>OY856187.1:189971267-190087431 GCA_963693315.1 Diogma glabrata | reverse complement strand
GACTATAAAATCATATACCGATCAAAATTTTTTGCAACGTTTTTAGTAACCTACCGGTAAAGAAAGCGTATATTAAACCGCATGAGCACTGTGAAAATTTGTGAATCGATTTTTTTTCCGTATAATGTTCTAAATAGATTACACACCTGAAAACTTATATAATCGCGTATTTTTTATATATTCTTTGTTTTATATATAATACTATTTTTTATATTTTACTGATCAACTAGAGTGCTGATCCTTTTACATTCATATTAAAAAAAAAAATAGAAAACCATTTCTCATTACTACTCTTTGAAATTATTGCTACGTCAACAAAATGTATACACACAAACTTTATTTATAGGCGTAGCAAAGCACGCCGGGTCCCGCTAGTATATATATATATATATATATATATATATATATATATATATATATATATATATATATATATATATATATATATATATATATATATATATATATATATATATTAAGCTTGCCAGATCGCCCGGCTAAAGCCGGACTCGCCCGGCTTATTTTGGTAAAACTTGGCTGAAAAATCGCCCGGTTCGGACGCCCGGATTTCTAAACAAAAACCGGAAATCGCCCGGATTTTTCCAACATTTGTTCATTGAAAAAAAAAAATATATATATAATGTTAATTCGTTTTATAGTCAAAATTTAAATAATCTGTATCTTTCTTATTCAAATATGTTTCACATGTTAAATCATGTTATTTTCAATGTTTCATATGAAAATATATAAACAATTGACATCATTTCAACGTTTTATAATTTATATATTGTGCTCCTGTTCGTTCAATCGTTTGCTGCAAATCGTGGAGTTTGGTTTAGTTATCCCAGCGGCCAATACGACAACTGAGCGCGTATTTTCTCACATCAATGACATTTGGACAAAAGCAAAAGGCAAATTGACACTGGAAAACGTTCGGGCACAATTGATGGTAAAATTCAACTGGAAGGAGACATGTCCAGAGTTTTATACAAAAATAAAAGAAGATGCTGGCTTTCTCCAAAAAGTTGCTGGAAGTGAAAAATACAAAATGAGAGCTGATAGTTTGTTTGGTACTCAAGAGAGTGGACAGTCATCGACCTCGATGGAGATTGATTGAATACAATGTTGACAATTTAAGCATAGAACTCTTTCTGTAATAAACAGAATTAAAAATATTATTAACAAAATATATTTCAACATTTCAAAGCAATAAAGAGTTTTCAAAGGTTATTTATGAAAAAAACATAGTATTTTTGTTTTCTTCTTTTCTGTGCGATTTGTAAAAATTTTGTATTTCGCCCGGATTTCGCCCGGCTTTTCAAATGGAAATTTTGACACTTGTCGCCCGGATTTTGCCCGGATTTATAAAAAAACCGCCCGGATTTTCCGGCCCGGAATACCTCCAAAAAAAATCTGGCAAGCTTAATATATATATAAATATATATATATATATATATATATATATATATATATATATATATATATATATATATATATATATATTTATATATAAATATATATATATATATATGTATATATATATATATATATATATATATATATATATATATATATATATATATATATATATATATATATATATATATATATATATATATATATATATATATATATATATATATATATTTATATATATATATATATATATATATATATATATATATATATATATATATATATATATATATTTATATATATATATATATATATATATATATATATATATATATATATATATATATATATATATATATATATATATATATATATATATATATTTATATATAAATATATATATATATATATATATATATATATATATATATATATATATATATATATATATATATATATATATATATATATATATATATATATATATAATATATATATATATATATATATATATATATATATATATATATATATATATATGTATATATATATATATATATATATATATATATATATATATATATATATATATATATATATATATATATATATATATATATATATATATATATATATATATATATATATATATATATTGTAACGACTCTTCGTTGGTTCTTTTAGATTATTGAACAAACACGACAGTAAAAGACAGATCTTTAGTTAACAGAATCTCAAACTTTATTTGTCATCAAATTACAGCAGCTTCCGTTTTTCCTTACAATAAATTCCAGGGTCTCCAATTTATGTACACTAAACTTCACCGCTTTTCCACAATTTGAATCAATAATATTCGGAATGGTAAAATCTGTATTTACTATTCCACTAAGTTCAGATTCTTTCTCTATTAGTACCCAGGCTCAGATACCACCGATTATTCCTTAAACTTGCGAATATTTATAAACACTTTTAATTGCAAAAGTAAAACTGACTCTCTGATATTTTTGTTTGCTTATTTATATCGAAAAATAAATAAATCGAAACTTCTATAATCCACTAGAAATCAATACTACGTAGTCCGTACATCTGAAATAGGCCACACCTGTTTTCATTCATACTTGCATTTGTATTAGCGAACTCAAATTTAATTTATGCAAAATGTATTAGGTAACTCCTTTTAATCCAGTAATGTAAACATTTGTATAACAAATTTAATTTACATTAATTTATGCAATACAATTTGCAATACAAGTAAAAGATTGAAAAAGGAGTTAACTTTTAATTAATGAATGAGTAAATAAAATTAACCCATTCTGGACGAAGTTTATTACATTGCCCTCCATTTAGTTTTGTTCGTCCCGAACAATATCAGAGATCGCATTGGTGCTGTTACCTTGGTACGGTGCCAACCTTTGCAGATGTATCACTTTCATCTTGGTACGGGGTCCCTTTTGTATGCGGTAGATGACATCATTAATTCGTTTGATTATTTTATATGGGCCTTCCCAATCTGGCTGCAGCTTGGGCGATCTTCCCTTAGTTCTTCTGGGGTTGTATAGCCATACCAATTCTCCTTCTTGAAAACCGCCACTATTTGCATTTATGTCGTACCTGGTTTTCATTTTGTCACTGGCAATCTTAATGTGGTCTCGAACCTGCTGATGGATTTTATTCATCTTCTCCCTTAGTTGTCCCACATAATCTGTTTTCGTGCATACCAGACCTCCAGGGATGCCAAACTCGATGTCACTAGGAAGATGAAGTTCTCTTCCGAACATGATATTCGCTGGCGTTTCACTTGTCGTATCGTGCACTGCGCTACGATAGGCCATCAAGAATAACGGAAGATCCTTGTCCCAATTTCTTTGGTTGGCTTCTACTACCTTTGACAAATGTTCTTCCATGGTTCGGTTGAATCGTTCTACCATGCCATCCGATTGTGGGTTCATAGGTGTAGTTCGTGTTTTTCTAATGCCGAGTGTTCTGCACAGCTCTTCCATCAGTTGAGATTCAAAATTCCTTCCCTGGTCGGTATGCAACTCGAGCGGTGTTCCATATCTGCAAACCCATTCATTGACTAATGTTTCCGCGACCGTAACTGCTTCCTGGTTCGGTATTGCATAAGCTTCCGGCCATTTTGTAAAGTAATCAATGACCACCATGATGTATTTGTTACCTTTTGTAGTTTCCGGAAATGGCCCCGCGATGTCTATAGCAATTCTCTCCATTGGGGCTCCCACATTGTATTGCTGCATCGCTCCTCGAGTTCTAGTCTTTGGTCCTTTGCTCGCCGCACAAGTATCACATCGCCGACACCATTGCTCTACGTCGGTTCGATACCTTACCCAATAAAACCTCTCCCTTACTTTAGCCAGGGTTTTATTGACTCCCAGGTGACCTCCAGAAATACTTCCATGCAGCTTTCCCAGTACCTCTTCTACTCGACTGGATGGCAACACCAGTTGCTCTAACACTTTCTTTCCATCAGCGGACTCCCATTTTCTTTTTAGTATCCCGTTATCCATCAATAGCGAGTCCCATTGCGCCCAGTAGCATTTCACCTCCGTACTTAAAGGTGCTACCTCTTTCCACTCTGGTCGCCTTCCCTCAGTTTTCCATTTCAAAATTGGAGCCATAGCTAGATCTTCTAGCTGCTCTCTTTTAATTGCCTCGGTACACCAATCGTCAGGAGTTTGGAACTTGATTTGCTTCACTTTCATTGCCTCATTTCCCTCAGTTCTGCTACATGACTTGCACTCCTCTATACAGGATATACGTGACTCGATTACTTCACGTAGACTTTCTTGCTTCGCCATCATATCAGCAAATTGTTGTCGTTGCTCTACTTTTTGTTCTGCTGCCTGTTTCTCTTGTCGGGCCATCAGATCAGCAAGTTGTTGTTGTTGGTTGTTTCCTTGTTTGGCAATCATATCAGCAAATTGTTGTTGTTGCTCTACTTTTTGTTCTGCTGCCAGTTTTTCTTGTCGGGCCATCATATCAGCAAGTTGTTGTTGTTGCTCTACTTTTTGTTGTTGTTGCTGTGCCATCATTTCTTTCATCAACACCATCATCGGATCAATTGCGGGGGCATTCTGAACCGGAGCATCCTCCAGCTCTATTTCTATGACCTCTGTGCTTTCACCTGCTTCTTCTAAAATTTTACGCAGCCGGAATGCAAGTTCTGCCTTCGTTCCGTGGATTGGAGCATTCCTTTTCCTCAACTCGTCCTTTAGCTGGGTCTGGCTGAGATCACTAATATTTACTGTTTTGACCATTGTTTCAATAATCCCACTTCTGACACCACTGTAACGACTCTTCGTTGGTTCTTTTAGATTATTGAACAAACACGACAGTAAAAGACAGATCTTTAGTTAACAGAATCTCAAACTTTATTTGTCATCAAATTACAGCAGCTTCCGTTTTTCCTTACAATAAATTCCAGGGTCTCCAATTTATGTACACTAAACTTCACCGCTTTTCCACAATTTGAATCAATAATATTCGGAATGGTAAAATCTGTATTTACTATTCCACTAAGTTCAGATTCTTTCTCTATTAGTACCCAGGCTCAGATACCACCGATTATTCCTTAAACTTGCGAATATTTATAAACACTTTTAATTGCAAAAGTAAAACTGACTCTCTGATATTTTTGTTTGCTTATTTATATCGAAAAATAAATAAATCGAAACTTCTATAATCCACTAGAAATCAATACTACGTAGTCCGTACATCTGAAATAGGCCACACCTGTTTTCATTCATACTTGCATTTGTATTAGCGAACTCAAATTTAATTTATGCAAAATGTATTAGGTAACTCCTTTTAATCCAGTAATGTAAACATTTGTATAACAAATTTAATTTACATTAATTTATGCAATACAATTTGCAATACAAGTAAAAGATTGAAAAAGGAGTTAACTTTTAATTAATGAATGAGTAAATAAAATTAACCCATTCTGGACGAAGTTTATTACATTATATATATATATATATATATATATATATATATATATATATATATATAAAATGTAAAAAATAATTCAAATAAAAATTTATATCACAAATATAAAAAAAATAATTAAAGTTCATTAAATTCATAATTTCATAAACGTTCACAATATATATAAAAATTTCATTTCATTTCAAAAATCATAAAAATTTCACAATAAATATAAAAAAAAATTAAATTAAGTTTCATTAAATTCCAAAAAATAGAAATATATTTAAATAAAATAGAAAAAATTAATATAAATAATTTTAATACAAAAAATGATAAACTTAAATAAACTTGTGCAATTTATGAAATTTTTTTGCTATCCACAAAATTGTCGATCGATCTAGTTTCGAACCGATAAGAACTTTTTATTACACTTTAAAAAAGTATATCATTCTCATCAGGGCTAGCCGACTAGATACACTACCAAAAAAAATTTTTCGCTATATAAACCTAAAATAGGTCACTTCTCTAGCGAAGTATAAGAAACCAAAAAACTTTCATAAACATATGATATTAGATTCAGGTTTAGTCAATTTGTTTCTCTAATTGATCACTATTGTTGTTATACTCTAACCAAGTTAGAATTGGATAACAAACTTGTATCGGTAAGAAGAAGATGACCATCTTCACTTGTGTCTATCGACACATTATCTACAATTAATTCAATGAATTATTTGTGATATTACATCACTCCGATGGAAATAATCCCATCATGAATAATAAGACTGAATCTAACAAAATATGGTGTGCAATTTATGAAATTTTTTTGCTATCCACAAAATTGTCGATCGATCTAGTTTCGAACCGATAAGAACTTTTTATTACACTTTAAAAAAGTATATCATTCTCATCAGGGCTAGCCGACTAGATACACTACCAAAAAAAATTTTTCGCTATATAAACCTAAAATAGGTCACTTCTCTAGCGAAGTATAAGAAACCAAAAAACTTTCATAAACATATGATATTAGATTCAGGTTTAGTCAATTTGTTTCTCTAATTGATCACTATTGTTGTTATACTCTAACCAAGTTAGAATTGGATAACAAACTTGTATCGGTAAGAAGAAGATGACCATCTTCACTTGTGTCTATCGACACATTATCTACAATTAATTCAATGAATTATTTGTGATATTACATCACTCCGATGGAAATAATCCCATCATGAATAATAAGACTGAATCTAACAAAATATGGTGTGCAATTTATGAAATTTTTTTGCTATCCACAAAATTGTCGATCGATCTAGTTTCGAACCGATAAGAACTTTTTATTACACTTTAAAAAAGTATATCATTCTCATCAGGGCTAGCCGACTAGATACACTACCAAAAAAAATTTTTCGCTATATAAACCTAAAATAGGTCACTTCTCTAGCGAAGTATAAGAAACCAAAAAACTTTCATAAACATATGATATTAGATTCAGGTTTAGTCAATTTGTTTCTCTAATTGATCACTATTGTTGTTATACTCTAACCAAGTTAGAATTGGATAACAAACTTGTATCGGTAAGAAGAAGATGACCATCTTCACTTGTGTCTATCGACACATTATCTACAATTAATTCAATGAATTATTTGTGATATTACATCACTCCGATGGAAATAATCCCATCATGAATAATAAGACTGAATCTAACAAAATATGGTGTGCAATTTATGAAATTTTTTTGCTATCCACAAAATTGTCGATCGATCTAGTTTCGAACCGATAAGAACTTTTTATTACACTTTAAAAAAGTATATCATTCTCATCAGGGCTAGCCGACTAGATACACTACCAAAAAAAATTTTTCGCTATATAAACCTAAAATAGGTCACTTCTCTAGCGAAGTATAAGAAACCAAAAAACTTTCATAAACATATGATATTAGATTCAGGTTTAGTCAATTTGTTTCTCTAATTGATCACTATTGTTGTTATACTCTAACCAAGTTAGAATTGGATAACAAACTTGTATCGGTAAGAAGAAGATGACCATCTTCACTTGTGTCTATCGACACATTATCTACAATTAATTCAATGAATTATTTGTGATATTACATCACTCCGATGGAAATAATCCCATCATGAATAATAAGACTGAATCTAACAAAATATGGTGTGCAATTTATGAAATTTTTTTGCTATCCACAAAATTGTCGATCGATCTAGTTTCGAACCGATAAGAACTTTTTATTACACTTTAAAAAAGTATATCATTCTCATCAGGGCTAGCCGACTAGATACACTACCAAAAAAAATTTTTCGCTATATAAACCTAAAATAGGTCACTTCTCTAGCGAAGTATAAGAAACCAAAAAACTTTCATAAACATATGATATTAGATTCAGGTTTAGTCAATTTGTTTCTCTAATTGATCACTATTGTTGTTATACTCTAACCAAGTTAGAATTGGATAACAAACTTGTATCGGTAAGAAGAAGATGACCATCTTCACTTGTGTCTATCGACACATTATCTACAATTAATTCAATGAATTATTTGTGATATTACATCACTCCGATGGAAATAATCCGATGGAAATTCTTATACTTCGCTAGAGAAGTGACCTATTTTAGGTTTATATAGCGAAAAATTTTTTTTGGTAGTGTATCTAGTCGGCTAGCCCTGATGAGAATGATATACTTTTTTAAAGTGTAATAAAAAGTTCTTATCGGTTCGAAACTAGATCGATCGACAATTTTGTGGATAGCAAAAAAATTTCATAAATTGCACACCATATTTTGTTAGATTCAGTCTTATTATTCATGATGGGATTATTTCCATCGGAGTGATGTAATATCACAAATAATTCATTGAATTAATTGTAGATAATGTGTCGATAGACACAAGTGAAGATGGTCATCTTCTTCTTACCGATACAAGTTTGTTATCCAATTCTAACTTGGTTAGAGTATAACAACAATAGTGATCAATTAGAGAAACAAATTGACTAAACCTGAATCTAATATCATATGTTTATGAAAGTTTTTTGGTTTCTTATACTTCGCTAGAGAAGTGACCTATTTTAGGTTTATATAGCGAAAAATTTTTTTTGGTAGTGTATCTAGTCGGCTAGCCCTGATGAGAATGATATACTTTTTTAAAGTGTAATAAAAAGTTCTTATCGGTTCGAAACTAGATCGATCGACAATTTTGTGGATAGCAAAAAAATTTCATAAATTGCACACCATATTTTGTTAGATTCAGTCTTATTATTCATGATGGGATTATTTCCATCGGAGTGATGTAATATCACAAATAATTCATTGAATTAATTGTAGATAATGTGTCGATAGACACAAGTGAAGATGGTCATCTTCTTCTTACCGATACAAGTTTGTTATCCAATTCTAACTTGGTTAGAGTATAACAACAATAGTGATCAATTAGAGAAACAAATTGACTAAACCTGAATCTAATATCATATGTTTATGAAAGTTTTTTGGTTTCTTATACTTCGCTAGAGAAGTGACCTATTTTAGGTTTATATAGCGAAAAATTTTTTTTGGTAGTGTATCTAGTCGGCTAGCCCTGATGAGAATGATATACTTTTTTAAAGTGTAATAAAAAGTTCTTATCGGTTCGAAACTAGATCGATCGACAATTTTGTGGATAGCAAAAAAATTTCATAAATTGCACACCATATTTTGTTAGATTCAGTCTTATTATTCATGATGGGATTATTTCCATCGGAGTGATGTAATATCACAAATAATTCATTGAATTAATTGTAGATAATGTGTCGATAGACACAAGTGAAGATGGTCATCTTCTTCTTACCGATACAAGTTTGTTATCCAATTCTAACTTGGTTAGAGTATAACAACAATAGTGATCAATTAGAGAAACAAATTGACTAAACCTGAATCTAATATCATATGTTTATGAAAGTTTTTTGGTTTCTTATACTTCGCTAGAGAAGTGACCTATTTTAGGTTTATATAGCGAAAAATTTTTTTTGGTAGTGTATCTAGTCGGCTAGCCCTGATGAGAATGATATACTTTTTTAAAGTGTAATAAAAAGTTCTTATCGGTTCGAAACTAGATCGATCGACAATTTTGTGGATAGCAAAAAAATTTCATAAATTGCACACCATATTTTGTTAGATTCAGTCTTATTATTCATGATGGGATTATTTCCATCGGAGTGATGTAATATCACAAATAATTCATTGAATTAATTGTAGATAATGTGTCGATAGACACAAGTGAAGATGGTCATCTTCTTCTTACCGATACAAGTTTGTTATCCAATTCTAACTTGGTTAGAGTATAACAACAATAGTGATCAATTAGAGAAACAAATTGACTAAACCTGAATCTAATATCATATGTTTATGAAAGTTTTTTGGTTTCTTATACTTCGCTAGAGAAGTGACCTATTTTAGGTTTATATAGCGAAAAATTTTTTTTGGTAGTGTATCTAGTCGGCTAGCCCTGATGAGAATGATATACTTTTTTAAAGTGTAATAAAAAGTTCTTATCGGTTCGAAACTAGATCGATCGACAATTTTGTGGATAGCAAAAAAATTTCATAAATTGCACACCATATTTTGTTAGATTCAGTCTTATTATTCATGATGGGATTATTTCCATCGGAGTGATGTAATATCACAAATAATTCATTGAATTAATTGTAGATAATGTGTCGATAGACACAAGTGAAGATGGTCATCTTCTTCTTACCGATACAAGTTTGTTATCCAATTCTAACTTGGTTAGAGTATAACAACAATAGTGATCAATTAGAGAAACAAATTGACTAAACCTGAATCTAATATCATATGTTTATGAAAGTTTTTTGGTTTCTTATACTTCGCTAGAGAAGTGACCTATTTTAGGTTTATATAGCGAAAAATTTTTTTTGGTAGTGTATCTAGTCGGCTAGCCCTGATGAGAATGATATACTTTTTTAAAGTGTAATAAAAAGTTCTTATCGGTTCGAAACTAGATCGATCGACAATTTTGTGGATAGCAAAAAAATTTCATAAATTGCACACCATATTTTGTTAGATTCAGTCTTATTATTCATGATGGGATTATTTCCATCGGAGTGATGTAATATCACAAATAATTCATTGAATTAATTGTAGATAATGTGTCGATAGACACAAGTGAAGATGGTCATCTTCTTCTTACCGATACAAGTTTGTTATCCAATTCTAACTTGGTTAGAGTATAACAACAATAGTGATCAATTAGAGAAACAAATTGACTAAACCTGAATCTAATATCATATGTTTATGAAAGTTTTTTGGTTTCTTATACTTCGCTAGAGAAGTGACCTATTTTAGGTTTATATAGCGAAAAATTTTTTTTGGTAGTGTATCTAGTCGGCTAGCCCTGATGAGAATGATATACTTTTTTAAAGTGTAATAAAAAGTTCTTATCGGTTCGAAACTAGATCGATCGACAATTTTGTGGATAGCAAAAAAATTTCATAAATTGCACACCATATTTTGTTAGATTCAGTCTTATTATTCATGATGGGATTATTTCCATCGGAGTGATGTAATATCACAAATAATTCATTGAATTAATTGTTAAATAAACTTATTTGTCTAAAAATTTATTCAGAGCGGCCAACATGTTTTTACCTATTTCTTCTGTTTGTTTGACTTTTTTCTATTAAATAAATAAATAATCAATATAGTAATAAAATTCATGATATTGATACTCGAGATATATAGTTAAGTTAAAAAAAGGAAAGAATTAAAATTAAAATAAATTTCTTTTTAATTTTAATTCTTTAGGATTATTCTTTAGATTATTATTATTATTATTTTTTTTGCATGATTTTAAGGATATACAATTTAAAAAAAATATCATACATACCACGCTTTATCGCCAGTTTTTCTATTAAATAAATAAAATAATCAATATAGTAAGAATTAAATTAATAGTAACAATCGAACAAATAAAGGTAAAAAGGCTCTAATATGATAGCATTCTCACTTTCTTTTTTTTTAATTCCAATTCTTTGGCCCTCATATCTAAATCTCTACTTGTAAAATCATTCCTATCAATTCGTTGCTCCTCCAATATTTATATTGTTCTTTCTATGTGAGTAGCAGTTTGCCTTTGTACCCTTAAAGAGTGTATGCTATTTTGTGACAACGCCGTGGAGTACATGATCCTGCCACGATTTCTTGGTCTTTCTGGCGATATCTTCACGGATGTAGGCAAAATGGGAACAAACGGCTCTCGTTCCGTTGGATCTCGTCGGGTTTGCTCTCATCGGGTTGGCTCGCATCGGGTTGGCTCCCATCGAGTTGCCACTCGTCGGGTTGCCACTCGTGGTAGGAGGTTGAG
This sequence comes from Diogma glabrata, assembly GCA_963693315.1. Lineage (NCBI taxonomy): Eukaryota > Metazoa > Arthropoda > Insecta > Diptera > Cylindrotomidae > Diogma > Diogma glabrata. Next base: position 190,075,714 of record OY856187.1, on the reverse strand, counting down.
TACTGGAGGTTGTGGAATGGTAGGAGGTTGGGGACTGGATAAAGGAAGATCCAAGGAAGGAGGCTGTTGATCAAAAGTAAGACTATCGTCTGAAAGAATCTGTTGAGGGTTATTAGGAAAAACAGAAGGAAGTTGTTGAAGGGAGTCAATAGGGAATGACCCCAAGACTGGGGAATAGGATGGGTGAGGTGGAGTTTCGTTTTCCACAGAAAATATGTTTTGTGATACGATGGATTCATCTCCCAAACACAAATTTTCTGCGTTAACCGCGGCACTCAACTGAAATTCTCTTGAGGATCCGGGAGAGCTGTTTTTGAAATTATCGCCTGATACCCTTCTATATATTAACTGACCAACTTCAGCTCCGGCTTCTCGGGACGTTTGGCCTTCCAACGGTTCAAACCTACATGCCGTAATCACTTGCTCTTCCATTTCATCAAAAACTACATCCGATGGAGGTCTACCACCAGTACTATTATTATAGTGGTTGTTATATTGCAGCTTCTTCCTTATTCGCTTTTTATAGTCCACCCATGCGTATAATTGAAAAAAATAGAACAACTAAATTTCAATTTCAATTTGTCAAATGTGTATCTTACTCTTCTGTAATGCTCTCAATCTTTCTGTTGGTTAGAATTGCCCAGAATATTGCACTGGTTGGCAATATCTTCCCACAATTCTCTCCGTACCTGAACTGCGTTGTCAACTCTAAAGCGACCTTCTTGCAGGTCGCTGCGTTGGTGACATAAGCTTACCAAGTGCTCTAGTTAGTTATTATTTAACCGTCGTCGGCTCTCCAAAAAAGACCAATAAGCCGACCAATAAATTCTCAAGAAAAAACATAATTTTTTAATGGACCATAAACTAGGAATTTAATATAATAAAACAAACATTCGCTGTAAACATACCGTTTTCTTACAAATAACATCATAATACCTATTTATAATATATATTTATATTAGTTTCTATTTAAACAAATTCGAAATATTAATATATTAAAATACATATATAATGGTGAAACTTACCATTTTCTTACAAAAATTAATCAAATTAATATTAGATTTAACACTTTTAATATTAGATTTACAACTTTTATTACTAGATTTAATACTTTTAATTTTTAGTAACAATGAAATTTTTTTAGGTTAACCAAAATTTAATCCAAAATTTTGTAAACAAATAATTTACCTTGTCCTATTTTGGTTGGGTTAAAAATCTATCAAAACGTCTAAATTGTAGAGAAATTTAAATTTAACGAAAACTTAACGAAAATGTTGCCCAATAGAAAAATCTGTTTTGGAGAGTTTTTAAGAAAGTTGTCTAAAATAGGTTAAAATTTGATTTAAAACATGTCAAAACCGATCAGAATCGACCCCCTGTGTAACATAAGAAATGGGAAAATATCCGAGTATTAAATAATATTTTCAGTGTTAGAGCGAAAACGCTTTACTCAATTTTTGGTGCTACTCATTCGGTCAAAAAAACTTTTGCTCAGCGTTCTTCACTCTCATCCCTTAAAAACATAACAATTAGTATTTGATACTGCGCTAGATTTTTCTTTAAAAGCTTATCAAACTACCAGGCTTTGTGAATTTTGTTAAATATTTATGTCAATTAAGCTCGCATCGCAACCCAAGGGAGAGGACTATTGAATAAAGAATAAAGAAAAAGACATTTCAACAACTATGTGCGAATAAGACAAAACAATCACTTTTTTTAAAAAAAGATGTCAATCGTGTCTATTTCGCTAATTTTTATACCGATGTTGTCCGAAAATAAATAATAAAATGCCCTTAACCTTTTTTGCTTAATTTTGTGTAAAATAAAATAAGTTAAAATAAGTGTTTTGTTTATTTTTTTTGAGAATCAATCATATAAATCATTATTATCCAGAAACAATAGTATATTATTGAATTAGGAGCTAAAGTCGTACTTTTTGTGTTGAGTCTATAGTTTGGCGGCCGACCGTAGGGAGGCCGACAATTATAGACGAAACACAAAAAGTCACTTTAGCTTCGAATTCAATACACTATTTTTTCGGCAAACGTTTAAATTTGTTTAAAAATATGAAATAATGCATCAAATTTTTTATAAATATGTTTTAGGTAATAAATTTTCTGAAATTAATTTTTTTGATTTTAATTCATTAAAATGAACTGAAATGCATTCTGTTTTGAACAAATTAATAATATCATGTTATTTTACTTTACTGCCGCCGTAAAAACATGAAAATTGCTTTACTTTCCAGATTCACAACAAAACAAAACGTTTCCTAAAACAACATGCAGATTTATTGGTAACAAAAGCTGACAAAGGAAATTTAACAGTGATTACAACAAAATCAGATTATAAAACAAATATGCAGAATATGTTAAATGATCAATCAACTTATATTTTATCAACAAAAGACCCGACACAACAAATACAACGTAAAGTGAATAATTTAATAACCAGTTTTGAAGACAATGATAAAATAACAACATCTGAAGCTAAAAAGTTAAGACGAGACAATAGCAAAATCGCACATCTTTATGGACTTCCCAAAGTACATAAAGAGAATATACCCTATAGACCAATAGTAAGTTCTATTGGTGATCCTACCTACAAATTGTCAGCTTTCTTATGTGGAATTATTATATTTAGTATTGGTAATACTTCAACTAACATCTTAAACTCACAGGATTTTAAAGCGAAAATAAAAGATGTCATAATACCTGACAATCATATAATAATTTCATTAGATGTTGTATCACTATTTACGAACATTGATTCAGATCTCGTACTAAAGCGTTTATCTAAAGACTGGCAACAAATTAAGAAGAGAGCGAAGTCAAAGTTATTAAAGTCTCATTTTATGGATGCTGTCGAGCTAGTTCTAAATAATTGTGTTTTTTCCTACGACAATAAAATTTATAGACAAAAATTTGGATCACCAATGGGTTCACCCATTAGTCCAATGGTAGCTAATCTTGTAATGGAATATGTGGAAACAAATATTTTTGACTCACTTGAGTTCTCACCCATATTTTTCTTCAGATACGTTGATGATATAATTACATGTGTTCCTGCGGACAAAGTCGATGTTTTCTTAAATAAATTTAATAGTTTTGATAAAAATATTCAATTTACACTAGAGTCGGAGTAAAGAGGGTAAAATTTCTTTCCTTGATACTCTAGTGATAAGAAATAATGATGGTACTATCAGCACTAACTGGTACCATAAACCAACCTGGTCTGGTCGGTATTTGGATTTTAATTCATGGTTACCTTTGAGTTATAAGAAAAATACTATATCTGTACTTACAAGGAAAATTCTTCAACTATCAGATGAGAAATACCACACCGAAAATTTCACTTTGTTAGAAAAAACACTCAAAACTAATAATTACCCAATAAAACTGATCAAAAGTATTATGAGAACAACGATCATGAAACATAATCATACCAATTTAATTGAACATCCAAATTCAAATCCGCAAATCAATGATGAAACAAAATTCGTTTCACTTCCGTATGTTAAACATTTATTTGAGAACATTAAATTATTGCTAAGAAAATACAATATTGAAATAGTAGGAAGATCAAGTATTTGCACAGGATCATCTGTTTTCTCAAAATTAAAGGACCGTGATCCTATTGAAAGTCAATCAGATCTTATTTATGAAATAAAATGTTCATGTGAAAAAGCATACGTAGGACAGACTTCGCAACATATGAGTAAACGTTTTTATCAGCATACTCACAACTCTCCACCCGATAATAGTGCATTGTCTACAGTCTACATACATTGAAACCAACAAAAATGTTGTTACATTAAATAACGTTAAAATTTTGGAAAAACAGCCCAATCGAAAAAAACGCCAAATATCTGAAAGTTTGTATATAAAAAACGTAAGCTAACACTTAATATACCAACCACTTGTGTTTTCAACAATACTTACGATAGAACTATTAAATCTACACAAATTCAAGTTAACTATATAAAAATGTTTTTGTAATAACATCAAAGTATGTGAATATCGCAATGTTTTTGTTTGAAAAATTTAATTTTCATTCAATTTTAATTTGTATAACGTTTTGCTTGTGTTATTTTTTTTGAATTTCCATAATTTTTCTAAATTTTAATAAAGAATATTTTTTCGTCTGAAGATGATGCGGGAATCGCATTGAAACGTTACGATAAAAAATATATGTTTTTGAAATCATGTGTTTTCATTAATTTATAATTCAAACAAGAGCTAAAAAACCAAATAAAATTTAATTATTGCCTTAATCGAACAGAATGCCCGATATTTTACTAACGAAAATTTTCTATTTTTGTTTCTTTTTTAGATACACTGGTAACTTTTACGCTCAATAATTATTCAGCATTTCCCTCACATGTTCTCAATATACAATTCCAGTTAAATGAGAAAAAAGAAAAACAAGATCTCTTTTAGCGGTATTTCTATTCATATACACATACCAATACGAAAATCAAAGACTACAATTTCATATCTAATAAATTCTGAATAATATCGCAAACTCGTTTACAATGGATATCCTGATAAGATTCTCTCTTTGATATATGTATGACCTAATTTTTATTATCGAGGGAGGTCCAAAAATTAAAATTTAAAATTACAAATTGAATTACGGAGTTTTTTTGAAAGTTACAGATTTCAGCCCCTTCACTTTTTCTATTTAAAAAGTTACTAACGTTTCAATAAAGTATATTAATTTTGAAAATATTTCTAACATTATCTTCAAATCAAGAGCTTTACAGTTGAGATTCCTGTGCAATCTTATTAGACAAAACAACCTAAATTTGATTAATTTTCCATTCACCAATCTTCAACAAGTAAACTTTAAATCTTCACCCTGTAAAATAACCCTGTCAAGTAATATTTACGAGCTACTTAAACTATGTAGTGTGTAAATAAACTTCTAACGTCATAATTGTATTCACATTTAATTGTTAGTTTTTTGTGTCAAAATTGTAATTTTAATTAGTATTTTGAAAACGAAATTTTCGTTTCATAATATTTGGTTTTTTTATTATCGGCATAAATAAATAAAATACTAACAAGCAAATATATTAAATAAGAAAACTGAAAGTGTATTTGATTTGTAAATTTAGTGTTACAAATAAAAGATGTAATGAGGAAATCAAATCGATCAGTTGATAAAAATCATGTGAACTAATTCAGTTTAATTGTGAGCACTTTAACTTTATTCAATGGATGTTGTACGACGCTACGACTTTGAACACTAAGACCGAGGTTGGGCTTAGTATTTCATAAATTAAAATTGTAATCAAGTAAAATATTTCCATAAAACCAAACAACCTTTAACTGCAACTTAAATCAACTTTGTTCATAATCAATACAAATATCACATCAAAATGCATTTAAAATGACAAAGAATAAATTCTAACTGAATCTTGTCTTTCACTGAGACATGATCAATCAATCAAACACACCACGGAATTTGAAGCTATTATTTGAAAAAAAGAATAACAATAATTACGGTGATATTTTAAAAATGTCAAACGATGGAAATTTCAATTTTATGTTTTTTTTACGAACTAAGAAAGAAATATTAAGATGTAATTTATTTCTTGAAAAATAAATAGTCATTATATAGATTTTTCTAAAGAATTCCAATGCGTGGGGTGCGATTCCATGGTGACAATATTAAAACTGAAAATTTATTTGATTGAGTTGAAGAATATAATTCTTCAGTTCATTTATGCAGAAAAAGATTAAGTTGTTAGGTGAGGTTAGGTTATAATGGTTGGCCTATAGAGAGAGAGGATGAGACATAAACTTTTTAAAAATGATATAGTGGAGCGAGCAAACGGTAATCAATCACAATTTTTTATAGTACGGAGAACCATTATAATGGTTCTGCGAACCATCGGCCAGTAGTGTTATATTTCGTTCAGGCATGCCCTATTACGATCCGAGCCGGATCAAGGTGTAATAAGGTAAGTCCTAATAGGGTATTTCTAGCTGGCGCCTATCAGATATCATACATGATTTCTATAATAGGGCACATCTTATTTGTCCTGATCTGGCCCGGACTGCAAGGACCTATCTCACTCTTAGTAGTAAATGACGGAACAGGTCCATATGAAATTTTCCAATTAAGGTATGCCCATTTGGTTAAAATTCACTAGAGTAATATCCATTAGATATACAGTACATACATACTTTGTGGAATTTCACATTTAATTTTGTTATCGCTTCTCTAAATGAATTTATAGAACATTTTGAAAATGATGTATTAAAAAAAATTGTAATAAAATGTAGCAATGAATGCCCTTTTTGAACTGATCTGGTCCTAGTTCAGTTCTAGTAGGGCTGCCTGATCCGGCTTGGATAGTTTGAGGCATAACATCTATTCAAGACCTCTTCAGTGTGCCTGATCCGGTCTCTAGCAATGAAAAGGAACGCCGTAACCGGCTAAGATCTGAATAGTTACAAAATGCTAGTCGGGTAGTTTATCGTATACTCTGATCAAGTACTGCGGCAGTTCTAAGAACCATATGCGAACTATAAAAAGCAAGTCCTTATTTTATTTAGCGTATGGTTTTTTTTTGTGACACATTAAAAAATTAAACTTAAAAATAGGTAGACTCTTCTATGAAATCTACCTAAAACAATACATGAATACACATTAAATGAACTTACAATCGATTTGATTGCGTGTCTTTTAAGTAAATTAAAAAGTAAAATATTTGAACATTGGGCAGCACATTTGAACATTGGATGTTTACATCGAGCGAGTCTATCCATGCTACTACATCGGGAGTTGCCAAATGGATGTCTGAGATGTTGCAATTGGACACACAGTTGCAATGTGTTTTATAGTTTGTTGTGGAGCGCCGCAGTCACACTCAGGGGACTCTGAAATGCCCCACTTGTAGAAAGAATCAGCACAACGTCCATGATTCGTTCTTATTCGGTTTAATGTAGTCCAGGTATGACGTGGCAAATCGAAACCAGGTTGGGTAGAAGTCGGGTTAGTAATAGAAAGGCCAGTTGTGTTGTAATGTTGCCAGGAGGTGTCCCAGGCATCCAAGATATTAAAATCAGTTGCCAGCAGGTTGCTGGCAGTTTTATGTGGAGGCTTTCTTGACTTCAATCGACAACGAGTGTGGTCACCGTAATATTCGTGCAAGGGTAACGTGGTGTTGTTGGTTACCTTTTTATGTTCACGCATGAGAGCATGCGAGCGTCTGAGTGCAGGTGGAGCGATATTGCTTAACACAGGGAGCCAAGGTAAAGGGGTGGATCTGATAGTACCACTTATAGTACGCATCGTAGCATGCAGCTGGCAGTCAACTTTTTGAGTATGTGTGCTATTCAACCAGACTGGTGCGCCATACTCAGCCACTGAGTAAACCAGACTTAGAGCAGTTGTTCGGAGGGTAGCTGGAGTAGCACCCCATGTAGAGCCTGCCAGTTTGTGCAATATATTGTTTCTCGTTTTAAGTTTTTGTGACGTATTCTCTAGGTGGAGTTTAAAAGAAAGAGTTCTATCGAGAGTAATGCCCAGGTACTTTGGCTGTTGATTGTATTTAATGACAGTGCCGTTAAATAACACTGATAGTTCGTGTTTTGCCAGTTTGTTGTTTAAGTGGAAACAGGAGCTCTCGGTTTTACTTAGATTGGGAAATAAACTCCACGTTCGAAAATAGTCATTCATTATCGCTAGGTCAGTTGAGAGCAAATCCTCCAAAACACCCATGTCTTTGTTTTGAGTGGCCAGGGTCCAATCATCAGCGTAACCAAATTTCTTTGATGTTGTGTCAGGAATGTCATGGATGTACAGATTAAAAAGTAATGGCGCCAGGACGGAACCCTGTGGTAAACCATTGTTAAGCATTTTAGACCTACTGCAGGAATTATTTAGATGGACTTTGAATACACGATTACTCAGCATGTTGTTAATTAAACGCGAGATGGTGCTACAAGGTATTGCATTGAACAGCTTATATATAATCCCAATTCGCCAGACCGTGTCATATGCTGCAGTAAGATCGATGAATACTGCGCCTGTTTTTAGTTGTTTTTGATACCCAGCTTCGATATAGGATGTTAGAGCGAGCAGTTGGTCAGTGCAACTGCGATTGGGACGAAAACCAGCTTGTTCGACTGGGATCTGGTCATTCAATATCGGTGCAATACGATTGTATATGAGCCGTTCTAGCAATTTATAGCAGGTGCTCAAAAGGGCAATCGGGCGATAGCTTCCTGGTTCATTGGATGGTTTACCTGGCTTAAGTATCGCTATCACTTTCGTAGTCTTAAAATGTTTTGGTAGGTTGCCGGTTTCTAGGACATTCGAGAAAAATTTAGTTAGCCACTGTTTTACATTTTTTCCAGCATTCTTAAGAAATTCTGGAAAAATGCCATCGTAGCCAGCTGCTTTTCCGTTTTTTGTTTGGGACAGAGCTGATTCTAGTTCTTCGCTACTAAAAGAGTTCGCATACTTCGATGGAGACGAGCAATTGCGCTTCATTTCTCTTAATTTGCGTTTAATTGTTCTCTTATGAAGGCGGATAATAGAAGCACGAGACATATTTACTATGTGATTTGCGATGTCCTCTGGATTTATTTCATTGTTAGCACGAGTAATTGAGTTTGAGCCTCCCAGTTTCCGAAGGAGACTCCATGCTTCCCTGCTTGAATGGGAAAAATCAATGTTTTCAACAGCCTTAATCCACTTTTGTTTTCTCGCGGCGTCCAGTGAGTATATTAAGTCATCAGCCACGTCTGCCTCACCACTACTAAGGTACTCCTCATATAATATATCGCTCTCTTTACTCCAACCAGGAATATATTCTTCACGAAAGCCTCTTGGGATGCATTTCTTTGCAGTTGAGATGATGGCTCCAACAAATCTATCGTAATTTTTAGGAATGGGTTGGATCCAGCGAATCACTGCATCCAACTTCATCCTATATTTATCCCAATCAGCTTTGTTAAAATTCCATCTAGGTTGAGGAGTAGAGTTAACGAGTGGAATTTGGATTCCTACCTCAAGAATTACTGGACGATGTTGAGAGCGTGGAAAACCTTGTAAGACAGCCCTAGATATTGGAATAGGGTTACGTTGTTCGTTTTTTGTGGAAAAACAGAGGTCGGGATTGTAATCACGTCGCCATCTTGCAGATCTAAAGGTTTTCAAGTCTTTCGCATCATATACCAGGAACATGTTGTTATCATCCGCCCAGTCGGTCAGTTGCACGCCATTGGTATTATTATTTGAGTAGGACCACTGAGTGTGATGGCTATTGAAGTCACCAGCATATATTGCTGGATGATAAAATAATGGTAGAGTAGCAGCTGGCCATCCTGTATTTGGAGGCTTGTATACGTTTACAATTTTCGTGTCCGATATATCAACAACAATAAGATGTATATCGTTGTCCGTCTGTGTAAGTACGTGCGTGCAGTTCAGGATTTCTGACTTAACATACGTGGCAGATCCATATGATTGATGGTAAATAGCACTAATTAATTTGTAACCAACAATATTTCCTCTAGAGGTAAGTTGCGCTTCATCTGCTGCATGCGTTTCTTGCAGAATTATAACGTCGATGTCGTAATCTTTTAATAATCTTTGTAAATGTTCAGTTTTTGACTTGCTTATGCCTTCAATGTTCAATTGCAAAATACGGACTGAAGGTCCAATATTTTTTGTCTTATGGTGCTGAAAAGTACCGTTGTTATTGTGATTTTGATTTTGGTTCATATTTATTTTTTTTTTTTTTTTTTTTTTTTTTTTTTTTTTTTTTTTTTTTAAAGCAAGTCCTAAGAACTATAAATAATAATTAATCTTAACATTATCATAGGGCGCAGAAATTCGCCCTGTTAAGGGCGAGAGTGTCTAATTAAGGTGGTTTCTTATTGTTGAAAACCATCTTCGAGTTTTGTGAATTAACACTGAGTAAGCTATCGGTCCATTTAGCGAGAGTGCAAATAAAACTTTGTACTAAATCCGTGAGGACACTTTCCAAGAACTCCGGTAGCCATATTATCCACTTAAATAAGCACCTAAAATTCCCAACTAACCAGGCTTAGGAACAGATCATTTATGACCACTTTCTAAAAAGATATTGTAGTAAATCACCGTAGGGTCTCTTCCAACAAACATTCAAATTTGAGTATTGACCGTGACTAGGTCTTTTAACCTTGCTTCAAAGCAATTGATCCTGCTGAGCAGCGACTTCTAGTAGGCTCATTTGAATCTCTATAAAAGTGTTCAACTAATACCTACAGTGTCCTTAAGAGAACATAAAACAAACTGATGAATCATAAGTCTTTAGGATAACAACCAAAGCGTTTATATATATTTGCAGGACATGGTCTGATGGTTTTTGTCATGATGCCATTCAGTTGTGCAGACGTTTACAGCAGTTTCAAAGATTTTTCGTACTTCTTGAAATACTTAGAAGGTAGTGTGTGGGCTACCACCTGTGCGAAGTGTCAAAAACTTCTTAGGCTGCTCTGAGATAAATGCATTTATGGTGTATGATAACGTCTCTAGTTGAAGTTCTAAGCAAATCGAACAGTTGGTAGTTCACAAACCATTCGGTCATTGCTGATAATTCGGGATAGTGAGACTATTTCATAATACATTGGGATTTGCGAAGTCTGAGGGCCTCAGAGAACTTCTGTATTGCATTACAGTAGTCTCTCCAAAATACTTATAACATTTACAGTTTACCTTTTAGGATTTCCAGATATAAACGGCCTATTTTCTTTGAACTTTTGAACACAGACATAGCTGCCTTGTGATTATTTTTGGCATCCTCAAGTTTACCTAAATTCCAGTTGTGTAACGACTGGCTGGTTCGAAACAAGCCGTAAGACAAAATTCAAAACTAGCTACAAAACAACAATGAGAATCAAAACAAGCCATAAACATTTATTTTACCATTTTTTTTACCATAAAAATAATCCATGTTAACAAACATGTATGGGTGCTGTTAGTTAATTGCTTTCATGCGTCACACAAGCAGTAATATAAAGCAGTCATTGAACATATTTCTATCTTTTTTTTTTTTTTTTTTTTAATAAAATGTGTTGTGTAATAGGGTTTAGAATATGTGTCACAACAACACATAAATACCTTTTAAGACCTAGGTCTAGACCTGGGTCCCACAACAACTGGCGTTCTGAGGTGTAGATTAACGCTTTTTTTAAACATCTGTGGGTTGAAGCCACCTGAGACTAAGTGTTCCGGCAAACTATTCCATTTGTACGCAGTTCGGACAAAGAAGTCTCTCTGCGATCTGCCAGTATGACAGCGCGGGATCTTTACCGTTTCACTGGTTGCGGCAGCCGATTGCCGAATGGAACGGGGGGAAGAATAAGTTTGAGGCATGATGCCGCTGATTTCATCTGAGCACTGCTGATGACGATATTTGTAAAAAACAACGAGGTCAGCAACAGTGCGACGATGTTGTAGGGAATCAAGTTTTGATGTCAAAGTTCGATCACCTACAATTCGTATAGCTCGCTTTTGAACAGAGTCCAAGAGGGCCAAGATGGAAACAGAGGCAGCACCCCAAACTTGACAGCAGTACTCCATACAGGGACGAATATAGGACTTATAAACATGGAGCAATTGGTATGGAGTGAAAAATTTTTTGCATCTATTTAGGAGGCCGAGTTTTTTAGACGCGCTTTTTGCCATCGCCATTACATGATCGTTCCAGAGTAGGTCATTTGAAACTGTGACACCCAATAAACGAATGTTTTTACATTCACCTATTGGTTCATCACACATACTAAATAAAATATCTTTGGGGAACTCGGTCTTTAATCTGGAAACAATCAACAGCTGTGTTTTGGTGGAGTTGAAATTGACAAGGTTTTGGTCACCCCAGTCGGCGACTTTATTCAGGTCTTTGTTCACGTTTATGGCAGCGTCTCTCCGGGCAGGATTAATTCGTTCGTGCATTTTACCTTTTGAAGAAAGGGGCTCGAACGACTTGTGCAGAGTACTATCATCTGCAAAACTATTTATTGGGTTGCTGGTGATTTTCAACAATTCGTTGATATAAATCAAAAATAGGGTTGGGGACAATACTGAGCCTTGGGGTACACCAGCGTTAATTAGTTTAGACTCAGAAGAATATCCGTCTAAGGAGACCGAAATGTATCGGTCGGATAGAAAATTTTGAATCAGCTTCACAACATTGGGATGAAAACCGTACGCAACGAGCTTGTTGATTAAGTTGGCATGCCAGACTCGATCGAATGCCTTGGAGATGTCTAAAGCGATAACGTATGTTTCACCACCTTTATCAAGTATGCTGTTCCAACAATGCGCTACATAGTTTAATAGATCGGTAGTTGATCTTTTGTTTCGAAAACCGTATTGGCTGTCGGATATTAAATGATTTTCTTCCAGAAATTTTGAAATATGTGTATTAATATAATGCTCATAGACTTTGGATAGGACCGATAGTAAAGCTATTGGCCTATAATTTGAGATATCGGATTTTGGTCCCTTTTTGGGGACGGGTTGGACATTTGTCAACTTCCAGCACGAGGGAAATATACCAGATTTGTAGGATTGGTAGAATATTTTAGTTAAAGTTGGTGCAAGTTCTTTGGAAAAGGTTTTTAAAATAATGGGTGGAATATTGTCCATTCCTGATGCTTTGTTGATGTTTAACCCCTTTAAAAGTTTAGCGACTATTTTGGGTTTGAAGTGAAGTTCATTCATATTAACTCCTGAAGACTAGATTTGGGGTATTTCTTTAGGAGTTTCCAAAACAGTGGAGTTCAGAGCAAAGCGTTCAGCGAACAAGTTAGCTTTTCTTGCGGGATCATTGACGATTAAATCACCATCAATAATAGGGGGAATAGAAAATTTTGTACCAGAATTTAAAGAATTAATGGCACTGTAGAAACTCTTGTCAGAAACAGACATAGACGTAAGTTTTGAGGCTTTCGCTCTGTCAATTTCGGACTTTTCGTTTGAGATAATCTGATTAGATATTTTGTTGGCCTTTAGATATTGGGATCGATTAGTGGGAGTTTTGTTATGAATCCAAATATTAAATGATCTACGTTTGTTTCTAAGTGCCGTTTTGGCAGCTTTCGAATACAAGTATTTTTGTTTGGGTTTTACTATGGAGAAAGGGAAAAACATACATAAATAATACATACATACATATCTACATAAATAATAAAACTTTAGCTATGTAAAACTTTTGTCATAATAAAATAACTATTTGGTTGTTAAAATTTATAAAAAGTAGAATGGTGGTCTAAGGCAAATATGTTTTCGTTTGACTAGAATTTTATATTGAGATGATATGGGGAAATGGTAAATTAAATGATTTGTGTGTGATGAAAGTATAATTAAAAAGAAACAAAAGATAGAAAATCTAGCTATTAATTTTATGAAAATCTGTAGTACTTGTTCGTACTTAAAAAGCCATAACCTCTTTTTGAACAGTGGCAGCTTATACTATGATTTCATCATTTTTAGCATAATGCAAGTATTACGGATAAACTTTTCTAATACTGAGTTCACTGATCTGAACTAGCAGAGCGCCAAATTATCGCCTACCAACTGTATGCATACTTTTTTGATACGCAGCACTTAAAGGCTCAAGAAATGTATGGTTACTCCAAACTACAAAATCCAATTGGCATTTATTGTTGTTATGACTGAAAAACAATTATTTTCAAAACAATTAAAAAAAAAACAAAAGCGAAAATGTATTCAAACAAACAAAACCATAACAAGAAAGTTATCACAGGATGTTCATTGATGTTAAAATTTTATGTTCAACAAAAAAAAAATCAATTATACCAATTTAACAGCAAATATAAACGAAACTAAATTTAAATTTGTTTTGTTTCTTTTAGTTTAAAAATATCAAAATGTTCAAGAATTTTCCATTAGCTATAACTAGGAAAAAAAATGAAAAAATAAATATATTCGTTTAATCCCAAAACCAAAACAAAATAAATAAAGCAAACCAACAACGTGTGTGGGTTTCTTTTTTGATTTAATACAATTTTCTGTTGATAAGGTGGAAACCCTTTTGCTGTTTTTTACCATAAACATTACAACGTAATGTTCACTCTGATCTCCTAATCGACTTATTCCTATATAAACGTAAGATCTTGAGCAATGAGCATCTTTTGGCTTGAAACAGGAGGAGCATTACTTCCACCTCTAATTCTATTTATATCCATTCAATACTTTATTTAAAAACGTAGTGCACAGTCATGCAAAAGCCATGCGTTGTGGTAAGATGCTGTGGTGATTAATTTTCGACTGGGCCGTACTTATACTAGGCATTACTTTTCGGTCATGCTGCCATTTACCCCACATAAACGTCAAGTGTCTCGTTTTAGAATGGATGAGTTGTTCTTGTTTCGATTTTAACTAAATGTTATATATAAGAAACACACAAAAAACCTATCGAAGTGGCATTAAACAAAAAGTTTTAAATTTTTGATTGTGTTGTTGAAATAGACGTTCGTTGAACTCGTTTAGGCTATTATGTACTAATATTGTACACGTTGTTTAATTATTTTAGGTTTACTGGAATTTATTTCAATATAATAAAACGTATATGGAACCATAATCATATTCACGAAAGATGTCGCATTTCTAAAATGACCGTGTTGTACGAGGATTATATGTACAACCTATAGTCTATACTACATTTGTAAACTTCTTTTATTAATAGAAACTAACATAATAGCATTGTCTATTGTTTACAATTTGCAAATTCTCGCCGATATCTAAACGCCTAAATTTACAAAAAATGACACCACCTAACATAAAACTTAAAAAAAAGCTAATTTATACACGCGATTTATCTCATAATTGTTTTTCACTTTTTATTAAAAAAAATATAATAGTAAAACCATTTCATTTTCTTTTAATAAGTAATTTTACTTTCTACGAAATAAAATATGAAAAAAAAAAATTATAACTTCATTTTTACTACAAATTTTATTACATTCCATAAACTTTTAATACAGTACAAGCCCGATTATCTGGCACTCAATTAACCAGAACACTTAGTTGAACGGAATTTAAATTTTTCTTTCACAAAAGAAATAAAGGTGGGATGCGCTAGAATTATTGAATAATGAATATTGCCAAATATGATGGATCAAGAGCATGAAAAAATATCAACAATTTATCAGTGATTATTAGAAAATGCAGAGCTTACCTTTCAACAAGCTTCATTGTTTTGCGTTTGACATCAATTGTGACATCTCTAGTTCAAATTATGGAGGTGCCCCTTCCTCTAGCTTGGAATTTTAAATTCTAAATTTAAAAATATGTACCAGTTTTAAAAAAATTAATGGCTCTGAATCGTTGAAATCCTTTTATCAAAACAAATGACATCAAAAATGTAATATATTTATTTAATGCAAAGTTTGCTGAAGTAAAATGTAAATTATCTAACGAGTATCCTTACACGTATTCTTACAAAACACGACATGAAAAAAATTAGTTCTAACAAAATATTATATTATCCGGAATGAGCTTCATGTAGGAAAACAGAGCTTTTACTGTAATAACATAACAAAACTATTAGTTTGTTTTTTTTCTTTCTTAATCTTTAGTTGTGCTCGGATGATTCAATATGAAAGAAAAAAAATTTAAAAAATACACAATGATTATAAGAAGTAATGAACTTCATTGTCGTTTAAATTCACTTTCATTTTTAACTATTGTAAGAAGAATAAGTAGAAAATAATAACAATAATTATATTACTTTAATGATATTTAAATGATTTAAATTAATATACGCTATGGATTGAAAAAAAAATTAAAAATTTATCTGCAAGTCCATTTTATTATTTTTTCGTGAGTGTAACTTATCACGTTGTATTTACAGAATTGTTTGATGATATTTTCA
The DNA here is from genome assembly GCA_963693315.1 of Diogma glabrata. Lineage (NCBI taxonomy): Eukaryota > Metazoa > Arthropoda > Insecta > Diptera > Cylindrotomidae > Diogma > Diogma glabrata. The sequence continues at coordinate 190,059,810 of OY856187.1, read as the reverse complement.
ACAATTCTAAATTCAACCTTCTACGTTTGTAATCCTTCAGCCAAAACTCATAATCAACATGTAAAATTCAGCATTACCCTATTCAACATTGTATAGTAGAATTTTTTTAACAGTGAATTTTTGACAGCATGTAGCAAGAGTTAAAAAATGAGACAAAAAGTAAAACAGAGATGCATTATATATTTTGGGATAAATTTTTTTTTAAAACAATTGCATTAGTTAAATTTCTACTCCTAGTTCGTACCATTTGTTTGTTGTGATATTTGTTTACATTTTTATTATAATTATTTTTAATTATCAAAATTTTGTTATACTACCTACAAAATCATTAATATTTTTACTAGTTTTTGGTTTTCTATTATAACACAGTGCAACACATAAAATGTAACACAGATTCTGACTTCCGTTTCTGGAAGTGTCCACCCAAACTAGCAAAACCCTAGTTGGGTTTTGCTAGTTTGTATCGATCTTCTGATTTATGACGTCATCAATTTTTATGCCCGATTTTAAGTTTTGCACGACAATATCTCGTAAAGTATTCGGAATTTCTCAATGCAATCTTCAGACGAAATGTTTTTCGCACCAAAATACACAACTTTTGTTAACATATTGAGTTCAGATTTTCGCTCGTTCGGGGTGATTTTAGTGCAGAAAGCCCTAAAAATTGTATTTTTTTTGCAGATTTTCGACCATAACTCACGAACCGTGTATATTTTAGCATAACTGTCTTCGACAAGAATGTTCTTTGCATCAACACGAGTAACTATGCTGAAAATTGCAATAACCTACAATCGACCATTAAGTTGTTTTGGCCATTATTAGTACTCACTAATACTTCGTTTTGTTTGTTTGTATTAACTTCGCTTTGTTGGTTTGAATTTTATTTATTTTTAACAAACGAATACGCGTAATGGTTTGTTCAAAAACTATAATAAAAATGTAAACCCCAAAAACTTTTCTGCGCATGCTAAATACATTAATAAAATTTACACTTTCTACCGTAATATTTTGGTGGAATTGCATTTTAATAATTAAAAAACTGCAATTTAAAAATATATGGTTCGAACAGATTCCATCAAACAACCCCAATTCTATCACTACCTCTAATTTTTCTAACCACAAGAAACCCGACATACATTCAATATTGACACTAACTGTGAAATAATACATTTCCAAAGCTAAGGAAGGATCATGAACGCACTTGAGTTCTTAGAAATTAACCGCCTAAAACAACAAAACCCTAATTCAATCCTCAACGATCAATTAGATGTTACATCATCTCCATTATTACAACCTCTCATATTAAGCTATAAATATATTGCCCTTACTTAGTTTGATTGAACAGATGTTACATTATAATTCATAAAACATTTCAAAAAAATAGTATCAATGGGTTTTTCCCAAAACCCAACCAAAAGACGCCGGTCTAAGTTGATCTTGATTATTTTTCAAATCATTGATTGTTTTATTACCTATACCTTTATTGTAATTAGTTTTACTGTTTATTATTAGGCGTCTTTATTGTAATTATTTTTATTTTTTTATTGCTACTGTTTTATTGATACGGTTTAAAATGTATATAAAGTTATGACAAAATTATTTTTAGATTCTAATCACCTGAATATGCTATAAGCAAAAGTACTTGTGAATGAAATAAAAATTATTGGAACAAAATTAAATAGGTACGGTTTTCATCCCAATGTTGTGAAGCTGATTCAAAATTTTCTATCCGACCGATACATTTCGGTAACCTTAGACGGATATTCTTCTGAGTCTAAACTAATTAACGCTGGTGTACCCCAAGGCTCAGTATTGTCCCCAACCCTATTTTTGATTTATATCAACGAATTGTTGAAAATCACCAGCAACCCAATAAATAGTTTTGCAGATGATAGTACCCTGCACAAGTCGTTCGAGCCCCTTCCTTCAAAAGGTAAAATGCACGAACGAATTAATCCTGCCCGGAGAGACGCTGCCATAAACGTGAACAAAGACCTGAATAAAGTCGCCGACTGGGGTGACCAAAACCTTGTCAATTTCAACTCCACCAAAACACAGCTGTTGATTGTTTCCAGATTAAAGACCGAGTTCCCCAAAGATATTTTATTTAGTATGTGTGATGAACCAATAGGTGAATGTAAAAACATTCGTTTATTGGGTGTCACAGTTTCAAATGACCTACTCTGGAACGATCATGTAATGGCGATGGCAAAAAGCGCGTCTAAAAAACTCGGCCTCCTAAATAGATGCAAAAAATTTTTCACTCCATACCAATTGCTCCATGTTTATAAGTCCTATATTCGTCCCTGTATGGAGTACTGCTGTCAAGTTTGGGGTGCTGCCTCTGTTTCCATCTTGGCCCTCTTGGACTCTGTTCAAAAGCGAGCTTTACGAATTGTAGGTGATCGAACTTTGACATCACAACTTGATTCCCTACAACATCGTCGCACTGTTGCTGACCTCGTTGTTTTTTACAAATATCGTCATCAGCAGTGCTCAGATGAAATCAGCGGCATCATGCCTCAAACTTATTCTTACCCCCGTTCCACTCGGCAATCGGCTGCCGCAACCAGTGAAACGGTAAAGATCCCGCGCTGTCATACTGGCAGATCGCAGAGAGACTTCTTTGTCCGAACTGCGTACAAATGGAATAGTTTGCCGGAACACTTAGTCTCAGGTGGCTTCAACCCACAGATGTTTAAAAAAAGCGTTAATCTACACCTCAGAACGCCAGTTGTTGTGGGACCCAGGTCTAGACCTAGGTCTTAAAAGGTATTTATGTGTTGTTGTGACACATATTCTAAACCCTATTACACAACACATTTTATTAAAAAAAAAAAAAAAAATAAGGTTTTTTAATTATTAAATACATTAAGTTTTGTGCAAATTAGTAATTTATTTGTGTTAAAAAACTAAGCATAGAAAATAGAAAGTGCCCAAAAATAAATTCATTTTGTTATGTTTGTGGTCATATCGTGCCCAAAAGTGTAGGGAGAAGAAATTTTTTTTCTGAGGAATATAAGTTGGGGTAAATTTTGTTATACTACCTACAAAATCATTAATATTTTTACTAGTTTTTGGTTTTCTATTATAACACAGTGCAACACATAAAATGTAATCGCGATATCGCGTATATACGCGATATTTCGATGAAGTGGATTTAAGTGGAGGAGATTTTACGTCGAATGGAGTGTGTACAGCTTGCTATTGCAATCTTCCGCTTTGGTTACACGGACGAAGAACAAAATTCCGGTATATTGAGCCGGTAATCTGGGTGAAAGACCCAAACGGACATGATGCAACCAGGTGCTACGCATGCATTAATTTCATTAATGCATGCATTAATGCAGAAATGTTGACCTCATTTTTAAAGCGCAGAAAACTCACGTTAGGGCCACGTCATACCGGAAACGCCAAACTGAATATCAGAAATTATATACCGTAAACGATGAAAATACATTCACTTACTGCAATGACATCAGAGGCTTAGTGAATAAATTGGAAATTGAGTACATCGCTGGCGACTGGCGATTATTCATTGATGGCTCAGTTTCAAGTTTAAAGGCTGTTTTGTTGCACAAAACAAATAAACAACCGTCCATTCCGTTAGCATTTGGTACAAATATGAAGGAAACGTATGGAACATTGGACAGTATATTGAAGGCAATCGAATATGATGAACCTTCCATTTATAGATTTGCTGTGACCTAAAAGTTGTGAACATATTGCAAGGTGTGATTGCTAAGGGCGGTTTCCCAAAATTCTTTTGCTTCCTACGTAATTGGGATTCGCGAAGCAAAATCGACCATTATCTGTGTCAGGACTGGACAAAAAGAACTACCGAAAACGAAAAAATGTTAAGTTTGTTTAATGAACCTTTTAGAAGTTTATGACTGTTTGCAGGACATCTTTCCAAAACTCAGCACTGACAAAATTAAAAACGGTATTGTTGTCTATTTTTATATTTTTATATCTATGTCTGTTTACTTCATACTATACGCATTAGTATTAATTTTTCGTTTATGCTTTTTTACTTAAAACAGGTGTACTCAATGGGCCAGATATTCGAAAATTAATGAAAAGCGAAAAGTTCACAAACGTGCTGAGACACAATTACCGACGAACATGGGACGCAATAAAAGCTGTAATCGAGAGCGTTTTATGGAAGAATCGTGTAAAGCGAGACGAAAGAAATAGCCTGGTAAAAACAATGCTCTCTTACTTTCACAAAATAAATTCAACCATGACATTGAAATTGCATTTTATGCACCATCACCTTGATGAGTTTTTACAACAATTACCCAGCGAATCAGACGAACAAGGGGAGCGATTCCATCAGATCACCATGCCAATGGAAAAACGATATAAGGGAAAAAAGTTAGATGCTTTACTTGCACAAGTATGTTGGTGGAGTCAAAAGATAATCCAACACGAAGATGACACAGAAGGTGATACCAAAGATGACACCGAAGAAGAAGAAGATGTTGGACACACCGAAAGAGATCTGCCCTTAAATATTTTATCCAGTGCGATATCAGATAGTGATTCCACAGATTCAGACCATGAATTAGAGCGACCATCGACTTCTCGAGTGGCCATTAAAACCCTTTTTACCTCCTTTAAAATCTTGAATCTCTCTATTGAATAGCTCTATAAAATGTATACGAATTTACAAAATAAACTTTAACACAAAAAAAACACATATTTTTTATTGGAGCTGAAATTTTGGTGTGAAATGTACTATTTGGTTGCGAAATTACTTACAATGGCCAGAAGAAGTTAAGGATCGATTGTAGGTTATTGCAATTTTCAGCATAGTACTCCTGTTGATGCGCAGAGAACATTTTTGTGGAAGACAGTTATGCTAAAATATACACGGTTTGTCAGTTACTGTTGCCAATCTGAAAAAAATACATTTTTTAGGACTTTCTGCACTAGCAACACCCCGAAAGAGTGAAAATCTGAACTCAATATGTTAACAAAAGCTGTGTATTTTGGTGCGAAAAACATTTCGTCTGAAGATTGCATTGAGAAATTCCTAATACTTTACGAGATATAGCCGTGCAAAACTAAAGATCGAGCACAAAAATTAATGACGTCATAAATCAGAAGATCGATACAAACTAGCGAAACCCAACTAGGGTTTTGCTAGTTTGGGTTGATACTTCCAGAAACGGAAGTCAGAATTTGTGTTACATTCGATAACCTCAAAAATGTTGCACTGTGTAATTGGTTGAATTTCAATAGTAATTTATTAATTTTATGCGTTTTTTTGTCCATTTCAATGGGAGCTCAACAGTTCTTTTAATATTTTAATCTGAGACACTGAATATTCGCATATGCGCATATGAATATGCGCACAACAACCAACAACCAGTATTCACTGGTAAAAAAATTCTACTACACCTCAAAATTCAACACTCAGCATTCATAATTCAACATTTTATATGCAACATTGGTAAACCGGTATACAACTGGTATGCATATAGATTTTGTTTGGAAAATGTAAATAGCAAAAGGAAAAACTCATACACAAAATGTAAATATGTAAATAATAAGATAAGATTACAATTTTAAAGCTCTTGAAAATGGTTTAAAAACCGAAACCGGTTGAACTGTTTTTAATTTTATTTTAATATAAATAAAGTTAGAAACAAAAATTAATTTGCGAAATAAAAACAAGTGTTTCTTTTATTAAAAATAAATTTATTATTATTAATAATGTTTCGCCAAGTGCAAAAGTAACCTCAATAAATACTATTAAGATAAGCTTTAAAAAGGTTAGTTCGGCAAAGATTGAATGAAATAGTTCATTATGATTATATAGGGATACACTAGCTCTAGCATACACATATTGATTTAAACGATTTTAAAAATTTATAAAAACGAGTCAGTTTTTCCTCTTTTGTCTGTGCGTGAAGAAAGCCTTTTGCTGAAATCATTTGAAAGAACCTTAATTTTTAATATGCAGCAGATGCAATTTTTGGAATATTCACCTCACTACGTTTTGAGGATGATTGGTAGAAAAATTTCAAAAAAAAATGCACAGAGACAACATATATAAAATCAATTTATATAAATGTTTTGTTGTTTTTTATCAATTTGATTTTCTTTGGTATGTGTTAATAAAATTTATAAATACTTCTAACTACAACATACTTATAAATGAGGTATATTTTTCACAATTAGTATATATATTACTATGCGGTATGAAAGACCCAAGTATTACAATCTCGAGCCAAATGTGAAAATTGCCCACTTTTTGACATTTCTCGACGTTTCATAACGTGGTCATAACGATTCTAAGACAGCAAAAAATTAAAGGCATTTATTTATAAAAGCAAAATAATTCAAAAAATTTATTATTCAAATAGTTATACAAAATTTAATTTTCTTCCCGCCGACCTTTATTGTTTTTCCATAATTCATAAACGACATCTAAATCAATTTCGATTTCGGCACTAAGTTGTATTTTAATACTCATTAAACAGTCTCTTTCACAACCAGCACTGTTAGCTTGAAAAGTCCCACATATTTCCACAAGAAACCTAATTTTACTAAACTCAACACCATTAAGCCCGACGGATAGTATAGTACTGAAATTTTTAGCAGTTTTTTCTTGTGGTTGTAGTTTTAGTTCTTGTTTCTTGTAGTTTTTCGGCAATTGAAAACTTAAACATGCTGTATTCTTTTAACACTTCTTCTCTTACTTCATCATTCAGGGGATAAATTTCAGAATATTTTTGTCCAAAACTAAAATCTGTTACGTTGGTTGCGATTGCATTGTAATCAAAGGCATACCAATCCTTCATCTCTTCTGATGGAATTCGCATTGTTAGATGATGACATAGTTCGTTAATAAATGTAATAACATAAAAAGTGTTAACGCTTTGTTTTTTTTTCTAATGATTTTGATAAAACATTTTCTGATTCTCGGCTCCAGAATGGAATTGTGGACTTAACTTCTTCATTGACTCCATGGGCGATAATTCACTTTTTTGTAGAAACTTGAAGAGCTGCCCTAGTACGTACAAAACATCATTCAAAACTGTTAATGCAAAATGATTGGTTTTGTTTTTCAAAGCACTTAAACAATATTTTGAGATTGGATTATTATTTTCTTGGTCTTACTTTACTTCGTCTTCAAAAAATTGAATTAGAACCACATAACCAAGTTCTTACAGCTATAGCAAGCTGTCGAGATAGCCATCTTACTTCATTTAGGACACGACAACACAACATTTAAAATTCACATTCTATTTTGTCATTGTTCCTTTGCTTAAAAACATTGTAAAATTACATGTTTTACAACGTTTTAAACAACTACAATTCGTTATTAAGCGAAAGTGATTTTAAATTGGTGGAATGAAAACATTTTTATATGTGATTAAGCCTGTATGAAAATAGACTTTTTATATGTTATCGTACAAAAAACACTAGAGTCACTTAATCTTACAACTACTAAATTTCATTATAAATGTTAATAAAGGAAAATAGAGTTTGCATTAAATTAGCATAAGTAATGTCGTATCATTTAGTCTCCGTTAAAAAAGTATGTACAAAATTATATATCGACAGCTAATTCTAGTAAATACTAGTATTTTTAAATAAATAACGTTATTCTTTAGGCTCCAAGTTTGCCTGAAAAGAATATTAAATTTTAGGTTTTCATGTTATGTTTTCAAAATATTTTTAATTTTAAGATTATGTTCAAAATTATGTTATTATGTTAATTTTAACATTATGTATGATCACAATTAAAATTATTTGCATATTTTTTTTTCTGCGCGCATAATTTTTTTCACTGCGCGCTTATTTAATAAGATGTGCACGCGCGCGCGCACGCCCGCAGCTTAGCGGGAACTTAGGTAGAAACATATTTTTGTACCTAAATCGGGTCTAATTTCAAAGAGTAATTTTTAACTGATTTTGCATTGAAGTTGATTAAGGTGAACTTGAAGTGAATTATTATTGAATTTGAATTGAAAGTCTATTTTCCAACAATTTCAACCACTTACAAGCTGGTGTAATTGAACCTGTTTTTTGATAGTATAAACAGCTTTGGACGATGCAACGTTTTTTGTGTCATTACTGGTATTTTCAATTGACATCGCTATTAGAGCAATTCCACGTCATCGCAATAGCATTTGTTCTAGCATCTGGACTGATCCTCTCTGAATTCGATAAAATTTCATAAACAAATAGCCAATGACAAAATTAAAATACCGTTTCTTTCGAAAAATGAAATTTCGCTGTGAGAATGACACAGTATCTAGTAACATTAGTATCTTTGTCTACTGATTGCTAACTATTGACCAAACCGATTTATAGCTCATTGGAAAAGTGATTGATAGGACTTATGAAACCATTTATTAAACATTTTATAGTAATTTCTTGAAACTATGTTAAACTATGTTAAACTTATATAATATTTTCAAAGACTTTTACCAAATTTTTTTACCGAAAAAAAATGTTCAATTAATTCTTAATCTAAAACGAAAGTTTCCCAATGGCATGATTTATCGTTTTGAAAATAAAATTCTTACAAAATTAATTATTTTAAGAATACAAATTAAGTTAAGTATTTAAGGGTGTGAATGCTCTTTACATAACTGTCCAAAACTAATTATAAATCCATGTACCTGAAATCTTATACAGTAATCCCTCCGACTGCGCGGTAGTTCCGTTCCTGAAAAACAGCGCGCAATACAAAACCGTCCAATGTGAACCCTATTTTGTATGAAAATGGAGGGTTCCGTTCCAAATTTTGAAAAAAATTAAAAAAAAAAATAATTTTAAGTTATAATTAAACAAAAATGATTATATACAGCCTGAAAAACATGTATTACTTCCACAACACTTAAAAAGAAAACACTTCATAAGTTAACAGATAAATTAACATAAATAACATTTAAAAAAAAAACTCAAACTTAAAAAAATAATATGAATTTGTTTAGAATATTCTACCTTTGCTGGCTTGAAATTGAATTTGATCTATATTGAATGTTCCCAGCCACACAGTTAAAAATAAACTGAATTTCTAATGCAAATTTGCTACATATATGTGTCATTCTTTTACAAACCGAACACATTTTTGATTTTGCTGAAATTTTTTTTAGGTCTTTTATATAGGAAAATTCCCAAATTCCCATTTCCCAAGAAAAAAAAGATATACGTGCTCGAGAATTTTTTTTTTTTTTTTTCGAAAATAGAGCGGTTGTAAATTTCGAGGATTTCGTGACTTTTGGCTGAAAGACTTATTTTCAAAGATTCATAACTTCGGTTTAGGTAATGATAGAAATTTTTTTCTGTGTTATTTTAAAGCTAAAAGATGAACTTTAAAAAAAATTGTTATCTACAAAAATTATTAACAAATTCCTATGTGTAAACAGTTTAGGAATAAGTCACACACTTTCTCTCTGACACCTGCAATTTTGCTCTCTCGTGTACGAGTATAGAATTAGAAATAAATTAATTTATCGAGTGCGGAAAGACAAAAAATTCCATAAATTTTTGTTGTCCCGCGCTGGATAAATTAATTTATTTCTAACAGTAAAACTAATTTCTCCATTGAACGTAGAATACGATGGTTATATCAAATACTCTTGATTTTTGTATAGGGCAATCACAAAAATCGATTTTAACATTTTATTTGTTTATAACAATCGGAATTTGCTAATAATTTTTATTGAATATATTTTTTAATTAAAATTCCATCTCTTAACTTTAAAATAAAATAAAACAAAAGCTTCTATCATTAATAGAACCGAAGTTATGAATTCGCCTCTATTTTCCAAGCAAAAAATCCTCGAATACGTATATTTTTTTCGATATCATACCCGTAAAAAATTTTTTAAGCCAAATCAAAAATGCGTCGGTCAGATTTTGTTCAAATCTGTTCGATTTGTAAAAGAATGACCCATATGGCAAATGTAATTTATTTTTCATTTTAATTGATTAAACGAAATTCACCTACATATTCTAAAAAAAATTTTTAAACGTCGCGCAGTGTGAAATTTTAATCGCGCTGTGCGAAAATTAGTATTGAAAACTCATCTCGCGCTGTGGAAATCGCGCAGTTAAAACCCGCGCAGTCGGAGGGATTACTGTATATTAATACGCTAGATCAAAACTTTGTGGAGCCTAGGGCTTTTTTATTCGCAGATGGATTCATTTCAAATTTTCACAGCTAACTGATATTAGTGTAACCTATAATCGGAATCGGATTCACACAAATCGGATCATAAATAAAAAAGTTATTATATACGGAAAACTTTTTATATACATATGCATTATAAGTTTACATACATATAAAAACGAAATTAAAAATTTATTTTATTTTTTTATATTTTCTTTTTTATATATTAGCGAACAACGAACAACAAAAACGAAACTTTTTTTTCTCATTCATTTCAGTCGTCTTTTGTCTTTGAACAAAGGACGGTTTTCGAGTCGTCGGAATAAAAGAGATTATATGCGTAATATGCGTAATAATGTTGATTTTATGAATGATATTTTATGAATGATATTTATGATGATATTTTATGAATGATATTTTCTTTTTTATATATTAGCTATCGAACAACGAACAACAAAAACGAAACTTAAAAATTTATTTTCTTTTTTAAATCATTCATTTCAGTCGTCTTTTGTCTTTGAACAAGGACGGTTTTCGATATTATTTCGATTATTTTGTTTATTGATATAAAGATATTTGCGTAATATTTTTCTTTGTTTTCTTATTATAGGAGGGCTATTATTTTGAAAACGTACATTTTTTTGTTGATTTTTAAATTTTTGATTTTTAAAAAATCTGAAATTTTGATATTTTGTTGGTATTGACGAAAGGAAAAAAGTTGTTTCTGCTTTTATTTTTTGTGTACTCTGAATCGGCGTTATGCGCGGTTGAATTTTTGAGGCTTTTTCACGTAGTTTTGGTAATGGTTTAAAACTTAAAACTTTTTTTTCTTTTTTTATATTTATTTTCTCTTAGTTAGTTTATACATTTCCTTTGAAGTTTAGAGAATTTAGTTTATGAATTGATTTAGGGGTCGATAGACGTAATATTTTTCTTTGTTTTTTTATTATAGGAGGGCTATTACTTTGAAAACGTACATTTTTTTGTTGATTTTTAAATTTTTGATTTTTAAAAAATCTGAAATTTTGATATTTTGTTGGTATTGACGAAAGGAAAAAAGTTATTTCTGCTTTTATTTTTTGTGTACTCTGAATCGGAGTTATGCGCGGTTGAATTTGTTGTTGTTTTGTGAATAGCTGCCACAAATTTCATCCGACTTAAGTATATTTTTGCAAGTAAAAAGAAAAATAACTCAATAATTGAAACTAGGAGGGCCCGTCGTGCTTCGCTACGCTTATAAATAAAGTTTTTGCGTAGACATTTTGTTGACGTAGAAGCAATGATTTCAAAAAGTGGTAATGAGAAATGCTAGCATATAATTTTTAATTTTTCTTTTCAAATATATGAATGAAAAATAATCAAAACTCTAGCTGATCAGTTCGGATATATGAAAAATTAGTGATCAAATAAGTTTTCAAGTAAGCTTATTTGATCACTAACTTATTTGATCGCTAATTTTTCATATATGGGCTATTATTTTGAAAACGTACATCGAAAAAAAAACAACTATTTTTTAAAAATCTGAAATTTTGATATTTTGTTGGTATTGACGAAAGGAAAAAAGTAATTTCTGCTTTTATTTTTTGTGTACTCTGAATCGGAGTTATGTGCGGTTGAATTTTGAGGCTTTTTCACGTAGTTTTTGGTAATGGTGGCAATGTTTTGTGAATAGGTGCCACAAATTTCATCCGACTTACGTATATTTTTGCAAGTAAAAAGGAAAATAATTGAATAATTGAAATAAGTAAGTTTAAAATTAATAACTTTTCTCTTTTCCGCTAGGCGGCGCGTAAAACCTTGGTTTACTTCAAAGCTCATATCTCAAAAAGTAGGCTTTTTTTTTGTTTTTCACAAATTTTAAAGTAAACATATGCAGCTATAAAATTGAGAAATAAAAAGTCAGCAATTCAATATGGATTTTTTCTTACGATTTTTTAAAGTTTGGTGTATGAAAAATTCACATTTGTTTTTTTATTAAGTTAATAATCCTGTACTAAATGTGGATCTAATAAATTAAACATTTCATATTTTAACACCTACAATAAATTTGAACCATTTTTTGTGTATTTCTGATTGAGAAACAGGTTTTTATTCAGAATAAGAATTGGAGATCCCAATGATCGAAGATTTTGTTATAATTTGAACATCACCAACACTAACATAGAAAAAAACATTAAAAAAATATTTTTCCTATAAACATTATAATTTAATCAATATTATAAATAAATACATTAAAAAATTAATTTATATATTTTTTTTTGCCTTTAAATTTAAATATTTATGATCATCAGAAAAAGAAAATATTTTGGCAATTATTTTATCGGGTGTAGTGTTATCCGGTAAAAAACAGTGGAATCCTTGAGTTCTTTGTTTTCTTCCAAGAACATTTCGTAGATGTCGGTGAGGGTCCATAACACCAACCGCTTTGATTTCTTAATTTTTGTCGATCGTTCTGTAATAGTAACAACATCTTTAAGGCCAGGCATTGTTCTACTAATTTCCTCTGATAAGAAGTATGTTTGAATTTGTTTTACTATATTTTGTGACAAACTGTACACTTGTTTGCTTTGAGGCCAGCTGTAAGGACCTACTCTTTCCAACAGATCCATGGCGAATTCTATCAGTCGTCTTGATGCATTAAATTCATCCTGGATACGTTGATTTGACCCAAATTTACGTGGTAGAGTTGTCAACAAAAACACTTGTTTTGATTTACAGCTGGCATCTTTAAACTCTTTTTTAAGGTTCATAAGCCATGATGTATATTCACATTCCTCGTTTGGTGATAACACTTTAACTGAATCTACTTGAAATATTCTTTGACTTATTGCCGATGTGACACTTGCAATTTTTTTATAACTTCCTGTTGTAATATGATTTTGTTTGATAGAAGATTCGACTAACCTTCCAAGAACATTGTTAATATCTTCTAAAATGTCATTAAGTAGTTCAGGAACTGGTGGAGATATAGTATCAACCGAAACTGGTGATGGATCTAAAGATGCTGGAGGTATTTGAATATTTTCGTTCGTTGGAACATTTTCAACATCCTGATTCATAGAAATAATTTCACTATCGAAAGTTTCCGAACATGAAAGCTGCTGTATAGAAAATATTAGTTGCATATGAATTTTTATTCATTTTAATAAAATAATTAAATTTACCTTATTTTTATAGATATAAGTGCGACATGTTTCACATATAAACTGGTCATCACGCAAAGTAAAATTTAGGGTCGCAGCTTTTTGAATAACAGCTGGTGTGACCAGTTTCACATTTTTTGTTGTCCGCTGATGATTTTTGAGACCGTACAAGTTACAGCACAATTTGAAAGGCATTTCTATTATTATCTTTTCTAAACGTTATGTCTTCTAAATATTTTGGAATATAATTGATTATAAGGCAATCCAATCAATATATATATACCCTTGAAATAGTTTTGACATAGGTAGAATCAGGTAAAATTAGGTAGGTACAATTTAATATATTTTGATTGGATGCAAGTATAATTTGGTCAAAAACCGTTTGTGGGCGTCATTAAAAATTTTAAATGTTAAAATTATGAGCCTCTAATGAGATTTTAATTAGTAAAAAGGGGCTGAGTAGACATTTTTTAAAATGAATAAACATTTTACACACCCTTTTAATAATTTAAATTCCTCTATTTTACCACTTAACTTAAATTAATTTTTAATAAGTTTTTAACCATTTAACCGCACAGAAAATGGTTCAAATTTATTGCAGGTGTTAAAATATGAAATGTTTAATTTATTAGATCCACATTTAGTACAGGATTATTAACTTAATAAAAAAACACATGTGAATTTTTCATATACCAAACTTTAAAAAATCGTAAGAAAAAATCCATATTGAATTGCTGACTTTTTATTTCTCAATTTCATAGCTGCATATGTTTACTTTAAAATTTGTGAAAAACAAAAAAAAAAAAAGCCTACTTTTTGAGATATGAGCTTTGAAGTAAACCAAGGTTTTACGCGCCGCCTAGCGGAAAAGAGAAAAGTTATTAATTTTAAACTTACTTATTTCAATTATTCAATTATTTTCCTTTTTACTTGCAAAAATATACGTAAGTCGGATGAAATTTGTGGCACCTATTCACAAAACATTGCCACCATTACCAAAAACTACGTGAAAAAGCCTCAAAATTCAACCGCGCATAACTCCGATTCAGAGTACACAAAAAATAAAAGCAGAAATTACTTTTTTCCTTTTGTCAATGCCAACAATATATCAAAATTTCAGATTTTTTAAAAATCAAAAATTTAAAAATCAACAAAAAAATGTACGTTTTCAAAATAATAGCCCATATCCGAACTGATCAGCTAGAGTTCTAGACTAAGAGCCAGCGACAGCCAGACCTTCGTTATTTTATAAAAGCTGAAAGTTTTTCTGCACATGACCCATACATAGGTAGGAACGATCCTCAGCTATGAAGTTTGGATCATCGTGGCTTTGGCAGGTAGAAGGTAGCAAAGGTGCATAAAATGAATCCAAAGTTTCGTGAAAGTATAAAGTGTAATTTTTTTATATTTGCTTCAGGATAGTATTAGAAATCACGACGTCCATTGCCAGACACTTACTATAGTGGCAACCCCCTGCCAGACACCCTTTAACTTCAATAAATTGTAATTAAACTTTCGTCATAGTATAAAAGCTGAATTTTATATATGTTACTTGGGAAGCTATCAGAAGATATTTTCTTAGCAGCCAGACAGTTTCGATACTGTTTACATCTTGCCAGACAAGTTGAAAGTGTGCCGTACTTCAAAAATGGTAATTAAACTTACGTTAAAGTATAAAAGCTGAATTTTATATATGTTACTTGGGAAACTATCAGAAGATATTTTCTTAGCAGCCAGACAGTTTCGATACTTTTTACATCTTGCCAGACCAGTTGAAAGTGTTCAATAAATTGTAATTAAACTTACGTTAAAGTATAAAAGCTGAATTTTATATATGTTACTTGGGAAGCTATCAGAAGATATTTTCTTAGCAGCCAGACAGTTTCGATACTGTTTACATCTTGCCAGACCAGTTGAAAGTGTGCAATAAATTGTAATTAAACTTACGTTAAAGTATAAAAGCTGAATTTTATATATGTTACTTGGGAAGCTATCAGAAGGTATTTTTTTAGCAGCCAGACAGTTTCGATACTGTTTACATCTTGCCAGACCAGTTGAAAGTGTGCAATAAATTGTAATTAAACTTACGTCATAGTATAAAAGCTGAATTTTATATATGTTACTTGGGAAACTATCAGAAGATATTTTCTTAGCAGCCAGACAGTTTCGATACTGTTTACATCTTGCCAGACCAGTTGAAAGTGTGCTCTTGGTGCGAGCGCGAGGCAAAACACATACAAGCTGATGCGAGTGAGATAGTTTATAATAGTATAACTTTCATGTTAATAAATTAATAAAAAGTAAAACTAATAATTTAATAAATAATGTTTTATAGGTTTATACACTTTGTTTTTAAAATTTAATTTAATTCACGATATTTTAAACAATTGTTTTAGAGTTCAGAAGTCCAATAAAAAAAATACTTTTATTATATGCATATAGCATAGCCATCGTACACAAAATAAAAAAATATGGTTTTATTAAATGTATTATTTAAAAAAATAGTTAATGATTTTAATAGTCTTCATCGTTGTTGCTGATATCTTCGTCACTACTACTCCATTCCGTGGTCTGGTTGTTTTCTATATCGCCTTCTCCGTCAGTTTCTGTAAAAATTTAACCAAATTAATACAATGATTAATAGTTTCAAATTTATGTATAATAATTTAAAGTCATAATTGCATACCTGATGGAGCTTTTAGAGAATCACTGACAAAATTTGGCAATTGATCCCCTTGAAACCATTTAAAACGGAATTGATTATTTTCCTGTACCCAACCATTACTTTCTGGTTGAAATGTGGTGGGATTTTTCAAGTGGGCATTATTCCAAATAGAACATATATAATTTGTTCGCTGAAATTGTTGTAAAAGCTCGCTTCTACAAGGTGGTAGAGTACTAGCATCGAAATTTCGCAAGTTTTTTCGGCTAAAAGCTTCGTTCACATCTGAGACCGTATACGAATCGATGAACATTTGAACTCGAGCAGCATCAACATACATCTCACCAGAATTGTATACCTTGCATATAAATCTCTCTATAATATGAAAAATGTTTTGTTGTTCATCATTATGTTCAAATAATTCGCTCCCACCAAACTTCATGAACGCTTTTTGGTATTCTTCTGTTTTTTTTAATATTTTGTACGGTTTCAGTTTTCCTTTTCTGAAAAATGCAGGATTATAATCACATCCTGTGATTGCATGAAATGCAGGCAAACTTTTACAAATAGATTCGCCCAGCTCTGTGTGTATCTTTGATAGGTCGACATACCTCAAATTATTTCCAGTCCCTGTAAGCATCCACACAAACGAATTATTTTGTAGGTGGTGCATATGACCTAGCATTATTGCAGCGATATCAGTATCAACACTCCTGATCACTATATTTGCATGAAAATTGATGTTACACGCATGAAATACTATCTTGGTATCTGCTTCTTCATGTGCTGGGCATGACAACTCTTCAACAACATTTGATACAACGCTGTTGAAATTATTAACAATGAAAGAATGGCACTTCCTGAAATTTATATGTATTATTTTGTTACCGATAAATGGGACCATTTCATTATTAGCCCAATGTGAAATAAAAAAATCAACAAGGGCTTCTTTAAATTTTGAATTTTTTAATTCATTTGTAAAATCACTTGGTCGAATTTGATCAGGTCCAGTTATGGTGTACTCCAATTGTATAGATTCAAACCGTTGGGAATGTTCGTAATCTTTGATCGATGGTGTAAAGTACTGATCAAATATCACGTCAATCCTCAACGCTTGCAATTGAGTAACCATTTGCAACATTTTTTTGGATATGCTTCCAAATTTTCTTGGAACATTTTTCATCGTGTGCAATAAAAAAAACCATCAATTATTAGTACGTCGATATTTTGTGGTGGCTGATGTTGGACTTCATTCTCTAAACATTTCATTAGCGCAGATTTATTGGTCTTGCAAATACTACCATCCAAATGGCACATGGACAATGGCACTGAAGTAATAGGGTAAGATAAAATTTTGGAAATGTCTACATTATAATCCATCGAAATACCCAGCATACGTCCAAATAAATCTCTTTGAATTTTAATTTCTTGAATTTTTCCACCCACTCTAACTTTCTTCTTTTTTTCATAATCTTTGGAAAAATTGTCAATCGATGTTTTTTTAATAGCCTTTTCAAACCTACTAATATCTGATAGACATTCGGAAATAAACGCTTTACGTTGACAATCTCCATTTTTTTCAATATTTAAAAGAAATGTTTCTATCGGTGGTGATGCAGATTTTCCAGATGAAATATTAATTAACTGGTCTTTCGGCACTTCCAAACTGAAAGGATTAATAAATTGATCGAAGGTGGCAATAAATTTTTGCAGTTGCTTGGTGTTCTTCTGGATGTTATGGGGATTCAATTCTGCTGAAACGTCTTGGTGTGATTGTAGTCCGAGTTCTAGATAAACTTGACTTATTATCGTAGATCTGACATCGTGGTTTCGAGCCCACCGTTGACGTGCCGAAATTGAATTTGTAAAGTGTATAACACCTGTGAGCCTCCTAGCAGCATCTGCATTTATGGTTTGCTCTAATACCAGGTCAATAGGTTGTCTTGAAAATGGCTTGGTAGTTCTTTTAATACCAAAGCAACCTTGTTTGAATCCTTCATATAAATCAGGATGGGTTTCTGCCACTTTCAGCAAATTATCATAATATTTTACGGTCCACCGAGCATAATTTTGCTGATTGCATATAAAATATAAATTTGTAATTTTAGGAAATACTGATACAAAAAGTTCGAAATCTCCCGTACGAATGCTTCGTGATAGGTCCAAGTAATGATGTAAAAGATTAATGTAAATCATATAAAATTGTGGAGTTTTGCCATGATCGCCATTGAAACTTTGTTGCTTGTAAACACAGTAATTGTTTATCAGTTCCTCCAGATCTTCATTTTCTATGTGAAATGATGATAATTTACAGGTTTGTAGTCTTTTTACTTCCTCCATCGTATCATTACTTAATGTTATATTATTATTTTGTAGAAATGATTTGAAATGTAGTATTTCCAATCCTAATGCTACCAAAGGATGTAATCTTTTGCAGCGATTGAAATGTTTTTCATCAAGAAATCCATTCACTGAACCATTTGCCAGCATATTACTATCAACCATAACATTTGTTAAGCCACAATCACTTATTACTTTACCGATTGCTTTAAAATAAGCCATCATTATGTGAAACGGGCCTAAATGTATGAATAAATTATCAAATCTAGGTTTTTCCGTTGCTTGTATTTGAAAAGCTACTTTTGCTATCGCAAGATCATATGTAACCTGTATGTAAGGTTGATGTAGATCTTGAGCTATTTTCTTACATTGTTCCATAGTTTCCAGAATTATAGATGTACTGGTTGGTGATGCATTGATTGGAGTTAAATAAGAAATATGTTGTTGTGGGCTATTATTATCATAAATCCGGCTATTAAAACCAACCCACATAGGAACATCAGATAATTCTAAAGCATGACTGATCATCCATATATTGTCTATTTTAGTGTACAATTGCGAGTTTGTAGAGTATATACTTTCTGTCTCATCAACAGTTAATTGCAGATTACTTACCATTTTCGGTTTCTTAGGGTACGGAATTTCTTCTGAAAATATGGCCTCAAAAGTTCTTCGTCTTCTTTTTTTTCCATGTGGTGAATTTCTTTCATTATATGAAATCGGCACTTCGGAAATTTCAGATTCTTCGGTTGTATTTGACACGATGTTTTGGTAAATGATTCCCACAGTGTCGTGTAGAGTATCCTTTCCACTCGTAGTTTCCACAAAACGGTCAAAATTATCATAAGCCAAACCAGTAAAAAGTTCAGGAGTTCTTTTAATCTTTTCTGGACATAAACTATTCTTTTCAAAAGAAGTATATGTTGTTTCCGTTTCTAATTCCTCAACGCCTTGATAACTAATGCAGTGTCCATATCTATTAATGATGTCAATAATTTTTCTACTGCTTGTTAAGCTTTTTAAAGTCATACCCAGCATGATATGCTTTGACGTTTTCACTTGACCATTATGGACTCCAAAAATTATATCTTGACAGTATGAACGAACTTGACGAACACATTTAAAGCTAATTTTCCGTTTTTGATTACATCCGCCAAGAAGTGTAAAGTAAAAGTCTAATAATTGTTGTGGTATCGATACTTCTCCTGATATTAAATGTTGTGCTGAAATATTTTTAACCGGTAATTTTTTCTTTTCTATTTGCAGTATAGACTTTCTTAAAATTGATGCAGCTTTTTTTAAAATATTTTCTGCTTTTAAATTTTCAAATATTGCATCGTCTATTGCTTGTAAATAATTAGGTGCTAATATTTTTTTGTTATGCATATTAAAAAATTTAATATCTGTAGAAAATGCTTTTATTATTTTTTCTTCTAGGTGGAAGGCTGTAAAGTGGCGTTCATTTTAACCGAATTTTCTTCTAGAATTTTCTCCATTGAATCAGTATATATTTCATGTAAATAGACCAAAAAATAACAGCGCCCTTTCTTAATTACATCCTCCTCTATAATGCTACTTATTTTGTTAAAAACTATTCGGTGATAGTCTCGATAATAATGCCAATCACTTTTACTGGATGTTTTTTTAGATAAAGATATTTTGTTGTTGAAATTTACTCTGCATTCACTATGATAATATATTTTCGACCCGGCAAAATTTTCCAATCTATTTAACAACTCCTTATACTCTTCTTGATCTTCGATATTAAGTATTACACAAGATTTAAAATGGTTTTTGTCAGTTTCATGGAGTGGAAGTATTTTTGATCGCAATTGTTTCTTTTTTCTATTACAGAATAAACAAACAATTTTAAAGTTACCCATACTAGCGTCACTTTCAGCCAGAGTATTTACTTCCAGAGTTAAATCGTTACTATCACTAACTTCTAGTTCAGAAATGTCAATATTTTCTTGAGAATTTGTAGATTGTGGTTCTATTGATTGAGGAACTAAAGTTGGTTGTGATATTGGTAAAGATTTTGTGGGTAGAAACTGTGAATGATAAGGTTCTATGGTCAACGCAGGTATCAACAACGTGGCTGGAGATAAATGGTCTGTAGGGGCTGATTTTTCTTTTTCAATGATTTTGTTAGAATGCATAGTTTCAGAACTAATATATTTTTTCATGAGTCCTGTAAACGATTTATAACATTCCCTGTGATACCCACTGTCCGTGTATTCACTAGGTAAAATAATGTCTTTATATTTGAGATTATGTTTTATTCGAAGTTTCAAAACAGTTTGACATTTTTTCAACGTCTCCTCAGAAAACAATATCATTTTGCCACTACTTTTCATACACACAACACAAATTAATTCGTCTGCCATGACGACACTTTATTAAAACAAAACCGAATTATATTTATTTCACAAACTGCCCAAGCAAATTAAAACAACTAATAAAATATTATCCTAACAAATTTGATTTTTTCAAATATAATTTCAATTTTTTTCTAGGAAATGCAATTTTTTCTACAATTATTATAAATTATTAAATTAACGAAACGTGTTAGCGTCTTTCACGAACGAGATGTTTTTATCTCGCGTATACAATTTTTTTCTATGATAGTAAATATATAAACGATATTTATTAGAAATTATTAAATTAGAAATCGACGAAATAACATTCAAAATTCATAATATTCTATTTTTTCATGGTTGCTTCGATTTAAAAACTTTGTAAAATTAGATGAAAATACCATGGCACCTACAATTTATTATTTATCGAAAACAATTTTATACTGGCAGAAAAAACCCTTTTTCGCAGGGGTTAAGCCTACAAGAAAGTTGACTTTTTATATGCTGTTGTAGACAGCATACTTTTATGAGAATCGTTCGAGAAAAAAATAATTATCGATATAGATAGGCTGCTATTGATTATGCCCTAGAAGCAGGGCAATAAGAAGCTAAGATGTTCTAGAGTGCTGGAATCGGTCGAAATTTTGCTTCGTTTTTGATATATATATATATATATATATATATATATATATATATATATATATATATATATATATATATATATATATATATATATATATATATATATATATATATATATAAGTATATATGTATATATATATATATATATATATATATATATATATATATATATATATATATATGTATTGAAAAAACTGAACTAACTGAACTAACATTTCAAAATTGTACCCTCTAATTTAATAGTACTTCGCGGTTTTTATGCCAAAATAACCCAGTGACCGATTCCTGCAATTAAAACCCGCGCACGGCTTAGTTTCTTTCTATATGACACAATCAATAGACTTAGAAAACAAAATATATTTAAGAAAACTACCATAGTATGAATAATCTTTTTTTAACCAAAACATGTTTAAAAAAATTAATCGACGTTTCAAAAGACTTTCTAGTAAAGTTATCTTTTCTAGTAAGCTCGGTGTACACAGAGAGCAATAGACCTATCTTCTTTGCATCGGCTTGTATGTACATACGGCACACTTTCAACTGGTCTGGTAAAGATGTAAACAGAATCGAAATTGTCTTGCTGCTAAGAAAATATCTTCTGATAGCTTCCCAAGTAACATATATAAAATTCAGCTTTTATACTATGACGAAAGTTTAATTACAATTTATTGCACACTTTCAACTGGTCTGGCAAGATGTAAACAGTATCGAAACTGTCTGGCTGCTAAAAAAATATCTTCTGATAGTTTCCCAAGTAACATATATAAAATTCAGCTTTTATACTTCAACGTAAGTTTAATTACCATTTTTGAAGTACGGCACACTTTCAACTTGTCTGGCAAGATGTAAACAGTATCGAAACTGTCTGGCTGCTAAGAAAATATCTTCTGATAGCTTCCCAAGTAACATATATAAAATTCAGCTTTTATACTTTAACGTAAGTTTAATTACAATTTATTGCACACTTTCAACTGGTCTGGCAAGATGTAAACAGTATCGAAACTGTCTGGCTGCTAAAAAAATATCTTCTGATAGCTTCCCAAGTAACATATTTAAAATTCAGCTTTTATACTTTAACGTAAGTTTAGTTACAATTTATTGCACACTTTCAACTGGTCTGGCAAGATGTAAACAGTATCGAAACTGTCTGGCTGCTAAGAAAATATCTTCTGATAGTTTCCCAAGTAACATATATAAAATTCAGCTTTTATACTTTAACGTAAGTTTAATTACCATTTTTGAAGTACGGCACACTTTCAACTTGTCTGGCAAGATGTAAACAGTATCGAAACTGTCTGGCTGCTAAGAAAATATCTTCTGATAGCTTCCCAAGTAACATATATAAAATTCAGCTTTTATACTATGACGAAAGTTTAATTACAATTTATTGAAGTTAAAGGGTGTCTGGCAGGGGGTTGCCACTATAGTAAGTGTCTGGCAATGCACGTCGTGATTTCTAATACTATCCTGAAGCAAATATAAAAAGATTACACTTTATACTTTCACGAAACTTTGGATTCATTTTATGCACCTTTGCTACCTTCTACCTGCCAAAGCCACGATGATCCAAACTTCATAATTGAGGATCGTTCCTACCTATGTGTGGGTCATGCGCAGGAAAACTTTCAGCTTTTATAAAATAACGAAGGTCTGGCTGTCGCTGGCTCTCGGTCTATTCTGATTATTTTTCATTCATATATTTAAAAAGAAAAATTAAAAATTATATGCTAGCATTTCTCATTACCACTTTTTGGAATCATTGCTTCTACGTCAACAAAATGTCTACGCAAAAACTTTATTTATAAGCGTAGCGAAGCACGCCGGGCCCTCCTAGTATATATAAACTCATTCGGAGAAGTGAAGAAACTAGAGTGAAAAAACCTCTAAAAAAAATTGAACCGACTTCAATAGATGACAAATCCGGCACCAAAAAGTAAAAAATAACTCCTTCATTGGGTTTTCAACTATAATGATAGCAAAAATGCTATGTAGCTAGGCTTTATATACAAGGTAACGTAATAATTAATGTTTTAATTTAGACCAAACTTAATTATTATATCAAAATAAACGAAAACATTTAAACTCTCAAACTATTCACACTATAATCTATATTCTTATATATAGGGGAGAGTTGCCAAATGCGTACCACTTAATTTTTAAGGCAGTTTAAATATTCTTTACTAAGCATTTTAGCAAATATTATGATTTATATCCATTTGTTAACTATCAAAGGGTGCAATTTAACATAATTTAACTATTCATTGATAGATCATTGTGATATGGCCAATTTCTTCAGACCATGCAAAAAGTACGATTAAGGACACCGGTATCCTAAATGGTACCAGCCAGTTTCCAATATCGTACCTGATAGGAGGAATTAAAATTAGGTGCTACTTCCATTTGTTCTTCTGTCCATTCACAATATTTCCGCTTTTCCATGCCAAAAAATTCAACAATATTTTTTTTTGTTTTAAACAGTTTATTCACGCGGCAAATTTGACATCAGTATCTTAAATCGTACCAGTATGATTCGAAAGCTACAGTGTGGTACGATTTAGGAATAAGTCGTCCCGTCAAATATTTGAACCTAAACTTACAATATTATTATCATATTTCTTAAATTCAATAAAATAAATAATAAAACATAATCAGTTCTCAAAAGTATTTAACGCTACCTCAGAAACTGTACAGCTATATGAAATTCAGTCGAATGAAATCGTTTAAAATTAACATCAAACCTACCTGAATGTTTTTTACTTCTGTTATTTACAAGAAAATACTTATACTGATTGTTAATTTGTTTCTACTTTATCGGCTTAGATAAAAGTTAATATGTTTACCACCAGATTGCATAAAACTGTAATAATTATTGAATAATGGCACTGGTACGATTTAGGTGACCAGTACGCATATGGCAACTCTCCCCTACACAGTATCAAAATTATTAATCTATCTATTGCTAAGTATTTATATACTTTCGATCTCACAATTCCTTTGAAAATCTATTCAAGTTTTATTTTTAAAAAAACAGTTACTAAAAGTACTACGAAACTGTATGATTTTACTATCGATTAAAAATTTACAATCACAGCTAGGCATGATTAAACATGACAAATTTGCGATAGAATATAAAATTATGCTTTCTCGATTTTCACCGTGTGTTATGTATTTTTTTTTATTAATAAAATGTGTTGTGTTGTAGGAATTACAATATGTGTCACAATAACACATAAAAACCTTTTAATGTCCCACAACAACATACGTTCAAAGGTGTTGATAGACGTAAATCTTTCTTTTTTTGTTTTTTTATATTTTTTGTTAAAGAATGGATAACTAAACAATAAATCCTATCACTGACAAAATATGACATAGGCCAATATTTTATGATAGAATAGAGAAAATAAAAGTAAATTAAAAAGTAATTAGCAAAAGTTTGCTGAAACAAAACAAAAATGTAGTTGCCAATAATCCAGCCGGTTGCATATGCCTTGATCCTGTGGCACACTGTCTTTCTCTATGGTTAAGGCCACACATAGTTATATGGTTCTTCGACACATAGGCTCGGTTCTTCGAAGAAGCAATAGCGTCTCATAATTAAGGATTATTTCACAGCTAAGATTGAGGGTGCTACCGTTGACTGAATACAGTTCATCCGCCACCACCCCTAAGTGGTATGTGATATCTCACGTTAACTCGTAGTCAAAAGCAGGAACTGAAGTACGCAAGATTGTCACACCCGTAGATTAAAAATAAAAAAAAATTTACAAAACAATAAAAACTGATCTCTCCATGCGGACATTAGTTTTGTTTAGAATTTTTATGTGAATTTCTTTTGGTATGTCAGATTTGATCGAAAAAGATCTAGATTTCGGTGACCAAACGAGCATGAAATCAGCTGTTTTTAAAATTTCGTTGTATAGGTAAAAAAATGACATTTTTAACATGTGCGTTGCTTATTAGTAAACAATTTTCTTGTTTTAGTTAAATATAATTAACTATTCATTTATTTCGCTTGTTATTAACAATTATTTACAAAAAATAATATCAAATGTTATACAAATATGAATAATATAAACTTAAAGGACTATAATGTCATATTTGATAATGAGGGATATGTGATGGCGGAAAACGATACAATATTTTTAGAAAATAAAACAGGTAATAAATGTTTATTCAAAAAATATAATTAAAAAAAAAAAATAAATAAAAAAAATTTAAAAAACACACTTTTTGAAAAACGAACTAAAAAGCAGAAAATAAATTTTGCATTAACACCAGCGTTATGTCTTTTATAATTATATTTCCTTTGAAATTGTTAGAAGAAAAAATATTGAAATGGTATTTAACACATCTTAGCATCGGTGCAAATATTAAATTTTTGACTAATTTAAAATGCTAATTTTCGATTGACAAACAGTCTTCCGTTACCATTTGTTACATAAAATAAAAGTGGGTGACGCATACGGTAATATAGAAAAGGAACAAATGTATTCTATGTTAATCTCTTACAAGAGAGACTACCAACGTTTATCCCCTTTGGTTTCTGAATGCGCCACCCACTTTTATTTTATGTAACAAATGGGAACGGAAGACTGTTTGTCAATCGAAAATTAGCATTTTAAATTAGTCAAAAATTTAATATTTGCACCGATGCTAAGATGTGTTAAATACCATTTCAATATTTTTTCTTCTAACAATTTCAAAGGAAATATAATTATAAAAGACATAACGCTGGTGTTAATGCAAAATTTATTTTCTGCTTTTTAGTTCGTTTTTCAAAAAGTGTGTTTTTTAAATTTTTTTTATTTATTTTTTTATTTTAGAGTTTTTAGTTATATAATTTTACCTACAAATAAGTTAACCACATTATTTCACAAAAAATACACCATAAGTAAAACTAGCAATTAAATCATTTACCGAAAATTTAATATTCTTTGAAATTTAAAGTAATTTTAATAAGGTTAATTGCACTATAACAATTGTAAGTATGTTATTTAAAAATCCAGTGTAAAATTTTAGTGCGTTTCTTTGCTCGTTGTATTAATTTTAAGTATTAATATATGTTCGCCCAAATGTCAAGTTTTTTTCGGAAAAAAGGTCTGAATTATAGAGCTTTTTCCTTAAAATTCGAATCGTTATATTACTGTATGTAATTGACAGATTACATACAGCAATGATAATTAGAAATCATTAATTATGTATTAAAATGTATTGAAAAAATAATAATTATGCAACTATAGTAAAACAAACTTAACGAGAACACAAAACAATCTGGATTTAGAAGAAATAACAATTATTTAAAATTTTCGAAATACAAATCACTCATTATTTACAATTTAAGGCCATTTTTTCATATAAAAATGACAAAAATGTGTAATATGTCCTTTATTATAATGAGATACTCAGTATGAGCAAAATTTCAGCGCGGTAAATGGGCATTTAGATCTTATGGATTTTCATATTTTCATACATAATAACTGATTTTTAAATATCATTGCTGTATGTAATCTGTCAAATACACCAAAATAACGATTTGAACTTTAAGAAAAAAGGTCTATAAGCTTTGAGAAATGTCATACTTTTATTTTTTTTTGTGTTCATTATTTATAATGTAAGGCTCTTTATCCATATGAAATGACACAAACATGTATGATGTCTATTATTATAATGATATACACAGTATTACCAAAATTCCTTCGCTCAAAATGAGTCAACCAGAGGATGAGGATTTCAGAGCAATTCTTTAAGGTCTTTCAGAATGAAAAAAAATTTGAATTTTTTTTCTTCAGATTTATAGAGTTTTTTGCTTTAAAAGTTTTGGAAATACGTACTGACCAGCGTTGCCACTTGGATACATCTGTATCCATTTGGATACATTATTTGAAAAATTTATTAAATGGATACTGGATACAAAAAAATCGCAAAACTGCTAAATTGGATACATTTTTTTAATATGCATTTTAGCTGTATTGGTTTTCCAAAAACTTTGAAAATGTTTAAAAAATTTGTTACATTGTTCGTCTATTCTCTTTTAGTAAAAGAAAAAGTAACAGAAATTGGCAAACAGTGTAAAATAATCTTAAAAGTTTTTGAAAAACGCTTACACATTTTGTTAACAATTTTAAAGTCGATTTAAAAGCCATTTCAAACAATTGTATAACCTTTCATTGCTTCCTAAATGCGAGGAATGCAAATGAGCTAGGTTGTGAAAACGTAAAAAACCATATACCATTGACAGCAATAAATATGGGGTATGCAGTACAATCATTTTTAGTGAACTGGATAAATAAATGGATAAATTTTTAGAGGTGTCAAAAAATGTGAAAAAAAATTTTATGGAATTTATTCATCAAATAAAAATGAAATAATGTGATTTTTTTGTTATTAAATTATAAATAAATGTGATCAGGATACTGAATTGTACTAAACATATCATATTTAGTCCTTTAGCAATATCAAATAATCATATTTCATTTTTCCAAAAAAGTGGATACATTTGGATACTCATTTTTTATAAAACTGGATACATTTTAATTTTTTTGAGTGGCAACGCTGGTACTGACTGCTTCAACAAACTTGTCTTTTCAATTTGGGATTAATAACATAATGGGAAGTTACTGAAAAATGAATCACAAAATTCCACCCATCAAAGCTCTCAAGAGTCAAGTTAAATAAAAGTGTGTAAAAAAAATGAAGTATTTAATAAATTATTCACAGATGGATTTGTTGTAAATGGGAAATTTAACGAAGTTGCAACGTTTTATAATTTAAAAACTATTTGTACAGGTAACAATATTAACAAAAATTTGATAATATTAACAAAATATTATTGTTAATATTAACAAAAAATTTTTATTAACAAAAATTTTTATTTCAGATTCAAATAATTTAATTCCTGGAAATATTCCTGAGACCCAGAGTCAGGTTTTTATAGAACCACAATCCGCAACGCATGGAAGTTGCCTGTAGATTTTTTTTATAGAAAGGTTGACATAGCTACGTTTTGTGTATTGAACTGGCGTGTGCATTTTTGTGAGAATATTTTAACTCGTCGATCGCTTTGCAACTGGACAGCCATATTTGTATGTAATTTTAACGTCTCTACGTGTCACACAAAGTTGAGTATTTTAGGCAAACAGTTTACGTCTACTGATGTCGACCGGTGAGTTGAAACGGGGAGTTATTTCACGTGGTAGCAATAACGCAGCTATTCCGGTTTGGAAGTTTTCTTTTCAGGGGATAGTTCATTCATTCAGGGTGTTGAGGTTGATGCTCAGAAAATTAGTTAGTTGTGCAAGGTTGTTTGTTATCATAGTTCATCATGGATCATGCAGTTGTTACCTGATTGTCGAGGGTAGGTTAAACCATATCAGCACCTGTATCGAGTGTGTGAAATATTTTCTAAGGTTTAGCACGTTCTAGGTTCTCATTTTTAAATCATAGTCTGCTGAGACAGTTTCCGAGGTCACGGCTTGTAGTTAGTGAGAGATAATCTGAGGCCAGTGTACAGAGTTTATAACAAATTCGTTTTTCACGGAAAAATTCTAACAAATTCTTCAACAATTCTTTTTTCACTCTGCTCCTCTGAACAACACCAACCTGCCAATCTTACCCAGACAACACTGGTCGCTAGTATGTGACCATAAAACATAAATATAATATTATAATGATATGCTTTTTTTTTATTGCAGATTTAAATGCAACACAAACCAAATGGTCTGAGGTCTAAACCCAATTTTTATTATGCGAATACGCTAAGTATTTTGGGAATGTAGGGCCATTTAAAAAATTTAAAAAAAGAAAGATTTTTTGAATTTTTTGGCAAGCCTGGTAAATGAAAAATTGAAATAGGTGTTACACTTCAACACAAATTGAAACACGGTATAAATGTGTATTCAAACGTGTTAAAAAGGTAGAGGAAAATAATAGAATCAGTGACGAGGTTCCCGAAGAGTGTGCTTATCAATCGGAGATTGATGCAATAGTAGGGCTGGATGATTCCATAGTACCTGATTATTTGGTATCCCCGGTCAACGGCGAAAAAAATCGATGAATTCCGAACCCACTTGTTCTAGGTTTTTATGTCCTGCACCATCACCTATATCAACAGTATCACAAGTATCAGATCAATTGGATGTACCACCACTTTAGACTGCATCACCAGCATCAGCATTCAGCTCTATCACTATTACCATAGGGAAGTAGGCGAAATCGCAAATCGGAGCAGGCGAGATTATGGGACACCTACCTAGAACATAATGATAGATTATTTAGAAGATATGAAGACAACAAACAAAAAAGGCACGAAATTAAAAATAAAAGGTTCTTAGCAAAACTAAAACAAAAACAGCAATGGTATGATGAAAGAGAAGAAACCAAAAAACATCGTCAGTTTCAAAAAATGAACGCAAAGTATGCATTAATAGATCAATTGAAAAAATTAACTAATTTGACATAAACAAACCTTTTGTTTATTTATTTCAATTTAGTTAAATTTATAAGTGTTAATTAGTTAAAACACTTTTGATATCTATATATATATATATATATATATGAAGATTTTCAGCTCGAATTTTCGTTTTCTCCCACTTCCCTGTGGTAATGGTGATACAGCTGGTACTGGTGATGCCGGTAAAAGTGGTGATACATCTGATAGTTCTGATATTTGTTATATAGTTGATAGAGGTGATGGTGCTGAAATTAATTAAATTCGGCGTTTGTCACTAAATCGTTATTTTGAATCATTCAGCCCCACTATTATATCAATCTAGGTATCAATATAATAGGTATCAATAAAGTGTCTTTCAACTGTAACAAGTATAATTATTTTATTTTATACTTTAAAAAGTTATATGAATTATCAATTTTAATAGCATAATAATTTATTTTATTATATTATTTTATTTAGTTTTATTATTTATTTTATTATATTATATTATTTTTGCTAATTGAATTGAATTGAATTGAATTTTTTTTAGTCATAAATAAATTTAATTAATTTAGTCATGAATAAATCTTTAACAATTTGCTTTATAATTTGATTTGATTTATAATGATATCGTCACGTTGTTCCAGCCTTACTTTGAATTGGCCTTACTCTCAATTCGATAAACGAAGTTCCCAAATCACTTTCTGGATTCGATCACTGATTAGTAAGAAAATACACCAAGTTTTCAACATCAACTAGGTTGTATTAAGTATTCCACAACTTTATTGTTTCACAACAACAAGAAAACAATTCTGTAAACAATATTCTTTAACCAGAATATTCAACAGCTTCAAAAACTGCAACGGTTTATTGTAGAAATTTCAGTATACAGCTTCCAAAATAATACACAAAACACTTCTATTCAATAAGAATTGAAACTTTATTTACAAAAACTAATTTAAAAATAAGTTCTTCTATAAGTTGACGAAACCGTTGTTTTAATAAACCAAACGTGTCTTCTATCTTTACTTGGGTTTGGCAATATTTTTTATTGTATTATATCTGTTTTTCATTTAAGTCGCCATAATCTTTGTAGGGTGTATGCAGGTACTCTCTATTAGGGTAAGCAGCATCCCCTAATATATGGTACTGCTTTCCACAAATCGACGGTAATTTGGAATAAATATCCGACAACTTAAATATTCTGGCATCGTGTTGTTTGTTTGTGGATCCAATGGAAACATCTGTAAATTTTTTGTTGACATCACAGATCCCCTGAAGCGTTATGGATATCAATCCATAACGATTCACGTACGTGGATCTGGTTTTGTGAACTGGTTTTCTACTATAGATGTAACATCCATCTATACATCCGATAACATTGGGAAAACCGCTTAGCTAAAAGACCAGAATACTGTTTATAATATTACTTAAAATGGCTTTTGTTTTGTTACCTGCTCAAAAGCTCTAGATGCATCTTGTTTTTCAGCTTCTGTTTGTGGGAATTTTATACATTCAGGAGATAACTCAAACAAAAATTCACAAAAATTCTTAATTATTTTGTGCGATGAGGAAATAGCTATATCAAATATAATCGACACTTCTCTATACGTTATTTTGTTTCCAGCAAACCTTGAAATCATAGTTTTAATGATTATTATAAAAATATACACATAAGATTTTGTTAATAATTACCATAAAAAATATAACATTGATGTTCTGCCGGTATACGTTTTCTTCCACCACAACGTAAATTTTGTTTGAAATGACCACTGCTTTTAAATAAAAAAATCTGCAGTTCGGGGTGAAACTCTCAATTTAGAACGAAACTAAAAATGGAATTATAACACTAGTTTACAAGAAAAATCTCCCGAAATAAAACCCAACTGTTCTTATAGATTTAGGCCTCCTGAATACGAATATCATATTCATTTTTTTAGGTTAACTCTTGTTTTCGAGATATTCACGAAAAACCAATTTTTTCGGTGATCAAAAATGTTGTTTTGGTTTTTGGGTCCCATATTATACAAAACAAACAAATTAAATATATTAATGAAAGATGTGCATAGTAAATATACTAACAAACATTTTGAGTTATATTTTGTAAAAATCCATTAAGGATTCTGGGAGTTACAGTCGAAAAAAGTTGAAAAAGTACGAAAAATTCACGTTTTTTTTAAATTTTTCCGTTTTCAACGCCATAAATTTTGAACTAATAAGGACACTAATTTTTTTTAATTTCTTAAAGCCTATAGAAGCTTCAATTTGCTTTCTTTTAAGCTAAAAGACACGAATATTGGTGCAGTTTGCACCAAGTTATTCAAGTTTTCTTAATGAAAGTCAAAACTCAAAATTTGGAAAAAATAAGTTTTTACTTAATTTATTGTGCCATAAATAATAATTTTAAAAGTTCTGTCGTTCTCAAACATCAGTAAAGAATTATTTTAAAATAGTAAAGTATAATTTCCATTTTTGTTTTCGAAGTTGGGAATTGGATCGATATGAGACGTATATTGAAAAATATAAACAAGAGATAATGAATTGTGAGGAGAGGCAAAACATCATAACATCAGAACTACTTAAGTTAGTTCAAGCACCGTAAAGTTAAGCCCTTATTTATGTCTATTAATACCTGTAAGTTTTGTTTCTTTTCTTTTTTCTCTTTTTTTTTGTTTTTTGATAATGTAAATTTTTGTCTATCACCGCCCACCTTGTGTTACTGCTTACGTTTATGATCATTTTAAGTTTAATTTAAGTAAGCAATTACTTCTCCTTTTTAATAGTTTTTCGGTTTTCCCAACTTTTGTTTAATTAGTTTAATGAGGTTTCTTTTTGAGTAGATAATTGTCGTATGATTATTTGCAAATATAATCTCTCTGAGGATAAGCTTAATTCCAAACATTCAAGTGAAAATATTAATTAAAAAAGAAAAATTATTACATATATAAATTTTAAATAGTGTATTGTTTTTAAAAATCAATAAATCAATAGTGATAGCTGCCTTGTAAAGCAACATAAATTGTTAGCAAAGTGTAAAATCAAGTTTATTTAAATGGCGTCGTCAAGAAGTTTTTGTTTTATTTGTGGAAGTTACATAATACATACTGCTAAAAGAATCACCTCATTTATAAGAACTGCCTCTCTTCATTACTAATTGATATTTTCCAACTCCCAAAATCAATCCGAGGTGGGTGGAGCTAGATCATGTCAAAAATCTTCACAAAAAAATCTCAATTTCGAAAAAAATCATATACAGATAAAATACAACTTTTGTCAAAAAACGACATTTCATAATCAACTACCTGATATTTTTCAACTCCTAAAATAAGTCCGAGGTGGGAGGAGCTAGATCTAATACGAAAACATCTTATATATAAATCAATTATGTTGCAGAATTTAAATTATTCGTATAGTTAAGATTTTTTTCCAAATTCTGAGTTTTGACTTTCTTTGGAGAAACTTGAATAACTTGGTGCAAACTGCACCAATATTCGTGTCTTTTAGCTTAAAAAAAAGAAAATTGAAGCTACTATAGGCTCCAAGAAATAAAAAAAATTTGTGTCTTTATTTGTTCAAAATTTATGGTGTTGAAAATGGAAAAATTTAAAAACAACGTGAATTTTTCGTATTTTCTCAACTTTTTTCGACTGTAACTTCCAGAATTCGTAATAGATTTTTACAAGATATGGCTCAAAATGTTTGTTGGCAAATTTACTATGCAAATGTTTCATTAATATATTTAATTTGTTTGTTTTGTAAAATATGAGACCCAAAAGCCGAAACAACATTTTTGATCACCGAAAAAATTGTTTTTTCGTGAATATCTCGAAAACAAGAGTTAACCAAAAAAATGAATATAATATTCGTGTTCAGGAGGTCCAAATGCATAAGAAAAGTTGGGTTTTATTCAGGGAGACAAAAAAGTTCAAAATTTGTAAACTAAAGCAATTAATTAAAAATAAAGTGCAATGAAATTTGTTATTTTACTTCATAATCAGAATATTGTTTGATATCAACAAAATTTTTCATTTTTTAGTAAATCTTGCAAAAATCTCAGATCTGAAAAAAAGATTTCAGATAAAAAAAAGATCGATCTTTTTTTGATCTGACATGCGAAACGAACAAAATTTAGCTGTCAGATCAAAAAAAAATCAATCTGTTTTTGATTTGACGTACGAAAAGGAATTCTCATTGAACTGGGTTCCAAACTTTTTAAAATTTGAACATATTTTATTCATATCGCTAACGTTATCCAATTAACATGCAGCCAAAACTGTTTGCAATTGCAATTGTTGTTTATATAATAATTATATGTATGTATATATATTTCTCAGGCTTGGCACCGACTTCTAACAGTTTCGTAGCTGTTTTTTAGGATTCCGTACTTCTAAAAAGTAAAAACGGTACCCGGTATTGGTGAGACTTCGGTGTCCGTCCGAATTTCTACATAATCGATTTACTCACAAACTATAATAGACCAGGGCCAATCCTGTTAAAGAAAAAAAAAATTCTTAGCAGTATACGAATGGTCGGAAAATGTAGTTAATGGTCTAAGTAATTAAGGAAAAATCGACCGAACTGAGTAAAAGTCCCGGAAAGGTGTGGGGGCTTGTAGTATATACGTTTTTAGGGGTTTGTATTAGTTTTTTGCGATTTGCGACTAAACTATGCATCCTATCGAAAAAAATTAAATGTAAAAGTTGTAGATAATAAAAAAACTAAAACTTTCTTACTGGACATTATTGAGCAAAACCACAAAATTATCGAGAAAAATGCAAAACACCGTTTTTTTGGTTTTAATTTATAACTATCGCAAAAGTTTTTATATTTTCATGAAAATCGGTGAAAATGTTTTTTTTTTGTGTTTCAAACAATCTCAAATTTTTTCAAAGCGAAATATTTAATTTTCGATGTTTTATAAAAAAATACCTCATTTTCAATCGAAAAATTTGGTGTGGAATTTTTCGATTTTTGAGCTTTACCAGTGCTCATTTTTTTTGTTGAAATCCCAACTTTAATATAGAATTAAAATATAATATTTTTTATGTACAAAAAGTTCGTTAAAAAAACGAAAAACCGAAAAAGCTACTTTCAAATCATGAATTTCTTTTTCTTTGTTGTAAATAAACGTTTCCATTCATAAAAAGCGGTAATTCACATACGATAATGTGTTATACAAGGAATTTACATATACTTAACTAATCTTGGCTTTCAAAGTCCCGAAAACATCGTTTAAACTGTGGTGATTATTTTATTTAATCGTTTGCGTTATTTCAAAATCTTTTCTTTAAATTCGTCAAACTTTTAGCAATAGGTTAATAAAATTTTAGGTACAATTTTTTCTATCTAGTTTTCTTTAAAAATATTTTTCATCCAGTTTTCATTGCAAAATTTAAACAAGAAATTTTGTTTTTTCAACTCAATAAGAATTCTCAAATAGATACTTAATCAAGTTTTATAAATAATAAATAATAAACGATGGCTGAGCAACCTTATTGTGTAATCTGTGATTCTGCAGACCAAAAGGATCTTGTACAAGTAAAAGAACAAAGTTTACGTAAGTTGATAGATTCGAGTAAGCAACGTTTTGATAACAAGTATAAGAAAATGGAGAAAACGTCACAGTTATTCATGATAAATGCCGAGTAATATATAACAGGCAAAGTTCAGTCGAAGTTGCTCGTCGGTCAGTGCATAAAAAATCGTTAGATGGCAAACAAATTAAAAAAGACGCACAAACATTTGGTTTCAGTAATTTTTGTTTTTTGTGCGGTCTTAATTCGTCTCATGAGTCAAAATCTATCATTCGTACAGTCTCCAGTGAGAACACGAAAACAAAACTCTTGCAATATATTGAAAAAATAAAAACCAACGATAACCAAGTAAAAGTAGTAGTTGCTCGAAGTATCGATAATCTTGTACAAGTCAAAGCTATTTACCACGCAGACTGTATGGCTCAATTTTATTCGCATTACTGCCCATCAAATGTCGGACGTCCCGCACATCAAAACACGAAAGATTTTATAGTATATGTTATTCAACATATAGAACATAATCATAATGAATGTCAATTTTTGATTAATGAAGTTAAAGCAGGATATTCCGGTGAGCTCCCCGATTTTGCAACGATTACAAGAAAAATTAAAGAACATTTTTCGAATTTGATTTTATGTCGCATTGTGAAGAAAGATTTGATAATTTTATTTAAAAATAATATTGGCGATAAGCTCTGCGAAGATTGGTATAAGAATCGGTCTAAGAAAGAAGAAGATGAGCGAATCAGGATCGTTGAGATGGCTGCTAAGATTGTTTTGTAGGACATTCGTAGTAAAATATACGATTTACAAAGCTACGAAATGTCAGATTTGAAAGAAGAAAATCTTTTTTCTGACGTACCTGCAACTTTAAAAATTTTTCTTGACATCGTTATAAAATCTCACAAAGAGAAAAGTCACAAATAAATTAAAATTGAAAAAAAAAGTTGCAACGATTTCGCACTCCATCATATCATCGGTTCGGCCACGCTCTTTTTTATCACCAATCTTGATCGGTTTATCATCGATGTACACAAGAAGTATGGCTCTAAAGGTTTGATTGAAGCTTTATGTAATGTCGGATTGTGCTCTTCCTATAAAGAAACATTGCGATTTGAAGCGTCTATAATTAAAGATCCGATGAATCATACTTGTTCGGAAGATGCTTACATTCAATTTGTTTATCATAACGCCGATCATAATACGTGTACCATTGACGGGAAAACTACGATTCATGCAATGGGTGGGATTATGATTGCAACTCCTTCGTCCAGTGTTATTACCAAAAACTATATCGCTAGATTAAATGTCGTTCCATCGTCAGAGGAAATCGGTAAGATTGGTTTTATAGACCTTAACGGTTTTGAGAAAAAAAATTCTGAAGGATTGAAATCATTCAACGATCTTTTCGATCCTCTTTCGATCTTATCAACGATATTTTCGATAAAAACAGCGAACAAATCTTTGAAATTTTTAATGAAGATTTTATCTGGTTTTTTTTCAAAATTTTCAAACAAAAATGCTGCTGGTTGGAATGGGTTTATGGGAGAAATATACGCAAACTCACCTTTTAATACTTCAAAAGTTATTCCACTTCCATTTGTAAATCATCAACCAAGTAATTACGACACAGTTTATACTGTTTTAGTACAAGCCGCTGAATACTGTATAAATCGACAACAACAAAATTGTCTCGTTACATTCGATCAGCCGTTGTTCTTAAAAGCTCGTGAAATTATGTCTTGCGTTGATAAAAATAACGATCCGCATAATTTGTCATCCGTTATTGTCAAGTTTGGTGGATTTCATATACTTCTTTCGTTTCTCGGCGCAATCGGATTTATAATGGATGGAAACGAACTGAAAGAAGCTTTAGGTGAAATATATGTCGAACTTTCTGCTGAAACAGTACTTTTTGGACACGCGTATTCAAGAGCAATTAGAGGCCACTTTCTCGTACAGCTCGCTTTATCTGAGATTATTTTTTTATCAATGAAACTAACTGACATTGAAGAAGTACAAATGGGTGCACTTTTGCTTACCGTCGGATCCGCAAATTTTGAAGATGAAATAAAAAAAGAAAATTTCAGGAAATAAAAAAAAATTTATGAAACACTTCCACTCATTAAAAAATAAAGGAGCCACAGCACAACTCTGGATTCAATACTGGAATGTAATCGCAATAATTAAAGATTTTATCAGGGCCGAACATTCTGGTCACTGGGAATTACATTTGACATCTGTTGAAAAAATGATACCATATTTTCACGCTAGCGGTCATTTTCTATACGCAAAAAGTGCACATTTATATATGCAAGACATGCTGCAGCTACCAAACCCCATGACTCCTGGCGAATTTGCTCAATTTACAACGGAAGGATTTTTGGCCACAAGGCCACAAATTTTGGTCTGGCGTTTGGTCAGACATGACGATTGAGCAGGTTTTAATGAGGTCTATGCATACTCAGGGTGGATTCCTGCATGGCCGTGGACTTAGCGAAAGTGTTCTTGCTAAATTCATTTTAACTACGATTATTTTAATAGAAATGTGTAACGAAATTGAAGATTTCTGCAACGTATCGTTTGTAACATCAGAGCAACACGTTGATTCGAGAAAATACAGAATTACGAGAGACGTTGCAAATCTGCAACTACTATCAACATTTTTTGAAAAATATGACCCTTTCCCAGAAACTGAAAACATCATGTCTATTTATTCTGGAATAATTGGTGGAAATGCGATAAATCGTTATAAAGCTTATGAGGAAGGCAAAAAGTCCATAAACAAAATCATTGGAAACAATTTTGGAAGTGACAAATTTCAAAGGAAAACGAAAGTGCTATCTCTGAAAGATGTTCAATCATCTGTTGAAGTTAACGACGAGATTGTTACAATTAATCCATTACTATTATTTCAGAGAATTTCGCAGCACAGATGATATGAAAAATTATTTACATTACGAGCTTGCTCCATTTCCTATGTCGTTGTTTACAGAGAAAGGCTTCAGAAAAAATGTTAAGTCACATTTATATACAGAATTTGCGAGCATCGATTCGTTACCAACTTCGAGCAATACCGTACACGTTGTTGATGGCGGGTTCCTCTTACACAAAGTAATCTGGCAGAAAAACGATACAATTAATGAAATAACAAAAAAATATATTTATATTATGTACAAAAGAACTACGCAAAACGTAGTTATATTATATTCGGCGGATAGCCAGAAACTGATTCTATAGCTAGAAAGGCAGCAGGTTCCATGAGCACAAAAAATTGCAAAAAATTACGAAGAATACACACAGTAAATATTCCTACATTTGATTATCAACATCACACAAAAATCGCATTTACTTAAGAAAAATTTTTATTTAATGAACAAAACAAAAAGAAATTAATAAAAACATGTCGCAACATTTGCAATCAAAGGATTTTATCTGCAAACAAGCCGAAGAAGATGCCGATACTCTAATATTAATACATCCCTTGAAGTAGCAAAACACCCCTAAAATAGTTGTAGTTGTTGGTCAAGACATAGATCTTTTAGTTCTTTTAAATCAATCCAGTTCACATGAATTGAATATCTATTTCCACAAACCTGGTGCAGGAAATATTAATGATACTTATTACACCTGTAATAGTTTTAAACAGAAATAAACATATTGTAGCATTTTTGCATTTTATTTCTGGCTGCGATACAACTTCAAGTTTTGCTGGGAAAGGAAAAAAAAAATTATAAAATCATTATTGGCCAATAAATATTTACCTGATCTTGCAAAAATTTTTTACAATACAAATGCAGACAAACAAACGATTACCGAAAATGGATTAAAAATAATAGCTTCTATTTACAAAAGTAAAAATATAAATACATCTCTACACAATTTAAGATTTGAACTCTACCGAGCGGCTGCTGTAAAATCATCTTTTAATTTGGAAAAATTACCTCCAACTGAAGGAGCAGCTAAGCAGCATTGTTACAGGGCGTATTTTCAAATATAAAGGTGACTTGGTCATCTATTTACAGCTACAGATTGGGGATGGAAACATCACGTTAATGGTATCGTACCTATATTTACAGAAGAAGAATTAATTTCCGAAAACCTATTAAAAATTATCTGCTGCAGCTGCGAAACAGGATGCGGTAATAACAAATGTGGGTGTCGCAAGCATGGCTTAAAGTGCACAAATTTGTGCACAAATTGTCACGGTTCTGATCTGTGTTCTAATGCCGAAAAATTATTTTACGAAAATATTTGTAATCTCGAAGAACTCCAAGAAATTGAAGATGTAAGAGCCTATACCACGACGTCGTATCAAACTTTGCTAACGTATTAGATTACGATAGTTCAAAGATAGTTTAGGCTTCTGAAATTTACGAAGGTTGTGATAATGTTCAGGTGCAGGAGCATTTAACATCGACAGAACTCCTCCCAAAGATATTGTTCAATGGTCGCCGGTTTAATTTAAATTTTCAGAATAATATTACAATTAATGGACATATTGATAGAGATCACAGTGATGAAGGGTTTCCGAATTTGAAAAATGTTTTAGTAAGGTTTTTTAGAGATCATTATTGTGGAATACTTACAAGCAATTCAGTTTCTGGAGCTATTGCTTGTCGAAATTTATCTAATCGCATGAATTATTGGCTATTTGATTCCCATGCTAGAGAACCAAAGGGAAATTTAGCACCATCCAAAGGTGCAGCATGTTCTATGTACTTTGTGGATATCAACGACTTATTCACAATCCTACGTCGTAGCTTCTTACGAACTACTAAAGATGATGATAATTTCTTAAATACATATTGCATAGCACCTATTTTTATTGGCACAGAAGGAGAAATGGTACGGCAAGAGGTTACTTCTCAACCACCACACCAAGAATTGATGCATAGCAGAAGTCCCATAGTGAAACATGCAGTCATTCCCAATTCACCTACTTTACTTCAAGATTCCAATTCCCCCTCAACAGATGCTACAACTCTCAAACGTAATCACACGATTGTTCACTGTCCCGTAGTTAATTCCAAGTAAATAGTATCTCCTCTACATCCTATTAATAATATGTCGTATGTTTTCAGGCCATTACGAAAGACGAGTTACTTTTTCAACAAGTTTACTTTATTCTATTGATGAAGACATACCGAACGTGGACACCATCATTATCAAAAATAACGAGAACAAGCTAGATAACCCAGTTAGAGTCATTGATGTCCAAAGAAAAACGGCACCACCACTTAATATCGAACGGGAAAAAAGAATGGAGAAACTCTGTTGGTATTTTGTCTACCCTGATGGAAAAATTAGTTTTGGTGAACAAAGAAATAATTCTATAAATGGTTTTGATTATTTCCAGGCCCAAATAATGGGTACTGATACTCGATTTCAAACAGACGATTATTTATTTTTTGCGTTATCAGTTGTAGAATATTTTAAAGCTAATGCAACTGTTTCTGTCTCATGTCGAATGAAGCAATGTGATCATACGCCTCAAATTGCGCTTAGCTAATTGCTATAGTGCGAAGTCTTAGGCCCCTTACTTTGTTTGTTAAATTTTCATTTAACGATCTGAATTGGCCGGATATGATCAAAGCCTTACTTTTAGCGAATGGATTCCCTAATGCTAATTTTGAAAAATTATCATTCAATGATCGACTCGAACTCCCGACTAGCATTATGTAAGGGCTCAGATCTGGACCAGATTCAGCTTTCCCTACTACGGATAGCGTATCGGGGTTACTGATGCTACAACTCTCGGAAATTAATCCGATTTTGATAGTCCGGAAGGGCTTAGAATAATCAATCACATTGTGTCATGTTCAGTTAACGGTGACAATGCTGATTTGGTTAAAAAGTAACAAATTCACAAACAGCGCTCCACGACCTACTATAAAAATTGAAAAACTGGTTCTTGTCACTTAGAACCTGATGATAGTCTTCGTAATAATGGGCATTTTTGTGTACTGTAAAGAAACGCAGACGAAGTTATAATTAACAATTATAACTCAGTTCTTCTTAACATTTGGCAACACGTTGATTCGAGAAAATACAGAATTACGAGAGACGTTGCAAATCTGCAACTACTATCAACATTTTTTGAAAAATATGACCCTTTCCCAGAAACTGAAAACATCATGTCTATTTATTCTGGAATAATTGGTGGAAATGCGATAAATCGTTATAAAGCTTATGAGGAAGGCAAAAAGTCCATAAACAAAATCATTGGAAACAATTTTGGAAGTGACAAATTTCAAAGGAAAACGAAAGTGCTATCTCTGAAAGATGTTCAATCATCTGTTAAAGTTAACGACGAGATTGTTACAATTAATCCATTACTATTATTTCAGAGAATTTCGCAGCACAGATGATATGAAAAATTATTTACATTACGAGCTTGCTCCATTTCCTATGTCGTTGTTTACAGAGAAAGGCTTCAGAAAAAATGTTAAGTCACATTTATATACAGAATTTGCGAGCATCGATTCGTTACCAACTTCGAGCAATACCGTACACGTTGTTGATGGCGGGTTCCTCTTACACAAAGTAATCTGGCAGAAAAACGATACAATTAATGAAATAACAAAAAAATATATTTATATTATGTACAAAAGAACTACGCAAAACGTAGTTATATTATATTCGGCGGATATCCAGAAACTGATTCTATAGCTAGAAAGGCAGCAGGTTCCATGAGCACAAAAAATTGCAAAAAATTACGAAGAATACACACAGTAAATATTCCTACATTTGATTATCAACATCACACAAAAATCGCATTTACTTAAGAAAAATTTTTATTTAATGAACAAAACAAAAAGAAATTAATAAAAACATGTCGCAACATTTGCAATCAAAGGATTTTATCTGCAAACAAGCCGAAGAAAATGCCGATACTCTAATATTAATACATCCCTTGAAGTAGCAAAACACCCCTAAAATAGTTGTAGTTGTTGGTCAAGACATAGATCTTTTAGTTCTTTTAAATCAATCCAGTTCACATGAATTGAATATCTATTTCCACAAACCTGGTGCAGGAAATATTAATGATACTTATTACACCTGTAATAGTTTTAAACAGAAATAAACATATTGTAGCATTTTTGCATTGTATTTCT
Source organism: Diogma glabrata (assembly GCA_963693315.1). Taxonomy (NCBI): domain Eukaryota; kingdom Metazoa; phylum Arthropoda; class Insecta; order Diptera; family Cylindrotomidae; genus Diogma; species Diogma glabrata. Next base: position 190,017,448 of record OY856187.1, on the reverse strand, counting down.
GGCTGCGATACAACTTCAAGTTTTGCTGGGAAAGGAAAAAAAAAATTATAAAATCATTATTGGCCAATAAATATTTACCTGATCTTGCAAAAAATTTTTACAATACAAATGCAGACAAACAAACGATTACCGTAAATGGATTAAAAATAATAGCTTCTATTTACAAAAGTAAAAATATAAATACATCTCTACACAATTTAAGATTTGAACTCTACCGAGCGGCTTCTGTAAAATCATCTTTTAATTTGGAAAAATTACCTCCAACTGAAGGAGCAGCTAAGCAGCATTGTTACAGGGCGTATTTTCAAATATAAAGGTGACTTGGTCATCTATTTACAGCTACAGATTGGGGATGGAAACATCACGTTAATGGTATCGTACCTATATTTACAGAAGAAGAATTAATTTCCGAAAACCTATTAAAAATTATCTGCTGCAGCTGCGAAACAGGATGCGGTAATAACAAATGTGGGTGTCGCAAGCATAGCTTAAAGTGCACAAATTTGTGCACAAATTGTCACGGTTCTGATCTGTGTTCTAATGCCGAAAAATTATTTTACGAAAATATTTGTAATCTCGAAGAACTCCAAGAAATTGAAGATGTAAGAGCCTATACCACGACGTCGTATCAAACTTTGCTAACGTATTAGATTACGATAGTTCAAAGATAGTTTAGGCTTCTGAAATTTACGAAGGTTGTGATAATGTTCAGGTGCAGGAGCATTTAACATCGACAGAACTCCTCCCAAAGATATTGTTCAATGGTCGCCGGTTTAATTTAAATTTTCAGAATAATATTACAATTAATGGACATATTGATAGAGATCACAGTGATGAAGGGTTTCCGAATTTGAAAAATGTTTTAGTAAGGTTTTTTAGAGATCATTATTGTGGAATACTTACAAGCAATTCAGTTTCTGGAGCTATTGCTTGTCGAAATTTATCTAATCGCATGAATTATTGGCTATTTGATTCCCATGCTAGAGAACCAAAGGGAAATTTAGCACCATCCAAAGGTGCAGCATGTTCTATGTACTTTGTGGATATCAACGACTTATTCACAATCCTACGTCGTAGCTTCTTACGAACTACTAAACATGATGATAATTTCTTAAATACATATTGCATAGCACCTGTTTTTATTGGCACAGAAGGAGAAATGGTACGGCAAGAGGTTACTTCTGAACCACCACACCAAGAATTGATGCATAGCAGAAGTCCCATAGTGAAACATGCAGTCATTCCCAATTCACCTACTTTACTTCAAGATTCCAATTCCCCCTCAACAGATGCTACAGCTCTCAAACGTAATCACACGATTGTTCACTGTCCCGTAGTTAATTCCAAGTAAATAGTATCTCCTCTACATCCTATTAATAATATGTCGTATGTTTTCAGGCCATTACGAAAGACGAGTTACTTTTTCAACAAGTTTACTTTATTCTATTGATGAAGACATACCGAACGTGGACACCATCATTATCAAAAATAACGAGAACAAGCTAGATAACCCAGTTAGAGTCATTGATGTCCAAAGAAAAACGGCACCACCACTTAATATCGAACGGGAAAAAAGAATGGAGAAACTCTGTTGGTATTTTGTCTACCCTGATGGAAAAATTAGTTTTGGTGAACAAAGAAATAATTCTATAAATGGTTTTGATTATTTCCAGGCCCAAATAATGGGTACTGATACTCGATTTCAAACAGACGATTATTTATTTTTTGCGTTATCAGTTGCAGAATATTTTAAAGCTAATGCAACTGTTTCTGTCTCATGTCGAATGAAGCAATGTGATCATACGCCTCAAATTGCGCTTAGCTAATTGCTATAGTGCGAAGTCTTAGGCCCCTTACTTTGTTTGTTAAATTTTCATTTAACGATCTGAATTGGCCGGATATGATCAAAGCCTTACTTTTAGCGAATGGATTCCCTAATGCTAATTTTGAAAAATTATCATTCAATGATCGACTCGAACTCCCGACTAGCATTATGTAAGGGCTCAGATCTGGACCAGATTCAGCTTTCCCTACTACGGATAGCGTATCGGGGTTACTGATGCTACAACTCTCGGAAATTAATCCGATTTTGATAGTCCGGAAGGGCTTAGAATAATCAATCACATTGTGTCATGTTCAGTTAACGGTGACAATGCTGATTTGGTTAAAAAGTAACAAATTCACAAACAGCGCTCCACGACCTACTATAAAAATTGAAAAACTGGTTCTTGTCACTTAGAACCTGATGATAGTCTTCGTAATAATGGGCATTTTTGTGTACTGTAAAGAAACGCAGACGAAGTTATAATTAACAATTATAACTCAGTTCTTCTTAACATTTGGCAGGCAAACACGGATGCACAACCTTGTGGGAATATAACAGCTGTTGCTAACTATATTGCTAAGTATGCTAGTAAATTTGAACCAAATGATTGTGGCGATGTTGTAAGGGAAGCGATTTAAAGACCAAAAAGGCAAAACAATAATGTATGGCAGCAGCTGTTTTCGGTTTCCATGGCAATTCTTGGACAACGATTAGTTAGTGCTCCAGAGGCGGCCTACCGTCTCTGCCATTGGCCTTTAAAGATGTGTAAAGACAAACGGTACAGACTATTATCATTTTGTGAGGACGAAACATCTATTTACAACAATATATTCGATTACTACCAACAAAGACCAAATGAACTAGAAGGTATTAGCTTGGCTGAATTTGCAGTTTGTTACGAATCCGTTTCAAGTACATTTTGGAACAATGATGATGGTGACATTGAATTAAGAGACCAGGATAATGAAATAAACAGATATATAAAATTACGCGATAATACGCGGAAGCGTATAAGAAATAAGGCAACAATTTTGCGCACTCGTTACTATACTATCAATAGTGATCGAGAAGGGTTATATTATAATCTCATTGTTTGTCACATACCTTTTCACAATGAGAGTGAACTCATTCAACAGGGTGAAACAGCCGAAGCCTGTATTTTACGCCACAAATCACAATTAAGACCGCTTCTACATAATTTATCCGTAGAACAGGTGCACATACGGAGCAAATCATACAACAAGCACTTGCTCAGGCTACAGCATTCAGTACTGTAAACGAAGAATGACCCATTAATGACCACAGAGAAAGTAATTACATCATATATGCTGAGGACCAAATTGATTTGCATAATCATGATGATTTCATGGAAAACAATGATCTAACTGCTATGCTGGAAGAAGTTTTTGTAAGTGGAATCAGAAGCTTGAATGTCCAACAAGAGGATTTACTGAAGAAGGCATCAGATTCCATTGAGAGAGATATTAGGTTAGATGATAAACTGCAGCCTTTGTTATTATTCATCACGAGTGGCGCTCATCATTATTCATCACGAGTGGCAAATCCTTCCTACTTAAATTAATTGTCGAGCGTATTAGACGCTGCTATGAACCGACGGTAGACAGTATGTTAAAACCAATTTTCGTGGAAGTAGCGTTTTTGACGGGTTTTGCAGCGCGACAAATTTCTGGCGTTATATAAAATGGCTAGTCAAATTGATGAAATATCTATGGTTTCGTACGAAAATTTGCGAATTATCCACTTACGCCTACAGGAGTTTAAAATCAATGATAGGTTGTTTGGGGGTGTTAGTGTGTTATTATATGGTGATTTCATGCAATTACCGCCAGTTAAAGGACATTGGTGCTTTAAGCAACCTTCGTGGGCAAACGCAGAAGTACAGTTGTGGAAGCAGTTCTCTTTCTGTGAACTAACGATCAACATGCGTCAAAGTAGCGACGTCGAATTTGTAGACTTATTAAACACTTTACGGTTTGGTGAGCTTACAACTGTGAAACTACAGATTTTGTGTGAAAGACGGTGAGTTGAACAGGTTGGTGATTTTGCGAATGGCGTTGGCGTTAGGATTTTTTCAACGATCAAATTGGTAGATGAATATAATAGTAAGATGACGCATCAACTACTTCATTCGAGTCGTGTTTACACAGTGAATGCTACTGATGAGTCACGAGAGACCGCAACCTATGGAAAAAACCACCAAGTAATGGAATTCCAACTAATGTTTACAATTGTGGTGGTCTGTTGCACACGCTAAAGCTAGGTATAGGTTCTAGGGTAATGTTAAGACGCAACATATCAGTTATTGAGGGTCTCGTCAACGGTACTATGGGAATAATATGCAAGTTTCGATGGCTTGGACTTCGTCGTGATCAGTTGGAAGAAAGTGAGCTGCCAGATGCGGTGTGTATAAAATTCGATGATAAGACTATTGGGAAAAAAACTTTGCCAAAGGTCAAGTGTATGTTGCTCTTAGTCGAGTAAAAACTTTAGATGGCATAGTACTTTGTGATTTAGAACCAAGTCAATTACTTAGGAAACCACATGATGACAAGGCATTACAAGAAATGGAAAGGTTAAGACAACTGTAAATATATTTAACTGGTTAGACAGGCGTTTTTACTTTTAGCTACTCTTCACATAGTACCAGAGGCGCTTTTATGATCCCACTAAGAAAGGAAAAGAAGCTGTTTTCGAGAAATCAGTGAACATACATTAAATGAAACATAGAACCTCCTTCTTTTTTGAAGTCGGTTAAAAATACATTTTCCAAATTTCTAAAAACTAGGGAGCTGTTTTCCAGAAATCGTGGAATATACATAAAAAAATACAGTTTTTTCCAATTTTCAAATGCCGTTTTGGAAAACTGCATTTTTAACCGACTTCAAACAAGAAGGAGGTTCTATGTTTCATTTAATGTATGTTCACTGATTTTTCATAAACAGCTTCTTTTCCTTTCTTAGTGGGATCATAAAAGCGCCTCTTGAAAAATCTTTGAACATATACATAAAAAAATATTGTTTTTTCTAATTTTCTGAAAAACGATATTTTTCACGACATTGAAAAAAATATGTGACCATCTCGGAATTTACCTAAATAGAATAAAATTTAAATCATTCAAATCGAACGAGCCGTTTTTGAGAAACCGGTTAACATACATTAAAAAACAAAAACCCAAAATGAAACATAGAACCTCCTTCTTTTTTGAAGTCGGTTAAAAATGATGTGAAATAAAATGCATGTTATATAGAATTCATATAATAAAAAACAATATACATTTATTAATGATACAAAATAAATTTACATTGCATATTAACGCCTCATCTTAAAAAACATAGTTTTAGCTGAATTATAATATATTTTTGTGAGCAAAGTTTTTTCATGTTTGGAGATTCGCATAATGAGATCCCGCACCATCAGTCATATAGACTATTTTTTAATGCCCTGGAGCCCTATTCTCAAATATCACATCCATTTTCCACATGTGGACATCTGTCAAAATTCCCTACCAAGGGAATTTGTATTTCCACATGCATATTCCACATCCAACCTAAACCCGTATTTTCAAACCATTCGTAATTTTTTATTCAACACCCTTAAATTGAAACGAACTTCATTGTGTGGTAAATTTATTTTTGACATTTTGTTTATTACTATTTTGTTTACTGTCAGAAAATTTTTAATATAAATGGCTGGATTAGATGAATTGGGTCTTCTTTTTGCTAATTCTGCAGTTGAACAGGCAGAAGCAATGGAATTTACCCGAGGAATTCATCTACGTCAAAATTGTTTCGATCTGCCCGAAAATAAATTTATTAAATTATTTCGGATTAATAAATCTATGGCCGAAGAGTTCATAGAATATATATCGCCCCATATGATTGAACGCGCAAGAAGTAACGCTTTGAGTTTGGAAGAAAAAGTATGTATAATTGTATAGTACTATAGTACAATGTGTATAAATAATAATTTTCCCCTTAGTTGAAATAATTTAAGCAAAATTCTTTTAAGATTTTAGGCTCATTGCGATTTTTTGCGGCTGGTAGTTACCAACAAGATGTTGGACAAAATGCTAACATTGGAATGAGTCAACCGTCAATTAGCAGGAGCATCAATGAAGTGATCGATGCTGTTCATTCAAGTGGTTTCTTTGATGAAAAAGTTCATTTCCTTAGAAACTTAACCGAATTGAACGCAGCACGACAAAAGTATGTTAAACCTAATTTAAATTTTCGTTTAAATAATGTGTTACAATTGTTATTGTTTGGTTTTATAGGTTTTTCGATAACTATGGATTCCCGGGGGTGGTTGGATTAATAGATTGTACCCACGTAGCAATCGTACCACCAAATAAAGAGCACAATACATATCCCGAATATATTTATGTCTATAGGAAGAATTATCATTCTATCAATGTTCAACTTGTAAGAACTTAATGGTAACATGAGTGAATATTTATAATGTAATATGATTTATTTCAGATATGTGATGCTGATTTAAGAATTACCAACGTCAACGCCAAATTTCCCGGATCAATCCATGATAGTTATATTTGGAACAGTTCGGCAGTTCTACCTGCTATGAAAACATTACATCACAGATAACCTGGAAATTACTTTTTATAGGGTAAGTAAAGAAATTTTTGATACAGAAATTTATGAGAAATATTTTAACAATAATAATGTTATAGGTGATTCTGGTTACGGACTACGGCCATGGATGCTTACCCCAATTAAGGATGCAGCTGATGGAAGCTCAGAAAGTCGGTATAACATCAAACAAATGCAGACTAGAAACATTATAGAACGAGTCAATGGAGTTTTAAAAATGAGGTTTCGATGTTTATTAAAACATCGAGTACTTCACTACTCCCCAGAAACAGCGTCGAAAATTATAAACACGTGTTGCGCAATGCACAACATGTGTATTGAGCACAACTTGGATGAGGTAATACCCGAAGAAAACGATGACATATTAGATGGTCTGAATGTATTTGAAGCGGATAGTATAGCAACAGACAATCAAACACTTAACCAAGCAACTAATCCACTCTTAGAAGCTGGAAGAAAACTTCAACGTTCCATAGTTACTAGATATTTTACAAATTGATAACAATAACTATTTTAAATTTAAATAAATATTGTTGACGATATTGAATTGAAACAAAGTTTATTTTTTAGTTCATTTATTTATTTGTTAAATAGTCTGCGATTTCTTTTGTGTGTTTTTCAATATTTTCGGGACTTGTGGCCATCCTCTCCCGCTACACTACTTGCCTCCTTGGCCTTTGCCAGCCTTTCCAATAATAATAATTTCTTTTTGAAATATTCTTCTTTAATATGAATTTTTTTTTCAATATTCATATTAATTGCGTCGGCCGTCTTTAATGAGTGAGTGAGCCGATTAGCTGCAACACTTCGTTTACGTTCTGAAATTGTATAATGTTAGTAATGACAAAAAGCATTTTAAAACTATATAGGTATTACTAACTTTTAACTGCAGATTCCTCGTTTTGTGTGCTTGATACACTCGGCGCTACCGGTTCCACTCTACTCACTTCTAAATTACAAGCAGTTTCATCAGGCAATTCAGATAAGCATTCAACAATCATGTCATCATTTACTATGTCGATGGTTGAGGACAGAAATTGGGTTTCCCCAGTTAAAGAAGAATTTTCTTCAATTATAGGTAAATCCTGCGATAAAAAATTATTATTTTGTATTACAAATAAACTAATTATGTAAATAAAATGGGTACAAACCAGTGTGGCAACACTTTCTGGGACACTTGTATGGCCGGAAATGCATGTTTCGCCAATAATATTCCTTATTTTTTCCTCCAAATCGGTCAAATATATTGCATTTGGTGCCCCTCCAACAGTGCCTGTGGCATATTTCTTTTCTTGCGTTATTTTTGTCGGAACATCGTTCCGCTTATCTTGCCAACACTAAAATATTTATGAAATAATTTAGGTAAATAAATTGTTTTAAATTTTTTGACAAAAATCATAATACTTTACCTTTCTCCAATTTTGCCATGTTTTAAACGAACCTGGGATGGCGTTTAGCATGGTTGCGGCTTGTTCCCAAGTTTTCCCCGCTTCTTTTATAGTTGTTGAACTATCTAGTTTTTTGGTAAATAGATTTCTGTTGCTTGCCACAGAGTCAATCAGACACTCTTTCTGAATTCTGGTGACATTTTTTTTTTATTATTTTCCATTTGAATAAATTTTTAAAAATAATAATTATAAACAAAACTTTCCAATATAAATTTTTACAAAATAATAATAATTTTAAAATAAACACTTTAATAATTTTAAAATAAACACACTTTCCAAATATAATTTCCGAATAAGAATAACAATTAAATTTTTTGACGTTTGATGTGCATGGGAAATTTTTACACATACTTTATACCCACTCGGAAATATTCCCTTGCTAGGGAAAATTTTCCTTGGTAGGAAATTTGAGAATACATGCATTGTAAATTTCGAACGTTTTTATGAATTTTGAGAGTATTCCACATGTGAAAAATGGATGTGATATTTGAGAATAGGGCCCCTGACTAGTAGGTAGGTAATTATAATACATTAAAAACGAGTGTATCGTAGCTTTTGAATTATTCCAATGATAACTCTGCACAGAATCTTGAATGAAAAACGAGTAATTTTCCAAAAACTTGCCAAGTACTAAGCACACTCCCGCTTTTAAGTTATCTTTAGCGATTTCCAAATACATGAACTGTTGTGCAATAAAATGGTGAGTAATTAATAATTTTAGGCTGTGTGTTAATTTATGTATAAAAGCTGAAGAGGAAACGATGAACGTGTCCAAATTGCATCGATCGGTGGTATTCCATTGCATGTATTTCACCTCAAAAATTCCATTAGTTTTATAATTTTCATGTAATTTATCTGCCAGATTTTTTTGGATTTTCAGCACATTCTCCACGTATGTCAATATACAAGTCAGGACAGTCCAGTCTATGTCCAGTCAGGATGTCAATATACAAGTATTTACAGACTTACAGCTGGGTACCTCGAATTCCGAGGTGAACTTACTATAATGACTGGACTACGACAAATAGTTGGCAAATATCATGTTGTAGAAGATCAAATATCTATTTTTAACAAAAGTAGTATTTATTAAACAGATGTTTTTGAAAAATTGTCTGAGTGAATCTTGCTAATTAGTTATAAATAATAGAAATAGTTGGAAAATATCTGGTAGTTGCAGATAAAATGTTGTTTTTCAACAAAAGTTGTAATTAATAAACAGAAACATTTTTCCGCCAAACGGAAAAAGTAGTATAAGCGGTTTATTGAGTGAGTCCACTCCTTCGGGCACTAATGACTAAGGGTACAGCTGTAAAATGTTAGTTTGTTGCAGACTACATGTCATTTCCAAAAAACAAATAAATAACTTTTAGTTAATTGGAACAGTTGGGTTGGAAAATATCAAGTTTATTCATATCAAATTTTATTTTTCTTAAAAGTTGTAACTATCAAAAAGAAGCATTCTGCATTCTGAAAGTCTTCTGCCGAAGATAACCTTAACACTAAATTAAACAATGCCGATAATATTTCAAGAATTTTGTGATTTTTATAAGTGTCACTATTTGAATTTTTATAGCAAGGAGTTTCGTAAATGTTGTTATCCATTCCAAACCCACAAAACAATTGTATAAAACTATTTAAAAATTTGAAGGGAATCTGTATGGGTGCTTTAAAGTTTAAAGTATCCTTTATTTAAGTACTATCTTTTATTAAAGCTGATACCATGGGGATAAGGTATGCAAACGAAGTGAAAATAAACTACGTCAGAAAATCTCACAGGAAAATACTGATCAATAATATTTTGTTCAAGAATGTAATATCGTTGATAATCAAGAAGAACTAAGACGATCTGTAAGAGTTTCGGAACACAAAAACATTCCAAACCGGAAAAGCATTAATTTGTCTTAACGAACCGATTTTATACTTTCAAGTCTGAGTTTATGACTGGATAGAAGATAAAGAAGTACATAGTTGATCATATTTTGATAACTCTAGATTTACCTATCCAAAAGCAGCAAGTATTTTACAAAACCAAATCTCAATTGCTGAAAATTTAGTTCAGCAAGTATCTGATAAGTTTGCTGAAAAGTTATGTAAATTATGCTGACTCAAAAAACATAATACCTGCAGCCAAATTCTGATATTGTGAAGAAATGAAGTGTTCTTCATTCTTTTCTTTTGGATTTTATTGCTCGTTTTCTATCACTTTAACACCTTTTGCGATCCTATATGCAAATGAAAGTCGCTTTCCAATCAAGTGAATTACCGAGGGACTTACTTAAATTGACATATTGCTTGTGTCTAAATTTTCCATTTTAGTTTTGTACTTTTATGTGTCAAAAAAATTTTGTTTCTATTGTTTTGGCGGTATTTTTAATGATTTATTGAATATTAAACAATTTGACTACAATTAATTCACTTATCCTATGAAGGAACATCATGAATCTTATGAAGGAAAATGAAATGTCAAAATGATATTAATTAGAACGGTGTTGTTAAAAGACAAAAGCAATAAGCTTAAAAGACTACTTTATCGATAAATTTAAATACCGTAAATTGTCCGAAGCCTAAGTATATATAAATATTTTCGAAAATAGATTTAAAATAGAACTTGATTTTGTTTAAAAATTCAATATAGTGATATCGTGATTTGATTGACGTAATGGTGTTTTTGGATATAATGGCGTTAACAACCAAAGAATTAATATCATTTTATCACTAAACAAATATGTAGTCGGTAAAAATGAAAAGTTATTTCAGTGTTTATACTTCACTCATTTCAAGGAGAAATGGTGTTTTTGCAGTGAGAAGCGGAGTAAGTGAAAAATTACTAATCAAACCACGAATTTTGCTGCTGCGCCTGAAATTATCAATTTATATCAAGATAGTTTTGCTTTAAGAGAAATAATTATAAATTTGAGACATGCATTTGACAATGCCGAAAATCTTTCGAAAAAATTGGAGCACTTATCTTTGTTACCAGAAAAATGAAGGTTATCCAAAGTTTCACAATATTTTAATTGCACTCATTATATGTTGGTAAAACTTAATGAATTTAAAAAATAAGTGGTAGGATTTTTAAGAATTTTGTATTATTTTCTAATTTAGTTCATTAAGTTAATAGATTTTCAAAAAACACTTGTTCTAAAATAGTAGTTTAATCCAGCGTTTCTTAAACTAGGGGTCGCGAACTGGGGTCGCTAGATTTTTTCAAGGGGTCGCGAGAAATTCCCTAAGATTTAAGTCTTAAATTAACAAACTTTGCAAGGTTTTTGAATTGATTTTTCAAAGTTTTAGAACTGGATGATTTTTTAAATGTTTTAATGTTTTCACTAATCTTTTGATGACAGTACACAATCCACAAAACAATTTTGTAGTCGAATCGTTTTATACTTGTGTGGTTTTCCATTTACAATCTTGTGTAATTTACACATTTTTATAAATCACGAGAAGAAAGACCACTGTGTTTGATTTGCAATAAAACTTTAGTAAGTGAGAGTTTTAAGCCAGCTGTTTAAATCAGCTGGGATTTAAACAGCTGGTGATCTGTCCGTGATCACTGACCTGAAAATCAGCTGTTATGGGAGCACTTCATGGGCGTCTGTAGTGATGGTGTCGCTGCCATGACAGGTAAACTAAATTGGCTTTTCGGACGAATTAAGCCAGGGAGTTCAAAAATAACATTTACTGTATGATCCATCGTGAGGCATTAGTGAGTAAAAAACTTTCTTCTGATATAAATCATGTTTTGAAGAAGTTGTGTGTTAGTAACTTTATAAAATGCCGCGCACATAATAGTCGTCTTTTTTCCCAACTCTATATGGAAACGGGATCAGATTTTAAAAATCTCCTTTTGCACGCTGAAGTTAGATGGCAAAGGGGCAAAGTTGTCAAGCGGAAAAAGTTTGAAGGGTTTTGGGGCTAAAAGACAAAATAAGGTTATTTTTTGGTTGTTAATCAAAAGAGAGCATCCATGCTTGGTTGTAATGGCAGTTCAAATTATTTTGCCATTTACCACCACATATTTGTGCGAAAATGCATTTTATTCCTTATTATTTATTAAATCAAACTATCGCTCTCAATTGTGCAATATTGAAAATGTATTGAGACCAGCGCTTTCGGAAATCGAGCCACAATTACCATTCCTCTGCTCTAAAAAGCAAGATGGCCCATCACATTAAAAAATATTTTAATGTTTTATTTATTTTAATACTTAGGGTGCTTTCCAAACGACGACTTATTTGTGGAACGCAACTTATTCTAAACTTATTCGAATAAGTATGCTGGCGAGGTGACTTATTTTGTATTTCTTTTTCCATAAAAATCTAATCTGATATGTCAAATATACTTTTTATTTTATTAAGTTAATATCCGTCACTAATTTGATGAAATGCTTTTATAAATCAGATTTAAACTGACATAATTATAGACATTATTGTCTTGAATGATTTTTTTGACATTTTCAATATGGCGGCAAGTAAGTAATAAGTATCAAATAAGTCGTCGTTTGGAAAGCACCCTTAATAATATAACTAGAAAATATTTTTAATTTTTATTTTTATATTAGCTGAAGTTAAACTAGTATATGAAACGTTTTTCTTTTGAGTCAAAAAAATATAGGTTGTGGGTCGCCAAAATACGGCATTTAAAATTTGGGGTCGCAGTACAGAAAAGTTTAAGAACCGCTGGTTTAATCAATGAGTGTATAATGAAATAGTTTATTATCAAGCAAAAGTTTAAAATTTGAGCGAGGCACGAGCCAGAGAATAAAATTCATTGAACACGAATCGATTACAATACTTTATTCTCTGACAAAGAATTGTGTATTATAAAAAATAAAAACATTTTCTTCAATTAAAACAATTTTTTCTATTTTGCGTCTAAAATAAAGTCATTTCGATACCCAACTGCGTATCGAAATGGCCTTCATTACCCACCAAATTTTTCGTTACTTGTAACATGTTATTAGTCGGTTACCATTCATATAAGTCCATTAGTTAAAGAGAGACAGCACTATTATTTCTCATAGCGCCACTGCGATAGAAATCAAAACTATTATATTTTTGGTGTTCTGTAATTTTTGGTTTTGCTTAAATATGTCAACCTACATTGAAAACACAATTTTGAATGGTTTGAGTTATAATTTTGAATTAGTAGATAAAATTTAATTATTCAGTGAAATTATATAATTAAATCTTGATTAGCAAATTGTAATTGAATTGTAATATGAGGTTGTAAGTATTATTGTTTACATATTAATTACAATTTATATATTTGTTGTTTTTGTTATTTGTCATCGTTAGTAAACGTCAAAATTTACACGCATTTATATCGAAACATAATTAGAAACAAATATAGAAAAATTTAAGGATTACATCCCTAGTAAAACGTACGAATATGATTCATTTGGTTAATGGAAAGTTACACTCAGAAGTACTGCTATATGCAGCAAAATTCTGTTTGGTAAGATTATAAAACCATGTTATTTTCATTTAATGTAATTTATATACTTTTACTTCATTAGATTCATGGAAAGCTAAACTAGAGCCCGTTGGTGCTGATCAAGCATAGATGAAAAGACATTTTCGATGATCATGATCGTAATAATCGGCGGAAAACCCACTCTGCATAAAATTTTGATTATACATTATATTATAACTATATTTTTATCTCCTTTATAAGTGCAATGAAGCATTTGAATTTAGTTATTGTTATTTTATAGATATATTTTATTACTAAAATTAAATAAAATTAAAAATACGAAATTTTTAAAACATGTTTCATTTAACCAAAACAAATAAAAAACAAGATTATTTTGCAATATAATAGGTTGTACAAAACAAACTAAAGACCAGTCTGACCAGAAAAACTACAGACTAGTCTTGCAAGACAAACTCTATACAGGTCTTGCAAGACGAGCTGTGACATTTCTTTGGAGTTGTCTTGTGCCTTTATAACCCTTGTTATAATAACATGTTACAAGTAAATCTTTAGTGAGTCTGATATAACACGTTTGGTGGGTTACGATACGCAAAGTTTTGTTTTTCAAGGTTGGTCACATTGGTCATACAAACGTCAGTGAAAATTAAAACGAATAATTATATAAATAAAATTAATAAGAATATCTTAATTAGTGTTAAATATTTTAATTAGTTAAAATAATTAGTAATAATAGCAAAATTTCAAATTGACTATTTTTTAATAAAATACACATTTTTTTAAATTTCAAGACAAAAAATGCAAAATAGAAAAAATAGTATAAAAAACTCGTTTCATAAGACGTTTTATCGCACTTATCCTTTAGAAAACTCCCCGCTGCGCGGGTTGTTTTCTAAACAGATTGCGTGCGATAAAATCGTCGATTATGAAACTAGCTTCCAAATATACTATTGATTGTTTTAATTCATAAATCAAATTTCTTATTAAAAAAACCCTGATGATAAAAAACCCCCATCTCATATAATCAACCAAGTCAACTAAACGAAATAAGAGAATTAAACTTAAAATTTGATTTTTGAACAAAACTTATCAAAGCAATTGTGATTAGAATTTGAAAATAATTTTATTGAAATCAAAACAATTTGACCAATTGGAATCATACCAATTGAATAATGATAATTTTTTTTATAGGAAAATTTTCATTAGACAATAGGTTAAGTTCATTAGGCTATAGGTTAGAAAACAATACAATAATACATACTATTATTATCGAAAAAACATACAAATAAAGCTGATATAATTAAATGGAAGAGAATAATAAAGGTTTATTATTAAAATTAAAAAATAATCTTTTTATTCAGACTTCTAATGTTCAACCGATTGCAGAAAATGACAGAAGTTCGGGCCAAGAAAAAACTTAAGTGGGGTTATTCTGGACATAAAATATTACGTTCAGTTAAGTTTTTGTGAGATATCAAAGTGCGTACAGAGTGGTCGATTTTTGAAGATTTTTCAAAAATCACCAACTTTTAAGCAAAATATTTCCAATCTCGTCTCGCAAAAATTTTTTTAACTTTTTCCATCAGGGTATAAAACAACAACAAAAAAATCAAGTCTTATAGAAAGCTAATCGATTAAAATAATTTATTGATATGTTGTAGTACCTTAATAAAAAAACTGTGCAACTGAAACTTTACAGTCCTCTAGAGTCTAGATGCCCCTGAAAAAAGGTTCTTTTTATCCTATTGGCTTCGCCCTACCTCAACGACCTGTAAACCGCAAAGTTCCAGTTTTTAGACATTTTTAGAACCCCAGGTGTTAGGATCCATTGTTGGGTGACCGAATAATGGCGAAGATAAATTCGAAAGCCTGACCATTTTCTAGAAGCCGCGAAAGTTCTACCAACAAACTTTGGACCATTTTATAAATTGAAATTGATAGGTTTTAATATCATCTGAAACCTAAGACCCCGTTTGGTTTCCATCCATCCATCCTTAAAATCAATGTAGTAGGTTACAGCTGTTTGAAAAAGGCAATTTTCGCGAAAATTGCGTTCTTTCGTTTATTCAAACTAGCGGTACTTTTTTCTGGTGAACGATGAAAACAAATATATATTAAATTGGACGATTTAAAATAAAAACATATAATTACAAATTTTCCCATTTAAAATTTAATTAAAATTATCAATTCTGTACTTTAGGGTCAAACTTTTTTCAGCAGCCAGTAATTCGAGGTTATAAAAACATTTTCTATCTGTTCGCAAAGTTAGTAGAACTAGAGTTTAAGCCCCTAAATTTACTTGGTACTAGAGGTTTAAGGTGGCCTAGATCGAAATTATTACGAATGTAAAACTGCTCTTTAAAATCGGATAAAATGGATTCTATACTTTGGGAGGATTCACGGATTCTATACTTTGAATTTTAATTTTTGGAAAATTTGTGATCACCATATATATGTATATAGTTAACATATTACACCACTATGATTCGTAAATGTTGTGGTCCTTTCAAAACATATGATAAAGTTATCAAATCAGATCTCAGAACACCGAAACTAAAAGTTTGTGAAAACGCAATCTAACATTTAATGATAAAACTGAGACCTGTAGCCTGATTCTGTAAGGGGTAAGAGAAAGTGTAAACCTTAAATTATCTTCCGATTTTAGAGTATTCGAATTGTGGAGCAATTATGCAGGCAGAGAAGTGGAAAAATTTAACTAATCAGTTCAATGCAATTGGTGGTGCTAGAAAAACCACCGAACAGTGGAAACAATATTGGCGAGATTTAAAGTCTGTTTTTAGTTACTAAATACAATTATTTACTAAGTAATTGCTTTTTTATTCGCCTACATATTAAAGTGTTACTTTATTACTGTGGCCTTAAAGTGTCACTTTTTAACCATATATTCTGTTGTCATAGTTACGTCCAAAAAAGTAAAAAACATTTGTATTTGTTTAAATTCTATAAAAAATAGAAATTTTTATCAAAGCAACATTTCGATTCTAAATTTCCCTTAGATTATAAAATATACAGGATAAGCAATATTTTGTATATTTTGTGTATGTACACTATAAAACTATAAAAAAAATTGAAGCTGTTTTTTAAATTCAAATTTCGCATTGAAAACAATTTCCACAAAAGAAAAGGATCCTGTAAAAATAAACACAAAAGTACAGGGTCCCATGCAGCATGGTTATTGGTTATCTCTTTCGATTTATAGAAAAAAATATAATTTTATTCTTCTACTGCCAGAAAGAAGTAACTGCCAAACAATATATATTTTATTTTAATTTCATTTTAAATAAAAACAAAACTAAAAACAATTAATCGTCAAACAATATCCATTTCACTCTATAATTATTCTAAATGAAAACAAAACCAAGGCGTACATGATACAATTTTAGTTAGGATCAAATTTTCAGTTTTAATATTATCAATTTTATTTTAATCGAAATACTTTTGAGAAAAATAAAATAAAATTGAATAAGTTGGGTCATTTTCTGATCGGTAAAAATGTTAAATACAAAATATCTACATAAGTCTGTTATTTTATAGGCATATTTGGTCAAGCAAAGGAAAACCTCGATGATATTTAAATTTCTAGGCTACTGTGTTTTTTCAATGCAAATACTATCACGTTAAATTCGCACACTTCTTTATATTAATAAAAGAAACTTCAACTTAAACAAATATTACTTATCCTGTGTATTTTATAATCTAAGAAATTTCCTAATCGAATTAAAATATTTGTTATTCTTTGTTGTCATAGTTATACGATTTGTTTGAAAATATATGGTCAAAGGCTACTTGTTCAACATATTTTTATTTCAAACTTTATAAAAATTTAAATTTTGATTAAGATTAGACAATTTTTAAAATATTTTGCTTACGGCGAATAAAAAATAGTATACGCTGATACGAGCGTAAGCCATTTTGGACTTAATGTGGGTGCAAAAAAAAGCTTAACGAACTTGTATCATAAATCATAATGTACTATTTCAGGACAAATGTTAAATCTAAGGCAGTAGATGAAAAACGTCGTTTGGAGGAGTCTATTGTAAGCGGCCTTGGTAAGTTTCACTCTCAGTTCGATGCCATTGCAAAACGTGTCCTATCCATAATAACTTCAAATGTGGTTGATGGTGATGGTGAATCGCAAGAAAGGGTATTGAACAGACCCGTAAGTCGTTCTTTGATACCCGTGAAATAAATTAAATAAATTTATTTTATAACTTACAGACGATTTCTTACAATAATGTTTTGAATGCAACATTGTCAGAATGTGTAATACTGACACAAATAGAAACCTAAAATAATGACTCACAAGTTGAACAGCCACAGGTTGAGCAACCACTAGTTTTAACGCAGCGTGGGACAACCAGTCATCCAAAGAGACGCAGAACTGTTTCATCACTAACAAGTGTAGAAAACAAATTAGGAGCGCAATAAGCTGCGAAAGAGAAAAACTCATATTAGAAAGAGAAAAATTTGAGTTTGAAAAACTCAAATTGGCAGTTGAAACCCTCAAAGCTATGGAGTTGGAAGTCATAGCGATAAATGTGAGTTTAAATCATAAACATTGAACTCAAAATGTTAATCATAAATAGGGCTCGTATACTCGGGTATCGGATAACCGGGTACCCGGGTATTTTACCAAAAATTTTACTACTCGAATATCCGGGTAATAGCTTCGAGTACCCGGGTATTACAAAAACAAAATTCTTATGAAGCTCACTGTCACTTTTGCTGATTTGTTCAAAAAATAATTTTAGAAAATATATGTTGCTCTGTTGTATTTTAGATAAGTTCGTAAATCAGCTACGGCCGTCAAATAGTTACGAAGCTTGTAAGTCACAAACCATGGAGCGTTTTACCAAAGCAGATTTATAAAATGAATGAACCTAGATTTTTTAGAAATACTTCTATCACCTTAAAATGTAGATCCTTGAGAGATTCCTGAGTACTCCCACACAAACGACTACAGTTATTTTCCGATTATTTAGATTCTTTAATTTTATAATTAGAGCACGTAGAAGTTCAGGAAGGCTAAAAGTTGAAACTAATTTTAGATTGTAAAAAACGGTGGAACATACTCATTGCAGCAATAAATCGATTTCTTAAATTAAAAAATTGCATTAATACTGCATTCGATGAGCTAGGGGCGCTGACAAAATGAACGAATGCGATTTAGAAATATTAAAAGAAATCTCATTTATTCTCGAACCACTTATGCTAGCAGTACAAGAACTGAGTACAAAAACGCCACGCTAATAATAGCTGAAGGTACTTTTTACTACGTACTAAAAAATCTCGTTAGTACACCTCTTTTTCGTGAACTATTTGAAAAACGAAGTTGATGGACGTCGACAAAAGGATATAATAACATTATTGTTATATTTGCATCATTGTATTTTTTCAAAAGGCAATGAGTTTTTAAGCTACGCAACAAAAATTTCTACAAAGCAGCTTGCTCATCAATTATTATTACGTCTATACTCGAATGAAAACAACATCAGAGTTGCAGATCAAAGTTCAAGCTCTTCTGATTGAGAGCGGGAACCAACATCACCAACATCAGTATATAATGAGCTACAGCATTGTCTTGCATCATATATAACTAAAACCAAAGAAAAAGCGAAAATTTAAATGTTGAGCAATCCCTTCCATTTATGGAGACAAATGGAGGTAAGCGAAACCAAATGTTAGATAATCTCTACGCTTCATTGCTTACAATAAATCCTACATCAACGGCATGCGAACGGGTGTTTTCAGTAGCCGGCAATATAATAACCAAAATTCGCAGTTCGTTAGCTCCTTCCACACTCAACGGCTTAATATTTTTAAAATACCATTTTATAAACAAAAAGTTATAGTAAATGTTATATTATTATAAAATTGATTTCATTTAACGTTTAACATATTTTTAAGAACTAAATTAATTGAAATAAATAAATATAAATATTTATTGAATTAAATATGTACAAATGAACTATTGAAAATTTGTTTTGTTTTAATTATCCAAATACCCGGGTTACCCGGGTAACCCGGGTATTTGAGTAAAATAACTACTCGATACCCGGGTACTTAATGTTCGAGTACTTTACGAGCCCTAATCATAAAATTAGATAGTTGTAATTATTTACAAATGAAATAATGTACGTATCAAAACATATATAAATAAAATTATTTTAATTATTAATTAAAATATTGTAATATTTCATTATTTCGAGCCGCGAAACCCAATTGCAGATAATTATGTTGGTCTTAAAAGTTTACGTCTTCATCAATCAATATTTCGTCATGGTCGTCATCGTCAACATTTATATTAAAACGTGGTACACTGGCTTCTATCATCATATTATGTTTATGGAGTACCGCACAAGAATAAATGATATCCCCAGATTTTTGGGGAGAATATATCAATATTCTATCTTTAAGCTAAACTGACCAGATGCCAGAAGCTGCAATGCTGGAGAAATTAAAAAACATATTTATATAAAGATAAAAATATACTAGGCTACCTTGTATTGATTTTGCAAAAGATTATTGTAAGTAACTGAAATAGCCGCTAATTTATTATATATTTAGGAATAAAACTCAAAATATATTTTACTGTGATTATGGAGAACTGCATGAAATCCAAAAATTCCTTCCGACATGGCCAATTCTGTTTCTTTCATACCAAAATCCTGTTGTCGAAAAAATGTGCCAAGTTTACAGGATGAAGCAGATGCCTGCACCGGTCTTTTATGTTTGTCTGAAATTATGTGTCGTGATATATCACGCCGTCCACCAGAAGTTATGGAGAATATTCCGTTACAAATTGTGCAATGGACATTTCCCTCATCTGTAGAATTAGAAATACAATTTTTATAAAAGGAAAAGTTTTTCAGTTCTTCAGTAAATTTACAATCACGTCGTTTTCTTTTTGGTGGTATTGTCGTCATTGGGTAATATTGTCGTCATTGTAAGTTATTTTCTTCTGAAGGCATAAATAAATACTTTAAAGTTTAAAATTAATTATGTATATGATGGGGCATTCCACGTGAACAGGAACAACCAAAAATTTGTTTTTGCCCAAATTTTGGGGATTCATAGTACTCCATTAGAAAACGATTTCTTCGAATTTATTTAGATTTTTTGGCCAACCCCATTACCCCATCATTTTTTCGGAACGTATGACATATTTTTTTAAATTTTTTTTTAATCTAGTGTATGTTATGTATTCGTAATCTACGAACAGTTTTAAGACAAAATTGTTATGTCCAAAGTTTTCCTCCATGGAGCTATTTCCGAGAAAAAAAATCAATCATCAAAATCAAAGTTTTAGAACTACGTGAAAACCTTGTTTTTTTACATTCGGCGCCCAAAATTATTAGAAAGTGCATATTTTAAGCTAAATTTAAAAAACAAAAATTAAAAAAAAAAACGTGTCATACATGCCAAAAAAATGATTTTAAACTTTAAAACCTCAAAATAAGGGAGAAAACTACCCTCAAAAATTTTGTAAATATTTTTATCGTATTCTACGGAAAAATGCTAACGAACTAATAGTTTTTAAAAAAAGGTTTATACGCATTAAACTGCCTACAAAATGGAGATGTTTGTCGTTCACGAAAAAATTTCAAATTTGGCTGGCGAAAAAATCTAAAAAAATTACGAAATCGTATTCTAATGGAGTACTATCAATTTTTAGTTGCTCCCGTTCACGTGGAATGCCTCATATATATATATAATTACAAAACGCTCATCGAAATCTTATTTTATTATTAATTATATAAATCCACAACAAAACAAACCGCATTACTTTGTAAAAATGAGATTTGATATTTAAACTTCTAACTGACACTGACGACTTATTACTTGCTGTACCCACTAAACATTATGATCTATTTTCTGAACGCATTTAATTATCTCAGAAAAAAATGCACAACAAACAAAACGACAAATTTAGGTTGGCTGGACAAATTTTATAAATGCTGTGCATTTTGCTGGACGGGGGCTGAGGCTGTACAAGCAGTAAAAATGCTGTATAATACAGCACAATGCTGCACTGAAAAAAACATGTCCTATTTCCAATCGAAATGCAATTGTCTCAACCTCACCGTGCGGTCACATATGGCGAATCAAACTACGAAATTGCTTCAACAACTCTACAATTATAAATTGATGAAGTTGAGACAATCACACGAAATATTTATGTGAAAATAAAATATAGTTCAATTAATCTCAAATACTTAAACTTTAAAATGGAAAATTCATGATATAAGGCCAAAGAAAAATTTTTTCAGGGAAATAGTTATTATCTTTATTCAACTACTGTTATATTGGATATAACACTTTATATTTTAAATAAACCTCATTCTGTTGTTAGGAAAATGTTATCGTGTAGTTGTCCCAATCACAGTGAAATTGTTTTCAAATAATTTTTCTTTGCATGAATAATCAACTGCCAACTTCGAGATGAGGTTGTCATGAACTTCAATTTTTTTTTCAGTGTGTACGTATGGTCAGTTTACTTTAAGCAAAATTCGAAATTGCCTCCCAACTAGCAAACTTACTTCTCAATTTTGAGTTATACAAGCTTAAGCTTCAATAAAGCTTCGCTAAAGCTTCTAAGTGGAAGCTTATTATATTTTACTTCTATGAAGTTTCGATAGAACTTCCACAAAGAAGTTCTCCCCACCACCGGAGTGAAAGCTTCTAAAATACTACTATATTTATATTAGAAGCTTTACCGAAACTTATCTACACAACACTAAATAAAACTTCCGAAAAAAGGTTATAGAAGGTATAGCTGTCATTAGGATTGAAGTTGTTTCGTATGTAACTGTTTAAAGATCTTATAGAAGCACAGCTGTCATAGTCTAAAAATTGCTTCATTATATCCAACCTTTAGAAGTTTTACGGAGACTGTTTGGCGTAAATGAAATATGTCAAACTGACGGAAGCTATTGCTTCTATTATTTCAACTAGAGGAGCTTATACGAAATTGAAATCGTTTCGTTTTTGTCAGAAAAGAATTGTGCATAAGGCGGTTTTGGTTTTTTAATGTCTTATTTAGACATATTTTGCACAATATAAAATATTCTTTATTTAGAGTATCGAAATAGACAGAAACAATCAATCAAAATCATAATCAGCTAAAGAATCAGAATCAAAAATCAACGAGAGTGGAATAGAGAAAATTTAAAGATTATTTGGATAAGTTTTATAAATAATGGTATATGAATTTTCTTTACATTTCTGAGAGCCAAACTCGTCAGGAAAACCTGAGGCGACACAGAGTTTCAAAATTTAGTCACTCTATTAAAATAATTAACAGTAAATAGATGGTGTGATATGCGTTGATTGTATTGTTATTGTTTTATATTTATGTAACATTTTTAAAAATTAACTGCGTTCATCAGCACCTTAGTACGCACGTTGTTGTGATACCTATTAAAAATCCAATTATGAAACTTTTTATTTAAAAGAAAAATAGTTCAAATAAAGGTGAAGGTACGCTAAAAGTTAATGTTTGAAAAAATATAACCCCTTAATGTTGCTATACCCAAAATCTTTGAATTGATAAAACAAATAAAAAAAAGATCAATATTCTTCTACGTCTATTAAAAAGAAACAAAATCTTTTAAGAACGTAAATCTCAGATTATGATTTCATTGTTAAAAAACCCATTGAAGTTACATGCCACATAGCTTTTTCCATAAAAAGCAAGCCCCTGAATTATACTATATTTTCTACATCTAAATTAAAAAACTAAATTCAATGGAAGTCTTATGGAAGCCTTATAGAATCCATTAT
The DNA here is from genome assembly GCA_963693315.1 of Diogma glabrata. Taxonomy (NCBI): domain Eukaryota; kingdom Metazoa; phylum Arthropoda; class Insecta; order Diptera; family Cylindrotomidae; genus Diogma; species Diogma glabrata. Next base: position 189,994,307 of record OY856187.1, on the reverse strand, counting down.
TATTGTAATTACTATCAAAGATATTTATTGTTTCTTAACATTTAAATTAACCGATTGGACAGCGTACAGGGCAAACGATCGAAGGGCCAAAGTTTGAAACTTGAGGCGACCGTAAACAAAAACTTACATTCAAACACTATATAATAACATACCAATAACAATAATTACATTAAAGTGTAGATATATAAAAAACATTGTAATATTTTTGTCACATTTTTTAATAGACTTCTAAAGATTGCTCAAAACAAGCTACTAGAAACACTTTACTGAAGCTATAACTTGTGAAACCATAAATTCTATTCAGCTTGCATAACTGCTTACAAAAGACCTTACCGAAGTTATTTCCGAAGTCTTTTAGACGAAGTTGAAAGAAGTTGAAATGGTAGAAATCTTTAGAAGTCTTATAGAAGCTATTAAAAAATGTGACAAAAATATTACAATATTTTTTATATATCTACACTTTTTTAACGTAATTATTGTTATTGGATATGTTATTATATTGTGTTTAAATTTAAGTTTTTGTTTACGGTCGCATCAAGTTCGAACTGTGGTCTTTCAATCGTTTGTCCCATTATAAAAATATTAGGGAATCCTGACTTTGGAAATCTCTTATTTTATCACAGATTAACCAATATGTATTCAAAAAAAATCCTATCGACAAAACGATATTAATAATCAAATAAACGCACAATACAAATAAATTATAAAAAACAAGAAATTCTAAACCTTACAGTACTGAATGTTAAATGTTGATCCGCTGTTAATTGATATTTCACTTGTTCTAAATTTCAATCTACCGTTGCCGATTGATTACAATATTGAGTCATCTCGCAACATAATTTAAAATCATTGTCAGTTTCATTTTCATCCATAATAATTTTGTTGCGGTTTCTTCATAATTTGCAAGGACTTCCGCACGTATAACCAGTTCTTAAAATGCTAATTTAACAATCGTTTTATAAGTTGCTTTAGCGCAATCATCCACTTTATCACATATAATTTCCATTAGTTCTGTTAAATAAGTTACGGTTCTTTGAAGTTGAACACTTTTACTAACTGAATTTTCAGATTGATTTAACCTTAATCCACTAACTTCGACAATCTTTTTTTTTATCAACTTTACTAATAACTTCCTGTATTTCAGCCACTGTTGCTCTACAAAATAAAACCTTTAACTTCTTTTGATGTAAAACAATTAACTCCATATGAATCAATCATCAGAATCAATAAATATTTCCATTCTAATTTTTTGTTAACAAACCAAACTAACTTTATTGGCTTAACAAAACATAACTCAATTCTCAACATTCAATAAAATAATTAAAATTAAATTAATCACAGTATAACACAAACAATTTTTTTTATATCACACGATTTAAAAATTTCTCATTACAAATCTTCATCTCTATATCATCTCAATAAACAGTTCTTTTCAAACGACAAAATATTCTCCTTCAAATACAGAAATGCACAACTGTATATAACATTATGACTAAGCTTTACATAACAAAAATATCTATGTAGACACAAACAAGTATTATTAATTGGTATTGAGTGCAATTAACTAAAAAAAATGTTAAAATATTGACTAACTTGTAGCACACATAAAATCTTTTATGTTTCTTTGAATTTAAGGGCCAGAACCGAAAAATTAGCAAACAATTAACGCATTTCTTAAAATATAAATTATCTTATTTTTATAGCAAAATTTGAAATCACCCTTCCTTCGTACCCAGCATTTATATTTAATTTATTTCGTACCCAGCATTTATCACCATGTAGCCTGGTTCAAAACCTAATAAAGGAATTGTTTGCATTGGTTTAGTTCATACCTGTCTAATCGCCATCAGATAGTTTAAATTGAAAACACATTAAGTGAGAAACAGCCACTGAAATCAGGTGTTCCACAAGGCTCTGTTCTTGGCCCAGTGTTGTTTCTAGTTTACATTGATTCTATCTTTTCTTTACCTATCAAGGGGAGTATGATAGCTTTTGCTGATGATATTGGTATTTGTTATAATGGTAATTCATTTAGAGATATTGCTGAAGACATGAATAGTGATTTACTTTTGATTCGTCGGTGGTTTGATGTACATTATATGGTGTTAAGTTCAAAAACAAAAACTATGTTTTTTAAACTCAGTGGCTTAATTCCGAATTTTGACATTGTATATCATTGTTCATCCTGCTTTAATTATATTTTTAGTATTAATTGTCCTCTTTTTTCAATGGGTTCAAATAACTGCATGTTATTGCAAAATGTTGATACTTTCAAATACCTTGGTGTTTGGGTTGACTCTCGATTGAATTTTAATTGTCATTTGAATAATCTCTACAAATATATAATAAATGTTAACAGAAAATTATATTTGTTGCGTGCTTTATTACCGAAAAGTGTGTTAAGAATGTTTTATTTTGGAATGATTCAATCCAAAATTCAATACGGAATTACTTGTTGGGGAGGAATGTACATGTCTACATTATACCACGCTATTATTGCCCAGAAACATAGTATTAGGATAATTTTAAGAAAAAATAGACTGGAAAGATCTTTGCCATTGTTCAGACAATTGAAACTGCGATATTTATATATTTTTAAATGTCTTAAATTATTTTTTATTCGCAGTGGTAATAGGAGTATGGAAAGATTAGGACCAAGATTGAGAAATTTAAATTTTAACCTACCTTTGACAAGATGTGAACATTTTCGCAAGTTTTTCTTGTTTAGTGGGCCTAATATTTTTAATAAGCTACCAATTGATATTAAAAATATAAATAATTTAAAACTTTTTTTAAAATGTTTGTGGAAGTGGCTGTTAAATCAGAATACAGTAGAGAATCTTTTATCAGCAGTTCGTTAATTTTCAGTTATTTTTGTTTTTGTTTTGTGTTTACACAGTTTTATTGCTGATATTGATATGGAAAGTTGTACAAATTCATTGATATCTGTTATCCTGCATTTTCATTTCTTTTCTTGTGTTTTTTTTTTTTTAAATTATTGTTGTCTATTGTTGTTTTTGTTTCCTTATTCAGTTGGTATGCCTTTTCTCTTATTTGTTTTGATTTATATTTGCAATACTTTTATATGCATACATATTTATTTTTTTTTTTTTGCTGTTGTTTAAATATTCATTTAAAATTTTTTTTCTTGAAAGTAATCTAACAATGGATTTTTGCCCCACTACAAAGTTCATATTCATAAATGTAACTTGAATTTTTGAAGGGAATTTCACCATTGATCCATTTTAGATCAAAGAAATTTCCTAATTTTCATTCCCTTTTTCTTTATTAATGTTATAATTAATTTTATATTAATTTTTTTCTAAATGTTAATTGTTTTTGTTCTAAATTTAAAATTGTTATAAAATTGTAATTTAATATGTTGTAATTATAAGGGAATATGAACAGATATAAATAAATAAGTAAATAAATAAATAACATTTTTAAAATGTGCATGTTTTTTTTGAATTATAAAATACAGTTTTTTGCAAAAATGATCATAATTTTAATCAAAATGATCCAGCTGCAAATTGTGAACAAGGTGAACAAGATGTGTTGATGTGAAGTAAACAAATATACAAAACGTCTTAATATTGTTGATTCTGAATATTAACAGAAAATTACTGTCAAATCATATTAAATCATAAATCACCCCTGGAACACAATCACCGTGTGTCTGCAATAACAATATACATTATGTCAAACAACCAAACCCACACATATTTCGTGTACGAATTATAGTTTTGCAAAATATTATAATCGAATTCCGTCAGAATACTGAATTGAAAATATTTATTTATTAGTAATTTAATATGATTCCAATCGAAATATTTAAGAGAAAAAAATATCGTTAGATTAAAGATTTATTAGATGACGGAACTGTCTTAATTTGACGTAAATGAAGTTTCATTTTTTTTTTTCGTAATATTATTACTTTCAATGATTTTTATTGTTTAATTATATTTTATTGTTAACCAACAGTATTTACATTATTTACTTTTTGAAATTTCTTTGTTTGGTAAATCTTATTTCTCAGAGGGTAATACAGTAGGGAGATAAATAGGTGTCATACAAAGAATAATATTTTAAGGTGGGCGATGACACGGGCAGACAAATGAATTTACACATAGGCTTTCACGGGATATAATTTGTGTATAACAATACAAATTGTTGCTTAGCTTCAAAGCAAAATTGTAAAATTTAAGATAAAATGTTTTTAATATTAGTTAACAATAAATGGACAAACGGCGTGTACAGTGTACTATCATTTTCAAAACTATTTATGCCGAAGTAACAATTGGTGCGGAAAATTGTTAGTGACAACAAAAGTCAGTCGGTGATGTTGTGACAATTTCAAGAACTCTGAATAGTAACACGAAATAGTTGTGGTGTACAACGAGTGTGACTCCATTTCCTGCTATTGACATTTGAGCCAACATGAGATATCACATAACATTGGCAGTAGGAAGTAGATTTTACTAGTCAAGGTAAGTGGGAACTTTATTCAGTCAATGGTATAGTACTCTTAATATTAGTTATGGAATATTCTTTGGTGACTCCGCGCTTTTGCTTGATCGAAGTAATGAGACTCCATATATGAGCATTATTCATCGTGAAAGACAGTCCTTCACATGAACATGAAATTTACTAACATTGTTCTATATAGAGACACACCTGAAACCTTACACACCTGAAACTTATTTGATCGCGTATTTTTTATATATCCTTTGTTTTATATATACGTCAACAAAATGGATACACACACTGAAACGTCAACAAAATGGATACTACGTCAACAAAATGGATACACATTTAATTAATCTAAATTGCATGGTCATGAATAGAGTAAAACAATTTTTTTCCATTTGTTTGCCTTATTACATCGCCGTTATTTTTTTATTGGCCGGTTTAAAGTGATTGAATGTATTACTACCATCTTGATGAGCGAAATCCACGTGCATAAATTTTTGGTTCGTAACAAATCAAAGTCCTTAGAGAGGTAAGATCGGTGAAGATCTTCAAGCGAGGAGACGTGATTCCTGTTCATGGAATTCATTTCCTTTCCTTGGATTTAAACTTGTGTAAAGTTATACTTAGTAAATTTGTGCGTCGGGTTGCGGTATAATTATCTCTTTGAACAGAAATCAAATCATTCCATCAACTGTATTGTTTAAAACCACTTTTGGCGGTCAACACGTCAATATTACATTATAACCGGTGTTATTGCGTGCTAAAAATATTGTCGTGCAACACCAACTAATATTATATCATCAGCGGTGTTACTGCGTGCTGAAGATATTGTCGTGCAAAAACACTTAATATTATATTATCCGCGGTGTTACTACTTGCTACAAATATAATCGTGCAACACCACTTAATATTATCAGCGGTGTTATTACTTGCTACAAATATTGTCGTGCAACACCAACTAATATTATATCATCAGCGGTGTCCTTGCTTGCTACAAATGTTGTCGTGCAACACCAACTAATATTAAATCATCAGCGGTGTTATTGCTTGCTATAAATATTGTCGTGCAATATTATATCATCATCTGTGTTATTGTTTGGAATACGCTATTGCCGTGCAACAACCGAATATTATACCAGCAACGGTATTATTGTTTAAACAAGCTATTTTCGTTCAACAAACAACGATTATACCTCCTACTGTGTTATTGTCTAATAACCAATTGTTATTGTCTAATAACCAGGGTTGTGTGGGTGTGTGTATGAATCTGGAAAGATGTATGGATGTATGAGTGTGTAATCGTGAGTGTATGTGTGTGTGCGTGAGCGTATGAGGTGCGAGAGCGAGTGAATGGGAAAGTTATTAGGGGGTGAACATGACGATCGTGGCTTCTTCGACCTGTAGGGCCGCCAGGGACTTCTTTTTATCACTTTTTTTTATCTCTGTTCTGAAATATGAAAATGGACGCGTACAATTCAGTAATTTTTACTGGACGGCAGGTACAAAATTTGAAATTAATCAAGAAAATTTAAAATTAATCAAGAAAATTTAAAATTGCTCAAGAAAATCAAAATTAATCGGGAAGGGAAGGGATCGAATTGATCATAAAGGTTCCGGATGTGCCCCTATTACATATATTTAGCTTAATTGGAGCGAAGCGAACGAAGCTCCATTCTTCCCCGATTCAGATTTTCAATTGTCGCCATACCCAAACTATTAAAGATATCAAAATGAAATTTTGCATGTAAGACGACATCTAGCCATAGATGGTTTACAATATTTAAAATATTGAAAATTAGACATACCACGGAGGAATAATCACCGAAAAACGGTTCCCATAGAATGGGAAAATTATCATTTTTTCACAATACTTAAACAAATTATTAAATTTTTTTTGTTTTTCTGTTTTTTTTTTTTTATATTTTTTTTTTTATTTTTTTTTTTAATTTTTTATGTTTTTTATGTTTTTTTTTTAATTTTTTTTGAACTGCAGTGATATTGAAAGTCTGAAAATAAAAGTTTGTTATTAGTTGATTTTAAAAAAATTTAATAACACACTTTTACCTACATTGAACAAGTTTGATCATGTTTTCAACCTAAACGAGTTTTTATTTGGTTCGTTCACCTTTTTTCTTTGCCGTTTTGTTAAAGTACTTTTTATAGACAAAATTCAGACATATCGGTTTCAAATCCGTTTAAAGAATTTTTCATTGATTTTACACTAAATCTATGCCGGAGGTAGGTAGATGCAGCAATATTTACCACACATTAAACTGTAGCGATTTTGTAGTGCTTTTGGATTGTAATATATCTTCGGACATATATTTTGGATTGGACGTATCTTCGATCCTTTTTATCAATTGCATTCTGCATTGGTCACCTAGTGTATTAGGGTTTCTCTGTTAGGTTAATGGTGGCACATCCCGGAAACTAAACTGTAAGTTTTTCACGTTTTTTTTATTTTCTCTTGCCTGTCGTTGAAAATTCCTCAATTAGGAATTCGGTTAGCTTTTTTTGTTTGATCCCCTCTCGAAATATTAAGTACTAACTATTATAAAATAAGATTGTTTCCTATAGGTCTGTAAAGTATAAAGTATAAAGTATAGTTTTTTCTTGTTTTGCCCGACCGGTGGCGTAAAACCGCACTCCATTTCATTTTTATAATTTGATGTTTCTAAGATCTGCCCGACCGGTGGCTTTGTAACTACACTCCATCGACGTTAAGTACCGGAATTTTCTGATTTATCCAGCCCTAAATTAAATCAGAATCGAATTCCATCCATCTTCTACAATAGCTTCTAGATTACCTTTTTTATCTAAAAACTCCATTTGTTTCGTTTGTCTGTTAGAATGTGTCTATCATGGCAGATTAAGTCCACTTAAATTGACCGAAATGTCCACAACATGCTGCGATTTGTGCTTATCGGACAATAAACTTGTTTTTATTATGTTGAAAGGCATCGAGCAGCAATAACATATGAATAGTGAATGCCATTGCCTCACCTGAGGGTGAAGAACGTGATCCAGCGATTTCGATCACACCTGCAATCTAATTTGAACTCATATTTTATATCTGCATATGGTTGCAATTTTGTTTTGCATTGATATACGCCAAAAGAAAAGAAACAAGTTTCGTTGTTTTTTTTTATGATCAAGATTACACACTCAAAGTTAAGTTTAAAAACGTAAGATTTTCATAAATATTTTCAAATTATAGTTCTGCATTATACGTTAGAAGGGTACAAACTCAAGAAAAATTTTAAAGAAAAAAAGGACATTAAAAAAATGGCAGGGTTAGAAGCCGCATGAATTTGAGATCCCTTTAGAGAAGTTGAAATCTGTCAATTTGATTAGTTCTTTTAGTTCGGAAAAGTATTAATTTCATGTTCAATCCTAATTCCTAATATAATATAATTTAACCTTCTTCTTTTATGTTGTGTTTAACTTTGGGATTTGGAGTTTACCATTGAATTTCTTTCCTAAACGATTGGCAGTCTCAAAATTGTATTTTTATATAATTTAATAAACAAATATGTATTTGAAATTGAACTCTGGAAAATAAGGTAGGAAAGCTCGTTATGGCGTCTTCAGGAGCGACCCGTTTTTGATGACTCCAGTAAAATAAAAAAAAGAAAAAGGGGAAATGGTTCCTTCCAGGTTGAGATCTTTTTTAGTGACTGTGTTTAATTTTCTATAGTGAACACAAAATCTTATGCTTCCATCTTTCTTGCCAACTAACACCACAGGTGAGCTCCAGGGACTATCTGAAGGCTCGATAACACCAGCTTCTTTCATATCTCTTACCATTTTATCTGCTTCTTCTCTTTTAGCCAATGGTAATCTCCTTGGTGCTTGACGTATCGGCTTCTCTGCTCCACTGTCAATACGATGTTTTACCAAATTGGTTCTGCCATTTCCTTCGGGTGAACTGCAGAATACAGACTTGTGTCGCTCCAGCAATTGACGTGCTGCTTTCTTCTGCTCTTCTGAAAGCCCTTCTGTCCATTTCTGCACAAGTTGTTCCATTTCTGCCTTTTGTTGTTTTGTGTTGACCGAGCTATTGATGTATTTCTGCTCACACTTTATTATTTTAGCTACCTGTTCGCATTGTCCTATGATAGATCCTTTCTTAATTGTCTTCTGCGTATCTGACAGATTTAAAACCCTTACTGGTATTTTGTAATCAGCATCCGATCTAACTAAGGTTTTTCCTATAACGACTTCTTTACAATTTTGTTGTTCTTCTTTGTTGGCTTCCACAACCCACAACCTGGGTGAACCAGAACCTCCTTCCAATTTCCCCCAAATGATTGTTTCTGATTGGGGTGGCAGCTTTTCTCTGTGATCCAATATTATTCGACGGACACAATTTGAATTTTCACCATTAAACTGGAGTGGCAACTCAACATTTCCGTACGTGAGTACTCCTTTGCCAGCATCAATAACGAATCCATTTGGCTTCATGAAGTCCATTCCCAGGATGACTTCATCCACAATGTCAGCTACAACCACTTCATGTTGAAAGTGAGTATTCCCGATTTCAAAGTTGACCACTTTCTTTCCTTTAATACTTGCACTTTCACCAGTAGCTGTCTGCATTCTGTATCTTACTGCTAGTTTTAGTTTCCGTTTCACAATATCAGTGCGGACGATTGTATTTGTTGCTCCCGTATCTAACGTGATGACACAACTTTTTCCATCAATATTAGCCCTAACAGTAAGGCTGTCACCTCCCCTTGTTAATCTCGAAACATGGATGAAGGTTATGGGGCAATCGGTTGTGGGAGCCAGCTTACGCCTCTTTAGGCTGACGCGTTGTAGTTTAACTGATTCGGTGCTGCTCCATCGTCTTCCCTAGCTTGCTGCACTCGTTCTTCTGCTTGACGTCGTTGCATAGGCGATCCTGATCTTGCTCATTTCCTTCTCACATCTCTGCATTCCCTCGAAATATGACCCAACTTGCCACATAACCAGCATCGGATTCTATCACTTCTGACACTCTCTCGTAGTCTTGGTTTATAACCGTTGTCATCAGCCATCTCCACCGGGCGTATTTTGATTGATGGTTTTATAATTGCCTGTGCAGTCTCATTTGTTAAGGCATAAGCAATAGTTTCTGCGAATGTTGCTTTTGGTGACAACATTACTGCCTTTCGTGTTTCTGGATCACGAATGCCATCAGTAAAAGCCTCGATCTTCATTTTCTCCATAAAATACGGTGGAGTATTCAAGTGTGCCAAATGTACAAACCGTTCTACTACCGAAGAATAGTCCTGAAGGCTTTCTCCATTCCGTTGCAAGCGACCCTTTAACTCGAGCCGGTATAGCTCCTTTTTGTGGTCGCTGCCATATTTTCGTTCCAACGCATTCATCACTTCAGCATAACTTTTGCGATCGTTTTCTGGCACCGCCTGTAATGTATCAGCTGCTTCACCCTTTAGCGCAACTATTAATGCAGCAAGACGATTTTCTGCGTTCCAAACATTCTGGTCTGCTGCTGTCTCAAACTGGAACTTAAAGATGCCGAAAGATGTGGTTCCGTCATACGATGGTGGTTTCAATTTAATATTAGCTACTTGCTGCACCACCTGGGAAGTAACTTTAGTCGTCTCAACATCCTGCAACCGTTTTTCGAAATCATCAACTTTGGAAAGTACCTTTTTGTTTTCGTCAAGCACTTTTTTTTCTAGTTCTTGGATATCGTTTTGAATCTTCTCGACTTTTCCATCGAATGCCGTTGACGTTTGTAGAAGTTTCTCATCCATAATTTGTTTGACTTCATCGCGACTCATAGCAATGTTTGTGTTTATTGCTTCTAACTCTTGATTGATGTTACTGATTTCATCTTTATTTGCAGCCAATTGTTGGTAGATGTTGCAACTAATTTCTTCTTTGGTAGCAGCCATTTGTTGATTGATGTTACAACTAATTTCTTCCTTGGTTGCAGCCAAACTTTGATTCATTTCCTCTTTATTGACAACCATATTAGCATTCATCTAATTCATGCTCAAATTCATTTGTTGCATCATAGCCATAAACTGCGTAAAATCGACATTTGCAGGTGGCAATGAAGATGTTGTTACCGCAACAAAACTTTTGTCCTCATCAACCTCATCAACTTTTTGTTTTTTATAAATATCGTTACCAGCAGTGCTCGGATGAAATCAGGTCATAATGCCTCAGACGTATCTTTTTCCCCGTTTTACTCGTCAATCGGTTTGTGCGGGCGGTCGAACTGTCGAGATTACTCACTGTCATAGTAATAGAATGCAAAGAGATTTCTTTGTGCGTACATCGTACACATGGAATGCTTTGCCCGAATCAATAGTCTCGAGTGCCTTCAATCCACAAAGATTTAAAAAAAGCGTCCACCTATACCTCAAGACGCATGTTGTTGTGGGACCTACGTCTTAAAAGGTATCTATGTGTTGTTGTGACATATTTTGAAATTCCTACTACACAACACTTCTTATTAAAAAAAAAAAAAAAAACTGAATCAGTATTTGTTGTAACAATTCCAAACTGGTAACTTTCCGCACGTCCATTCCATTGGCTTCCATACCTTGTCGAAGCCGTAGCATTAATTCAGTTTTGTTTCCGCTTGTTGACAATCCACGTTGTTCTAGTTCCTTCTTTAACTCAGGAACTTTTAAATCACTTAAGAAAACCATTATAAACAGCTAACTAATCCGCCGATGTCACCAATGTTACGTTTTTCCAAACTTTCTTTGAATTGGCCTAACTCACAATTCGATAAACGTAATTCCCAATCTCTTCTGAGTTCGATCACTGATTAGTAAGCACAAACACCAGGTTTTATTGAGTATTCAACTCCTTAATTGTTCCACAACAACAGGAAACAATACAGCAAACAATATTCCTAACTAGAATATTCTTTCAACAGCTTCAGAAACTCCAACGGTTTATTGTAGAAATTTCCAGTACACCACGTTCAAAATAATACACAAAATATTTCAATACAATATTTCACTCAATAACACTTATAACTTTATTACACGTATAACTTTACACAAAAACTAATTTAAAGATCACTTTTATAATTTTATCTTCACTATCTCAGGTTTAAAATAAAACTAATTAAAAACTACAAGAGGCAATTTCCTTATATACATTCTGCTTAATCTCTAGAAATTTCTAGGTTACTGTTTAGAAACCTTGAGAAAATATTAGAATATTCGATTAGTTTACGTTACGTTGATTTGATTCGTAAAATCATTTGTTTTATGTAGACCTTAATTCTAAGAATATGTACAACAACAACAATATTCATTTCATTAATCTGTTGTAGTATTTTTTTGGTTTGATTTTCTTAAAAGTGACCGTAATCGTCTAGATTTTTCTGTAATCGTCTAGATTTTTCTGTAATCGTAGACTTAACATTATCAGATTTTTTTTATTGTACATTATTGCTTCGGTCATGGTGTTTTGCCGTGAAATTGCTCCTGTATTATTAAAATATTCACAGAAGCGATCGCATATTAATTTGGCAAAGCTGAATTTCGATGTGTTGAAGTCTTTGTGGTGACTTCTTAATTTAATTTTTTGTCGTTTTTGAAAATCTTTTCTTTAAGTTTGTGTCAAACTAACTTTTATCAATAGATTAATAAAATTTTAGGCACAAATTTTTCTATCTAGTTTTCATTTAAAATTTTTTCTTCTATAGCGCGAATACATTTACAAGCTGTGTAATTGGTGACCTCAGAAGTGATCTTGTTTATCTTTATTTTCAAGAAACAAATTACGAGTTACTAAATTTTGGTTAGTGTATTGCTAATTTATTAAATTTAAGATTTATTTTAAAAACTTTGTCCTATTAAAATCGTTTTTTGTGTTATGTTTATTTTGGTTGGTTTGTTTTTGTTTAAAATTTAAGTTTAAGAATAGCCCTATTCTGACAGTAGTAGTAAATAAAAAAATCGTGCAATTTTTTTTTCAATTAATTTTAAAGTTTTTAAAAATATATGAAAATATAAATTATACTAATTCCTGTGCACTCAAATGGTTAGTATAAAATATAAAAAAATTGTATGGTATTGTAGTAATTTATATTTATTTACTTCGGTCTGAGAGACCTAAGGATTACATTCATGAGCTAAAAGTGAAATTCTTACCCACACTTTTTTTGGCATTTCTCGACGTTTTAGGACCAACTGATTCTAAAAAAGCAAAAAAAAACGTATGTCTGTTTGCCGGCCGGCGTCACAACCTACGAAATCTAGAAAACCGCTGGACGGATTTCAATTTTTTTTTTCTAACAATAGGTTTACTCAATGGGAAGAGCCGAAAGGACGCTGTGTTCGATAACTGTACCGGAAGTGTGTCAAAAAAATCGTCAAGTGTGTCAAAACAAGGAAATTTGCATATTTTATGCTTAAAAAACGTTCATTTTAAGTGATTACGAGTAGGAACATTGAATTTGGAGGAATCTTGATGGTCGGGATTGGTATGTGAGACCAAAATCTAAATTATTGCATTATAAGTTTGTCAAAAAATGTTGTCAAGTGTGTCAAAAGAAAGATTTTTATTTATTTTTTACCCAGTTTTTGGGAAAAAAATAAAATCAATTATTTGTTTGAAATGAAACTTTATTATTATTATGCCATAATTCGCATTATAACTTTGTCAAAAAAATGTTGTCAAGTGTGTCAAAAATGATTTCATTTATATTTTTAGCCAAGTTTTTGGAAAAAAATTACAGCTGTTTTTATGACGTAAATGTAATTGAAAATGAAATTGGGACATGGAAATTTTTTAATTTGTTATAGTTTTTGAAATATTTTTGGAATTTTGAAAAAAGTTTGTAGTTTTGATTTTGTAGTAATTTTTGCAAAATTTTTAGAATTTTGGAAAGAGTTTTAATTTTTGATTTTGTTATAATTTTTGCAATATTTTTTGAATTTTGAAAAAAAAAATTGAATTTTTGAATTTGTGAATTTGTGAATTTTATATATATATATTTTTAGAGTTTTGAAAAAAAATTCAAATTTTGGTTTTGTAAGAATTTTTGGAAATTTTAAGAATTTTGAAAAATTTTAAAGTTTTTGATTTTATTATAATTTTTGGAGTTTTGAAAAAAGTTTTGATATAGTTTTATTTTTGCACTATTTCTAGAGTTTTGGAAAAAGTTTGAATTTTTGAATTTGTAATGATTTTTGGAATATTTTTAGAATATAGAAAAACTTTAAATACCTATTTGATTTTATTACAATTTTTGAAATAATTTTGGATTTTTGAAAAAAGTTTGTGTTTTTGATTTTGTTATAATTTTTGCAATTTTTTTAAAAAAAGTTTTAATCTTTGATTTTGTAATAATTTTTGGAATATTTTTAGAATTTTGAAAAAAGTTTGATTATATTGAATTTTTACAATATTTTTTGAATTTTGAAAATATGAATTTGTGATTTTGTAATATTTTCTCGAAACACTAAATCCCGGGTAGGAGCTGCCAATGTTAAACAACGGACCAATCTCGGACCAGTATTGGCAAGCCAAGCCTTGGCTAGTTAGCTTTGGGCCAGGTCTGGGACAGTTGTAAATGCCTAGACTGCACCAAGGTTCAGTTTATTATATTAAGCGTTATTAACTAGTCTTATGCATTGTAAACATGTGCAGACCATATTATGTTTATCTTTATTTTCATATATGTTACTCTTTTCACAACCTCTTTCTACACGTTTAAAGGAGGCCTGGAAAAAAATCGGTTTGGTAGACCTGGCCCAAGTCTTATTTGCCAGACTTGGCCCAAGCCTGGTTTGCCAGACTTGGCCCCAGGACATCATTCCAGGCTTGGCCCAAGCTGGGCCCGTATGAAAATGTTGAGGCTGGCCCAACCCTTAAAAGCTATGGCGCAGTGTTGACCCAGGCTTGGTCCCTTAGCTTTTTCTTACCCGGGATGGAGAGGTTTTTGAGTAGTTTGCTGATTGTATCATCTTTTCACTAAATTATGTTAATTTATGATATGTTATAATTTTCCGGCAAAGTATTGATGTTTCGTGTTAGTTTTGTAATAAATTTCTAAACAGAGATAAAAAAATACATGTACTAACAAAGAGTTATGTTTGATATACATCGCTGCCCAAAACTAAAACCATGTCCTTAAAAAAGTTTTATGAAAGAAAACTATATCAAAATCCTTAACCCAGACCGTCTTGATATCTCAGAGCTGTGAGATTTCAGCCCCTCCATATTTTTCCTATTATATTTATGAATCCCTGTCATTAACCGCAGATAAGCATGTTTTGTTAAATGTATATATATCGCATATTTTATTATGTGTATATAAATAGGAATAAAGTTATTAATAAGAAGCAATTTGAGTGTTTGTGCAACATAATGGAGAACCACCCAGATGTAGCAAAAATAGGCTTTAAATTTGCTGAGAGCCGAGCCGATATTAAAAGGTATTGGGAAAAGTTTGCCGGGGATCTCAACAAATTTGGTCCTCCTATTTGAACTGGAGAAGGGTGGTTTAAAGTAATATGATTTAGTTTTTTTAAATTAAGCTTATAACATCTGAATATTTTTTGTAATTACTGGTAGGTTTGGAATGATTGGAAATGTAGAATTAGGGAAAAATTAATGAACAATAAATCTGAAAATATTTCTACTGGAGGAGGTTTTTTCAAACAACAAAATCTCACACAGTTGGAAGAAACAGTTGTAAATATATTGAAGTTTAATACAGTTGCCAATCCACCAGATATTAAAATTAGTTGCCAGCAGGCTGCTGGCAGTTTTATGTGGAGGCTTTCTTGACTTCAATCGACAACGAGTGTTGTCACCGTAATATTCGTGCAAGAGTAACGTGATGTTGTTGGTTACCTATTTATGTTCACGCATGAGAGCATGCGAGCGTCTGAGTGCAGGTGGAGCGATATTGCTTAACACAGGGAGCCAAGGTAAAGGGGTGGATCTGATAGTACCACTTATAGTACGCATCGTGGCACGCAGCTGTCAGTCAACTTTTTGAGTATGTGTGCTATTCAACCAGACTGGTGCGCCATACTCAGCCACTGAGTAAACCAGACTTAGACCAGCTGTGCGGACGGTAGCTGAAGTAGCACCCCATGTCGAGCCTGCCAGTTTGTGCAATATATTGTTTCTCGTTTTAAGAAAACTTAAAATGATTAAAAACTTAATCGACAAGCTCAATAAAAATCAATTGATACTTCAAATTATTGTTCGACTTAAACATTTAAATTTAAAAAATCAGTTTAAATTTAATCAACATAAATCAATAAAAAATAACATTTTCTTTGCAATATCGAGTTACTCAACAGCTGGTTAAATTAGTAAACATTTCGTAAATGTCATTAGCATGGAAAAAATTCAACTTGAAGTTTAATTTATTTACTTTTATTTTTTACTTATCATAAATTATTTAATAAAATTAATTTAAAAATATTCATTTTCTTTATATCATGTTGTTTACGCCAAACGTTAAACAGTTATTAGTTTGTAATTATTTATTGAATTATTTATTAGTCTCTTATTATTCATTACATATATGTTTGAAAGTAAAATGTACGAAGATACAGTCCATACAAATATTATAATTTAAATTCAAAAATATATGCTATGTAAATGGCAATTTAAATTGCCAATTTGTTAATTAAGGTTCAATGCATTTTAGTCTAAAAAACCTGTCAGTAAATCAATAATTAAAAAATATTTATTAAAATTGTCATTCTCTCTAAAACACTCAAAGTGATTAAAATTAAAATAAATTGTGTTATACTTATAAATCAAAAGCAATAAAAATATATTTTCATTATTGTACATCAAATAAATACAACTTAATTATTTACATCAGTTGTATTTTTGTGTTGGTGGAAATAGTGGCCTGGAAAGTAGCTGAAGAAGAAACATGGTCCTAGACGAGCCAGATCTGATTGGAAGATATTATAATTGAAGATTTTGGAAAATTGTCAAACAAAGCGACGCCACGGTGCCATCTTGCCAGAAAATATTTACGATAAGTATCACACTTGATTATTAATTAATTACATGAAGAAAAGATTATTTGAATTAAGAAAAATTATTAAATTATTATTTATTGTGGATAAAATTTGAATGTGTTAAATTTCTGTGCAAATATTATTGAGTGTTGTGTAGAGTTATATAAAGATTTATATTTATTTATAATTTATAACGTTTGTCTGCGTTAACAATGAGTATTAATACTTTAAAGAAGAGACACGCTGTTATGAAAGGCACTCTAACTCGATTGGTTACGTTTTCGAACACGTTGAATGATACAGTAGCAGATGAAGATATCAGAGCCAGATTAGTTCGCGCCAACAATTTATTTGCCGAGTTTGTCGAAAATGAAAACGCGTTGTTTGAGATCGATGAAAAATTTGAATCGGAAATGGAATGGTTTGAAAATAAATTTTACCATGTGGTAGCAAAATTGAATTCATGGTTAAAGTCCAAGACCATTGATCTAAATCAAACAACAGTCTCAAGTGAAGGAAATAATACAACCCAATCTACTGCATGCGATTTTAAATTACCGCGATGTCACATTCCACCATTTGATGGAAATTATAAAGATTGGATTTCTTTTTATGATTTGTTCACATCGTGTGTCCACGAAAATAAAACTATACCAGCTGTACAAAAATTCCAGTATTTAAAAGGTCTGTTGATTGGCGACGCTGCGAACTTAGTGAAACATTTCACCATCACCGAAGCCAACTATATAGAGGCTTTTCAAAAGTTATGTAGCCGGTATAGCAAAAAACAGAATATAGTCACATCTTTTTTGAAAACCTTTATTGAACAGCCATCAATAAAATCAGTGAATTCATCAAACATTAGGAAAATTAGCGATACAACTGACGAAGTGATACGAGGCTTGAAAGCTCTTGGCACTCAAGCAGAAGCTCGTGATCCCTGGATTATTTATATAATATTCAACAAGCTAGACGATGAAAGTAAACAACTTTGGATTCAAGAGACTGCTGACATCGAATTTCCAACCACTTCAGTGTTTTTAAAATTTCTCAACAAGAGATCTGATATGCTAGAAAACTTGAAGCCAACGAATATGCTACAGGCTAGAGCCTCGACATCCAAGAACATTCCATTGAGGTCATTGTTTATGTCATCTAATATAACATGTCCCTTGTGCGAAGAACAACATTATTTGAACGAATGTTCGAAGTTTTTGCAATTGTCTATTACTGATCGTCGAAACCGAGTGAGAGAATTGGGTCGCTGCTTCAACTGTCTCAGTGATACGCACATAGTATTTAGATGCCGAAATCACAAACGGTGCAAAACATGCAAACGAAAACATGATTCTAGCCTTCATCTGGATGAAGCACCAAATACAAACATTTCATCAAATACTGCAATTGTGGATGACAATGTTCCCGAACAATTATCATATTGCGGTGTATCAACTTTGCAAGGTTTTAATGTTTCCGAAGATTCTTTAAGAGATAGTTCTTATAAGATTCCGATTGGTTTGTTGCCAACAGCGTTGATCAATGTCGAAGATAGTGGCGGCGAAATTCATCGATGCAGGATACTGCTTGACTCAGGATCGCAACACACCTTTATTACTGAAGCTTGTGTACAAAGACTTCGTCTTCCCAGAGAAAATGCAAAAGTCGCCGTTAGCGGTATATGTTCCACTCCAGCAGCAGTAACACGAGGGATAACTGAAATCAAATTAATCTCTCAATATGATCCCATGAACTCAGTTAAAGCCAGTGCATTAATTTTGTCTTCACTAGCAGCTCGAATCCCCGCAATAGAACTAAAATTTCCGCTAAATGATCAACTTAAAAAATTAAATTTGGCCGATCCAACATATAATATTCCCGGACCTATTGATATTTTGGTTGGAATCAGTCAATTTTTAAAAATTATGAAACCAGACCAAATTAAAAACGAAGATGAGGATCCCATAGCTCAAGATACAATGTTTGGATGGGTTATCGCTGGAGAATTTCCTCATTGTTCGGTGTCTAATGTTAATTTGATAGAGAGCACCTCATCCGAAGTAGACATCGAGAGATCATTGAAAAGGTTCTGGGAAGTAGAAGAAGTCCCGAAAATCATACCATTTACTGACGAAGAGATGTTGTGTGAAGCACATTTTGAGCACACCTATAGAAGATTGGACAATGGACGATTTGTGGTGAGATTACCATTCAAAAAATTAAAAATGGAACTGGACGATTGCAAAGGTTTGGCGATCAAACGTTTAAAATCTATGATGACCAGATTTCAACGAGATGTGGATTTTAAAAACAAATATCAGGGCTTCATGGATGAATATGAGATGCTGAACCACATGGAGTATATCCCAGATCCTGAAGTTAACGGTGCTGCACATCCAGTTTGTTATTTGCCGCATCATGGTGTGTTGAAAGAACATAGTTCAACAACTAAGCTGAGAGTGGTGTTTGATGCTTCGGCTCGATCAACTACCAATAATTCACTTAATGACTACTTAATGATTGGGCCAACAATTCAATCTTCACTACTCAACATCGTGCAACGGTTCCGTCTCCACAAAATAGTACTCAAAGCGGACATCGAGAAAATGTACCGTCAGGTGCTAGTTGATCGAGAAGATATCAACTATCAGAGAATTGTATGGCAACGAGAACCATCTTCACCAATGTACCATTATAGACTACTTACAGTGACTTATGGAACCGCAAGCGCTCCGTATCTTGCGACAAAAGTTCTATCAAAGTTAAGTGAAATACATAGAACTTCCTACCCAAACATTGCACAAGTCATAGAAAATGACTTCTACATTGACGATCTCTTGACTGGAGCAGAAACAATCGAAGAAGCTCAAGAGGTACTAATTAAGGTTAAAAATATTCTTAGTACGGCTGGGTTCAATTTGAGAAAATGGGCTTCGAACGATCTCAGCGTCTTGAAAAATATACCCGATGAAGACAGAGAGATGAATAAGATAGATTTCAGTAATGATGCTAATATGAAGATATTGGGAATAGAATGGTTTCCACTTGAAGACACCTTCAAGTTTTCCTTTAACATGAGTAAAACACTGGTATCCACAAAACGGAATATTTTATCGGAAGCTGCAAGAATCTTCGATCCGTTAGGCTGGCTGTCTCCAACAACCATTAGCATAAAAATATTCTTCCAACAACTTTGGGTATTAAATTTGGGTTGGGATGATAAAATACCTTTTGAAGTACAGGAAAAATGGGAACAAATAAGATCTAATCTAACAGAGCTACAGCATATTGTAATACCGAGATGGGTTGAGAGTGTTGGAAGTGTTGAATTGCACGGGTTTTCAGATGCGTCGGAGAAAGCGTACGCTGCAACAGTATATTGTCGGACAACAAGAGAAGATGGGACAATTGTAGTTAGCTTGGTGGCTTCAAAGACCAAAGTAGCGCCCATTAAACAAATTTCGATTCCCCGATTGGAGTTGTGCGCGGCTGTGTTGCTCTCAAAACTAATGTCAACAACTGTAGAAGTTTTTAAAGCAAAATCTACGAAGAGTTATATGTGGACAGATTCAAGTATCGTGCTGGCCTGGTTATCTACACATCCACGAAGATGGAAAACTTTTGTCGCCAATCGCACTTCCGAAATCTTAGATAACTTTCCGCGCGATAAATGGCAACATGTATCGTCAAATGATAACCCTGCAGATTGTGCTTCACGTGGCATAATAGCCAGAGAATTAATTGATCATCCACTGTGGTGGCATGGACCTTCTTGGCTGTCTCTAGACCAATCGCAGTTTCCAAATCAAAATGTTTATAGAAGTGAAGAAGTAAATATTGATAATGAAATAAAAGACAGGGTAGTAGAAGTCTACACTGTGACTGAAAGCAATTCAGTTCTTCAAATATTAAATCAAAAATTCTCAATCTTTTCAAAAATGGTAAGAGTGTTAGCTACTGTAAAGAGATTTATAACTGTTACCCGGACAAAGAAGCGAAACAGCGCTCCACTCAATAGTACAGAAATTAAAAATGCACAATTACAAATTATCCAATGGATTCAATATGAAGATTATCGGCAAGAGATCGATCTTTTGAAACAGGAAAAATCAGTAAACCGATCAAGCAAATTAAAAAACTTGAATCCATTTCTCGATGACAGAAATAATTTACGCGTTGGTGGGAGAATACAGAATTCAACAGCAGTTTTCGAAGTCAAGCATCCGTTGATAGTTTCTGGTAACAATGTGGTTACAGAGAAACTTGTGGCATACTATCATCAGAAATATCTTCACGCAGGCCCAACATTACTGATTAACATCTTAAAGCAACAGTTTTGGATTATCAACTGCAGAAATTTAGTGCGAAAAACAACACATAGTTGCATCACATGCTTCAGATATAAGAAAAATGCAGTTTCGCAGATAATGGGAGAATTGCCCGAAGCCCGAGTAACATTAGTCAAGCCTTTCTTACAAACAGGTGTTGATTATGCGGGACCGATTTCTTTGAAGTTACTGAAGGGGCGCAGCCAAAAAACTTTTAAAGCATACATATGCATATTTGTTTGCTTAAGCATAAAGGCAGTTCACATCGAACTGGTGAGTGAACTCACAACCGAAGCATTCATAGCAGCTCTGAGACGATTTGTGGCAAGAAGAGGAGCTTGCTCCGATATATTCAGCGATAACGGCACGAATTTTGTTGGTGCCAACAAGATTTTAAAAGAAATTTTTTCATTTATAAAATTAAACAATAATATGATTTCTAACTCTTTATTAGATGCAAACATAAATTGGCACTTCATTTCCCCTGCATCACCACATCAAGGAGGTTTGTGGGAAGCAGCTGTTAAGTCGACGAAGTACCATCTAAAACGAGTAATTGGAGATCAAATACTTACGTACGAAGAAATGATAACTCTTCTAGTTCAAATAGAAGCAACATTGAACTCTAGACCACTCTGTGTCAATACAACAGAAGAAATCGATGCCTTAACACCAGCTCATTTTCTTGTCGGACATCCAATTGGCTCGGTATCTGATCAGAACTATAATGATGTTAAAATTTCCAAATTGTCGAGATATCAAATGGTGCAACAAATATTTCAAAACTTCTGGAAAAGATGGCACATTGAATATCTCACCGCATTACAAGCACGCGTGAAATGGCAGCTCAAGGAAACAAATGTCCAAATTGATGATGTAGTCCTTATCAAAGAAAACAACCTACCCCCAAGCAAATGGTTGTATGGCAGAATAGTTGCAATTCATCCAGGGAAAGATGCAATGGTACGAGTAGTTTCCTTAAGAACAAAAAATGGTATTATCAAAAGATCCGTTCAGAAAATATGTTTACTACCACTTCACTGAATCGGATGATTCATGGCCGCCGGTATGTTTACGCCAAACGTTAAACAGTTATTAGTTTGTAATTATTTATTGAATTATTTATTAGTCTCTTATTATTCATTACATATATGTTTGAAAGTAAAATGTACGAAGATACAGTCCATACAAATATTATAATTTAAATTCAAAAATATATGCTATGTAAATGGCAATTTAAATTGCCAATTTGTTAATTAAGGTTCAATGCATTTTAGTCTAAAAAACCTGTCAGTAAATCAATAATTAAAAATATTTATTAAAATTGTCATTCTCTCTAAAACACTCAAAGTGATTAAATTAAAATAAATTGTGTTATACTTATAAATCAAAAGCAATAAAAATATATTTTCATTATTGTACATCAAATAAATACAACTTAATTATTTACATCAGTTGTATTTTTGTGTTGGTGGAAATAGTGGCCTGGAAGTAGCTGAAGAAGAAACACATGTGATAAATCTATGATAGGTAATAGCTAAAGTCAATAGATATAACTCGTTGTAGGCATAAACGAAAGCTTTGTGTTTAAAATATGTTACGTTTTCGTTTGTTGTATTTGATTTGAATGTTTTTGTTTATTTTATTACCAAATTGCAATTTTTATTATTCAAGACATTGTTATTATTCAAGACAAAATATATTCGAATTAAAACTACACAATAATTTACGCAAACGGAAGATCGTTTAAGCGATAAATTTGATTTTGTTTATATTAATTTTGTCTACAAAAATGTAGTAAAAACAACGAGAATTTGACATTTTAAATTTCTTGTTTTGCAGTTTATGTATAAAATAGGAACTATTTCAATATGAGTAAAGAGCTACTATTTCAGTGCTTAAATAAAAACAACATCAAACGCGTTTTGTCTTTAATTCCCAACACTCGATTCTAAATTTAAACCAATTATCGTCAATATTTCAAAGTTCCACCACGATTTTTTCAGAGCGATAGTATAATAAAATTTCGGTGAATTTTAAAACCCGGCAATTAATAAATAATTTTAAATGTATCTAAAAAGACAAAGTTCAATACGGATATCTAGAGATCTTATTAAATAAAATTATCAGGTTATCGGTATTATTGAATCAAAAATTCAGAACTAAGTATGCTAACTGGATATGATAAAATTGTCGTTTTGATTACCTACCTGTCTACAAATTCGGTATGCTAATTTCCTAGTGCGTCGCATTTTATGTCTACATAA
>OY856187.1:189884786-189971067 GCA_963693315.1 Diogma glabrata | reverse complement strand
GTATGGCTTATGAACCTTAAAAAGGAATTTAAAGATGCCGGCTCCAAATCAAAATAAGTGTTTTTGTTGACAACTCTACCACGTAAATTTTGGTCAAATCAACGTATCCAGGATACTCAATGATAACGCAGAATGAGATACAAGCTGCACATTTCAATAAAGTTCAAGCCACAATCCACCCAATCGTAGTTTACTACAAATCATGTAATGATAAACTAGAGGTCTTATCTTTTGTCATTATTTCTGATCATTTAATGCATAACACAGTTGCAGTTCATAAATACCAGGAAAGGTGTATTGAATTCATTGAAAAACAGCAAGAAATATATCCAAGTATCAAAAAAATTTTATATTTTACTGATGGTTCAGCGGGTAGTGAAATCCGAAATTCTACGTCCACGCCGTGCTACCTGGGTAATGCTAACAGAATTAGGTTGGTGTAGTTGAGAGGGGCAGAGTAAATACTGCTTATACTCAATGATTCTGCACCATGGCGAGTCATTGGCGCCACAAAACCAATGCAACTCAAGCGTCTGTTCTCCATGTTAGGGGCGGCTTGGAGCGGGCGTCTGTCTTGGATCAAGCGGCTCGCTATATAAACGTGTAGCAAGCGTCTGTTCTCCATGTTAGGGGCGGTTTGTAGCGGGCGTCTGTCTTGGATCAAGCGGCTCGCTATATAAACATGTAAAAAGGTTGTTTCTGGTGACCTAAAGATGCAGAACGAACCCATTCACGAAAATTTGGGTTGGGCGAAGGGCTAACACCCCATTTCCGTAAAAAACTACTTGTCATGAATTCTGTACACAGGCCTCGGATTATCTCGGATTCACTATTAGAACGACCTCGGAAACTGTACCCGGACTACGATTTAAAAATGGGAACCTGGAACGTGCTAAGCCTTAGAAGACCAGGAGATCTACTGAAACTTACAAACCAAATCAATAGCTATACACTGGATATAGTGGCGTTACAAGAACTAAGATGGCCAGGGAGTGGAATCCACGAAACAGCCAAAGGATACACTCTCTACTATTGCGGTCATGAAAACGGAGGAGAATTTGGAGTTGGCTTTCTCACACATCGTCGCGTGAATCAACATGTTATCGACTTTCGCCCAATTAATATGCGGATATGCACAATGAGAATCCGCACGCAAAAATTTAATGTAACGATCATCAATGTTCATGCACCTACTGAAGACAAAGCAGATGACATTAAAGACCTGTTCTTCCTAGAACTCGAAGAAGTCATCAATAACATCCCGCGGCACGATATAAAAATCGTGGTAGGTGACTTCAATGCGCAAATTGGTAGAAGTGCAGAACTTAAAACACATGTCGGCCCTAACAGCTTGCATCATGCTAGTAACAATAACGGCTTTCGCACAGCTGAACTGGCTATGATGTATGATCTAGTAATATCTAGCACTTTCTTTCCTCATAAGAGAATCCACAAAGCAACGTGGAAATCAAATGATGGAAGAACTGAAAATCAAATCGATCACGTCATGATTTCTAAGAGACACTCTACAAGTGTAACTGACGTTCGATCATACAGAGGTGCTGATATGGACACCGATCATATGCTTGTCATCTTTAAGTATAAGTGCAAATTATCATCTACATTTAATAGGCAAGCAAAAAAGACCGTGCGCTGGAATGTCGAAGCATTTAAACACCTGGAAACACTGAATAGATATCAGGAAATTGTAACGCAAAACATAGAAGAGCATGACATCCCATCTGAGATGCCATTAAACATACAAGAAGAATGGCAAACGCTTCAATCAACCATCATATCCGCAGCACAAACTACAATCGGAAAACGACCACCGAAATCACGTAACGAATGGTTTGATGACGAGTGCCGCGAAAGCATTGAGCACAAACAAAAACTGCGAGAAAAATGGTTAACAAGAAATACCCGAAGCTCCCAAACTGATTATCTATGCGCCAGAAAAGCCTCAGCAAAACTCCTACGGAAAAAGAAACGCGAACACATGAAGAGCTGTATCGAAAACATCAACCAACATGCGGCTAATGGAAATTCGAAAGAGTGTTTTGCCAATGCGCGGAATCTGACCAAAGATTTCCACCCAAGATCTACAGCCATCAAAAATGGAAACAACGAGCTTACAACAAGTGAACGTGATGTGCTGGAAGTATGGCGATCCCACTTTCAAGACCTACTGAATAGGACGAACGAAGTTCATCCTATTCGAGCAATTGCTCCGTCAAGTGAGGAGATTTTTGTCCCTTACCCAACAATAGAAGAAGTGGAAGCTGCCATCAAAAAATTAAAAAATGGCAAATCACCAGGTATCGATGGAATCCCTGCAGAACTACTTAAGAATGGAGGAGCAGCTCTGGTCTCACGTATATATGATCTGATTCTTGCAATCTGGGACCAAGAAGAACTACCTGCTGAATGGAAAACAGCTCTCATTGTTCCGCTACATAAAAAAGGTGACCGCCTAAAGTGTGCAAATTATCGTGGAATCGCACTGTTGAACACTGCATATAAAATACTAGCTAATGTCGTACTCGCTCGGCTCATCCCGTTTGCCGAATCTATCATCGGCGACTATCAGTGTGGTTTTCGTCCCAACCGTTCAACCACAGATCAATGTTTTACCTTAAGGATGATTCTGGAAAAATGTTGGGAGTACAACATCAGCATTCACCAGCTCTACGTTGATTTCAAGCAAGCATATGATAGCATCATCCGCGACAACCTCTGGTCTGCACTCATATGCCTTGGTATTCCAGAGAAACTTGTTTCTCTGTGCAAACTCACAACATCGGGATCAAACTGTAGAATAGTAATCGAAGGGTCAGTTTCTGACTCTTTTGATATAACATCAGGTGTTCGACAAGGTGATGCACTCGCACCCGTACTATTTAATTTGGCGCTTGAGTACGCGATAAGAAAAAGCCGCATTGAGACACAAAACTGTATATTTAACAAATCTAGTCAAATTCTTGGCTATGCAGATGATATTGTGCTTCTCGGACGTAGAACAAGCGATATCAAGGATAGTCTCTCTCGGCTTGAAAGAAATGCTAAACGACTTGGATTATGCATTAACACCGGCAAGACTAAACTATTAACAACATCCAGGAATAAACCTCCCGGCAATCTGAATACTGGCGACTATGAAGTGGAACGTGTGGAAAACTTCAAATACCTCGGGTCTGTAATAACATCGTCAAATGACATGCAGGCAGATATTAAAGCTCGTGTCTCAGCCGCATACAGAGTTTTCTACGCATACTCAAAACTTTTGCGATCTAAACATCTTTCGCAGTCGTGCAAACTCACACTTTACAAAGCATTAATTCGACCTGTGCTTACCTTTGGAAGCGAAAGCTGGACACTGACTTCCTCCGATTGTAGAACTTTATCAACATTCGAGAGGAAAGTCATACGAACAATTTATGGTCCATGTAAAGTTGCTGAAAATCAGTATAGAATCCGAATGAATCATGAAATCAGACAGCTTCTTGGAGGCTGCGATGTAATCGGATTCATTAAATCTAACCGGATTAGATGGTTTGGTCATGTAGAAAGGGCACCATTAGATAGAATGATTAAAAAAGCGTCCCAACAACAACCAGCTGGTGTTCGTCGAAGAGGAAGACCTAGACAACGCTGGCGTGATGACATCATCCAAGACCTTCGTGATATAGGATGTCGAAACTGGGGTCAACTGGTCATGGAACGAGACGATTGGAAGCTGATTGCACAGACGGCAAAATCCCTCCATGGGATGTAAACGCCAGAGAGAGAGAGAGATAGAGAGAAATTCAAATGAATGGTTGGAAATATGTCGTAAAAAACTTTGTTTTTCTTTTTTACGTGTTTTGGTTAGGATTCGAACTTGTAACCTCATCAGAGTGAGGTCAAATCAAAAATTTACAAAATGCTTAATATTTTGCCACAAATATCAAAAAAATTTTAGAACTACCAAAATCTTTAGTTAAAGCGTGCACATACATTTAAAAAGAGCAGATATGTCGGATTTAATACTTTCGATATTTGCAAAATCGTTCAAAAAACGAAATAAAATATTTACGTTATCGTTACGTTTTACGTTATTGTCACCAGATGAATTTTTAAAACAATACGAAAGTAATTATTATTAACAACGCTACTTAAGTTCGTTATTTCATTTTTACGTTACGAGTAACGTTTTGCAACACTGCTTGTGATGCAAAAACCCACTTCCACGCGTTTAGTCAGCATTTATGACATCGTTACATTACGTTGCTGTGTAACTATATCCCAATGCACTTTTTAATGAAAATTTCATTGTTTTAGAAAACAAAGAAAATGAATCGGCATCACTTTCGTCGAAGAAATTTGCCACTAAAATTTTCCACATTTTATAAATTATGTACCAAATTAACTCTGTTAAAAAAAAAATTAATTTGTAATTAATTAATTAAAAATTAAAAAAATAAACTCTGTGCAACATTTTCTATAAATGTTTTTGTGAAAAATTATCTGACTCTAAAGCGAGTGACCACTGCCCCTTGTTTAGATTTCAATTTATTTGGAATAAAAAGTGAAATAAAGTAATTTGTATTTTGAAATCAATCTCAACGTCAGTAGGAATTGAGCGCGTCTTTTATAAATTTGGCTTGGTACATAGGAAACTCCTAATCCAATTTTATACGGACTACTAGTTTTTATTAATCAAACGTTTGAAATATGTATCCAAGAAAGCGACGGTTTTGAGTTTTTTTAAATGCAAATATATATTTAAAATTGAAATAAAAATATATTGCTTTCATATTCAAAATCTTGTTGTTTTCAAGCTTTTGTTAAAGATTATACTGTTTCACCCAAACAATATTCTTATGAGGATGATATGAATATTGTAATCCGTAATTTATAATCGTCAAAAACTCTGTTTCTTTATTTAATCAAATTTTTTACATACATCAGGTCATTCGGGACTCAGGTTAAACATAGGTCACAGATTTTTTATCATAATTAAATTTTCTGAAGTTTATGTTAGCCAATAAAAACAAAAATGTCATTAGATTGAGGCATCTTGTATGGGACAAATAATTGAGAACATTCAAGAAATCTAGAGAAGGTTAAAAAAGATTCTTAACAATCGTCGCAAAATCTTGAGAATCTTACCGAATCTCTTGAGAATTTCAAAAAATCTTGAGTACATTTGGACATACAGAGTTTCTTCAGATAATCTAGGGAATCATGAGAATCTTGTAAATATGAAGAGAACCTTAGAAATCTTTAGAGAACCTTTAAATAATCTTACAATATTTAGGATACCTATTTTCTTTGTGATTTTCCACTCCAATTAGATATTTTAATTTAAAACAAAAAAAAACGAATCTCCGTAGTATAAAATATATTATATACAAAAAAAGTGTTCTCAATTTCTGCGCCCTTCAAATAAAACGCCCTAGGCGAGTGCCTAGTTTGCCTACCCCTCGTCCCGGCTCTGTCCAAGTGTAATCAGTTTGTTTGTTATAAATTCAGTGTTCCGGCAATATTTCAGTTTTCATATATTTTTATGAGCTTTCCGGTGTAATGTTATATAATATATTTCGTATAAAGGTCCAATATGAAGGTTCAAATGCAGAGATGATAGTAAATTTAAAATTATTTTTAACAAATGAAGGGATTGTGCAGAACTTTGCGGCATTCGCTTCGATGAAACAACACCAGAAGACAAAAGATCTAGCAGAATAACCAATGTAGCTCAAAAGTTTAAGGAATCATTGATAATGTTGATTGATAATGACCAACACTTGGTCAAGGCCAACGCAGTGTACTACCATTGAAATTTGATGAAAATATGCGTAAGATCTACTTCGAAGTGGTTGACAAATTTTTATTAGAGTATGACAAGCGATTTCAAGACAACACAGAGCTTATGAATATATTAGAAACATATGATCGGGATTCGGAAAAAATTTTTGTCCTAAGATTCGCACGTCGATGAAATTGTTCTCATTAGCCAATTGAGTGTGGCGAAAGAATATTTGAAACAAAATAAATCAATATCAAACATATAGATATTGTACAGAGTTTAGAAAAAATGCCAATTGCTTTTTCACAAATAATACAATTAATGTACATTGTTTTGACACTGCCAGTGACGACCACATCCAACGAAAGATTTTACTCCACTTTAAAGAGAGTGAAGTCGTATCTTCGTACAACAATGGGAGATGATCGTTTAAGTCACCTCATGCTAATGGCTGTGGAACCAGAAATGGTAAAAAAGTTCAACATGAAAGATCTCGTTAACGAGTTTGCCCTCAAGCGTCAACGTCGTTATCCACTGAAATAAATGCAATATATTTTTTCCCGTTAAAGAATTAAAAATTTTATTTTTATTTCTAAGTCCATACATTTAAATGCTTTTAAATATATGTGTGTATAAAAATGTGTATGTTATGTCTTAAGAAAAAATCTTATTATGTAATTTAAATTCTCGCCCCCCTAAGATTTTGGTGAAATGACGCCACTGATTTATTTACAAAAAGAATAATTGATAACAAAACAAAACTTAAATTAATTAATGATGCTGCTACTTCTCCCAACATTTATGGTTTGGTTAAAATACATATAGAAGGTTTTCCGTTGAGGCCGGTTGTTTCGAATATAAATGCACCTTGCTATTTTATTGCTAAATATATCATTAAAATCCTTAAAATCTTAACAAATTTTAGTATATTTAATGTTAAAAATTCTTTTGAGTATAAAAATAAGATTGATACTATTATTCTACCAGTAGATAGGAAATTAATTTCTTTTGATGTAAAATCTCTATTTACTAGTGTTCCTGTTGTTTTGGCATGCGAAATTATAAAAAAGAAATGGCATTTAATAGAAGAACACACCCAAATTTCATGTATGGACTTCATGGATATAATTAAATTTTGTGTTGAAGACAACAACTACTTTCAATACGATGGTAAATTTTATAAGCAAAAATTTGGTTTGGCCATGGGTAATCCATTGTCTCCAATACTTTCAGATATTGTTTTAGAAGAGTTGTTTGAAACTACAAACTTAATGTATAGTCCCACTTTTATTTACAAATATGTGGATGATATAATTACAGATATTCCGGTTGAATTAATTGATCAAACTTTACATCAAATAAATAACTTTCATCCTAGAATACAATTTACAACGGAAATTGAAATTAACAACTCGGCACCATTTTTAGACTTACTTTTAACAAGAGTGAATCAAAAAATAATTACGAATTGGTATTGTAACCAACAGCAAGTGAAAGAGTTTTAAACTTTAAATCAAACCATCCTTTTTCTATGAAAAAAAATGTTGCAGTTTTAAAGAGTTTTAAAGCTTAGTGATAGACATCATATTAAAAATATAAAAATAGTTAAAAATATATTAGAGAATAATAATTATCCTGTTAGTGTTATTAATAATGCAATTAAAATGGCATTACATGAAAAAGAAATTTTGATAGAAGAAACTTCTGAACAAAACCTCCAAAAAACAACAACACGATTATATTATGGATTAAAATACATTCCACATTTATCAGAAAAAATAAAATCTATTCCCAAAAATTATAATATTAATATTGCTTTTCAACCAATTAACAAATTAAAAAAAAATTTCACAAAAACAAAAGATGTTTTGGATATTTGGGAAAAATCAAACGTAATATATAAAATAAATTGTAATCCACCTTGCAATAATTGCTATATTGGCCAAACAAGTAAGAAATTACTTGTAAGAATCAAACAGCACACGAAAGATTATCATAATATATTGGTAGATAATTGTCAAAATCCCAATATCAAAAAACAAATTAAAAATAAAACAATAAACTTTAAACAATTGAAATATACGAAATATACAAATGATAAGCATGGACCAACATCTTTAGTTTCACATGGTTTGGAAAAATTTAAGGAAAGTGATAGTGATCATTATAACTTTGATTCTGTAGAAGTTTTATTAAATGAGAAAAACAAATTTATAAGAGAATTTTTAGAATCCACCGAAATTTTAAAACATGATCAAAATAGTATCAATATCAAAACTGATTTAAGGAAGATAAGTGATATATATTTCCCAATTTTGAAGAAACATTTTGCTAATACCTAAACTAATATTATATTATTACATCAACTTTTCTTTTAAAAAATTTTGACTATCAATGTTTCGTTTCAATTTTTAAAAAAAAGTTTTGTTTTTTCATTGTGAAAATGTCTAAAGCTTTTTGTTAAAGAAACTAGTACATTAATTAATTAGGAGCTAAAGTGATACTTTTTGTGTTGAGTTTGACGGCCGACCGCAAGGAGGCTGACAATTATAGACGAAACACAAAAAGTCACTTTAGCTCCGAATTAAATACACTATTTTTTCGGCAAACGTTTAAATTTTTTATAAATATGAAATTAATACATCAAACTTTTCATAAATATGAATTTGTATCGTCATAATTACTTCCAAAAAAGAGAAAAAAACATTTAAATTTGTATGGATAAATTTTTTTTTATCAAAGCAGCCTTTTCAAAATTTCATAATATGAGAATCAACTTATTTTTTGTTGTCATGGTTATACAATATGTTTGAAAAAATAACAAACTAACAAATAACAAATGCTACTTTACAGCCTCCGTAATATAAAATAAAAATGGCGTTACTTTTGCTGTCGCTAGACGTTACTTTTGCTGTCAGGCTAAAAAGTAAGACTTTAGCTAACTCCCTGGCGGCAGTAAAGTTAAACTTTACAGCCGTTTGCCAAAAAACATTTTTTTCGGCAAACGGCTGTAAAGTTTAACTTTACTGCTGCTGGGGAGTAGCTAAAGTCTTACTTTTTAGCAGGCGGCTGCAAAAGGCGGCTGCAATTTTTACGGCGGTCGTAAAGTAATTTTCATATTTTTACGGCGGCAGTAAAGTAATTTTCATATTTTTACCGCGGCAGTAAAGTAAAATAACATGATATTATTAATTTGTTCAAAACAGAATGCATTTCAGTTCATTTTAATGAATTAAAATCAATAAAAATTAATTTCAGAAAATTTATTACCTAAAACATATTTAGAAAAAATTTGATGCATTAATTTCATATTTTTAAACAAATTTAAACGTTTGCCGAAAAAATAGTGTATTTGAATTCGGAGCTAAAGTGACTTTTTGTGTTTCGTCGATAATTGTCGGCCTCCCTACGGTCGGCCGCCAAACTATAGACTCAACACAAAAAGTACAACTTTAGCTCCTAATTCAATAATATACTATTTCTAATTTATATATAGTTTTTGAACACATTTTATTTTATTTATTGTTTTTTGTGTAAGATAGTTTTTATTAATTTTGTTTCACATAATTTTTTTTGTATTTATACTAACTTTGTTGTTGTTTATGTTTGTAGAATCCCTGAGGATGATTGTAATAAGCAATCAAAATATAGGATACTAATAAATAATAAAAATTTATTTAAAATAACCAAATTAACGTGAAATATATTGACATAACACTTCAGCTTTTTAAGTGTGTAGAAGTTGTTTAATTTCCCGTTCTAGTGAAGAGAAACGTCCAATATGAAATTGGTCACACTTCGAACGCATGTCCACCCAAAGAAAATAAACAGTAGGTCAATATTAATGAGGTTAACTGAGACCCTGCGGTTGAGATCCCGCTGTTAAAATGCAAAAGAGTTCAAAATGCAATTGTTTCCTCATTTTTGAGTTTATTTTGTTTATGTTCATCCTTTTAAACTTTTAAACTATAGCCTTAGAGATTTTTTTAGCCTTCTATTCCAAGAGGTTCCAATTTAATAAGACTTATACCAATCTAATGAACGATAATCTTAAGCAATGTGATTCGAATAAAAAATTTATATGAAATTTTCTTTTCTTTTATGTTTTATTTGTCTGAGTAAATCGTTGGAAAAAATTAAATTAAAACAAACAAAGGCAAAAAAAAAGATGATTCAATATGTTTTGAAATTAAAAAGAACGTTTTCGTTGGAAATTTAGAAATGTTTTACTTGTAATAAATGTAAATGTGTAATACATTCAAAAAACTTTTCCTAAATAATAAAAAATATAAATATATGTATAAATAAAAAATTAATAAATAATAGTGCTTGTAGTATAAAATTGTTTGAAAATTTTTGATTATAAATTATATGTGTGACTGCAGTTTTTGTTGGATTTACATAGGACGTTCATTTGCTCTTTGGTGGAAATCTGTATGAGTTTGATCAAATTAACAAAAACTGTTCCTAAATTGCATAATAGCAGTTTCGGTTAAATATTTTTTATTTAAACTAATTTAACACATTTGATGCTACTTGTACACAGATCTGTCTAACCAAAAACTCTACCTATTTCAAATGGACGTCCTATAAGGTCCTTGGACCTTTTTAATAATTTAATGTAGGTCGTTTTGTTATATGTTATTTATTACTCTGTAATCACCTAGGTTGCAGGAATGAAATATATATTACGCACTAGTGCGTAATAAAATAATAATCAATACAATTTTTGTCATGAACGTGGTTGTCACAATAAATCAATCAAACTTCGAAAAATATGAATCTTGCGCATAACAAATAAAAAATTTATTTGATTAATTGAAAGTCTAAACTCTAAAGTCTAAAGCATCATTTGCATACAACTTTTTTCAAATTATTTCGAATAATTTTTTTGATTTTTTTTTTAAATTTATGGGCAACAGGCTTTATTATCAAACAAAAAATAATACCATGGCAACAAAATAAGAAAGAAACAAAAATCATAACATATTCGTTTTAAAACGTCAGTACAATTTCGTTTTCTGAAATTGTTCTGTTAGCTTGTTTTGTATGCTGAGAACAACTTTAAACATTAATAATTATAAAAATATATCTGATTATGGCAGATTAAACTCAGTTCTAAAGCGTAAATCAGATAAATATCAACCAAAAAAATCCAAAATATTCACTTCAAAGGTATTAAACAAATTCCTACTAACAAAGGTTTGTTATGTAATACAATTATACAAATATTAAAATCTAAACTGCTACACTACAAAACATATTTTTTAAGGCTGCCTTAACTAGGAGTTATCCGCTTGTCGTAGAACCAAACTTTACTTTATGATATGAAAACTACGGATTTCAAATATTCACAATTGTGCAAATTCTGTAATGTTTTGATAAATAAAACAAAAACATCTACTTTTTCAAAGTAAACATTATCTTATTTTCTTACAAATCTATTTAACACAAAAAACAAAACCATTATCAAGAAATAATTATGAGTAGTTCAAATGATTGTCATGGTAACTGCAAAAGTAAACACGAAATAATCAAATGAAGCTCTGCCTACTATAATTAAATAAGTTTTTTGAATGCTTATAAAAATATGTAATAAAAATGCTAATGCTAACAGAAAAATTATACCATTTATTTCTAATTTGGTCGGAAAAAATGTACAGTGTAAAACTCGCACAGAATACAAATCTCGTATAAATTTAAAGCAGTCGCTACGCTCGTGTTTTAAACTTTCATACTCGTGAGATATTGGTATGATTCTGTGCTCGTAATACAATAAACTATTATTTTACACTAGGAACCACTTCAATAACTGAAATGGTAGAAACATTCAAGAACCGGTATTAATCTTTTGTTTTTATGTTTGGTAGCTCAAAAGATTTTTTGTTGTCCTGTTAATCAAACACAACCGAAACCGCGAAAAAATTTAAACAAAAAATAAAAATATTCTAAAATTAAAAACCAACCAAAAATTAAACAACGATCGCGAAATGGTTTAGAATGTGATCTTTCATGATCACGATTAATTTTTTTTTAAGAATTACGGTCCAAAATGCAATAATACCAAGAACCTAAAGAGATCGTCTTTCAACCAATTTTAACATAAAACGAACAACATAAAGATGCTACGGGATTTTTGGGTTTTTATTATGTCTTAAGGAGTTTTTGTTTGTTTGTTTATAAAACAAAAAAAATAACCAATTTCGAAAGTCAGAAAAATATTTTACAATTCTTGTTCTTTGTTTCAGAATTTCAGTTTTTGTTTTGTTCTTTAAATTAAGATCGTGACAACATCACGATATTTTAATGATCAAAACAAAGGCCATATTTTTGGTGGAAATTTATTTTGGATTGGATAAAGAGATTATAATGTTGAATAATAATAATAATTCGTCAGAAAGGAAATTTTCACATAAATCATTACGTTCCCATCAAAGTTTTGTTAAAATAAACAAATCAAAATAATTTTTGTACATACATACTTGTAGTCTTGAGTCTTAAAGTCATCGTTAATGTCCTCTCTTGACCTCATCAAATATTTTAATTTTCGCTTTATTATTTATTTAAAATATTTTTTATCTGTACTGTTGTTGTTTTTGTGGCTGTCATAAACCTTTGGCAGTTAAGTGATTTTTATTTACTTTGTAAATTAAAACGAATACAATGTTTTTTCTTTACGTTGTAAATTGTAATGTAACCAAAAAAATTGAAATTTTTTAAAGTTTAAATAAAAAATGAAAGTCATTACAAATACGAAATCGGGACTTTCCAATTAAATTCATATAACACCTGCTAATGATCGAATGATCGAATATAAAAGAAATAAAAATTTATAAGGAAAAATAAATACTATTTTTAATCGATTGTATTTTTGTAAGATTTTGTGTACGCTTCATTAGAAAAATATTGTGCAACAAGATGATTTGATTTGTATACGATATTGAAATTTGATTATCATGAATTTTTGTGGTTTAATATGTGTAAGGTGTGTGAATAATTTTGTGTTATTATAACGGAAAAGATTAATATTATTTTGGAGGTAATTGATTATTTATAAATTAATTGACAATCGTACTGTCGATTTTGAATGAGTTCTAATATTACAAATGCATTTCACACTTGTCGGCAAACTTTTATCTATTAATGGCATGTAAGTTGATGGAACGTTTAGAGTTTCTGTATATTCATTGAATCTGGGTGGAACAGTTTAATGTTTGTATTGAGATAAATGATTAATTGTTGGCTTAGTTTGAACAAATTAAAGACCATATTCAGAACATCGTAGAGCTGGAAACAAGCGTTTAAACAGATTTGTGATATGACCCTGTGATAAAATGTGATTGTATTGGAATCTAAATTTTTTTCAGTGGAAACAAGCCTTTAGAATATGGTAACCATACGTACCACATTTTGTCGTAGAGTACCACATTTTAGTCATTCGTATCACATTTCTAATTGTACAGTACAAAGGGAAATAGCAAGGCAAGTTGTTTTAAATTACAATGGACATTTGCTTAAATGTCCGAGGAGCGAGTTCGTCAGGGAAAACTGAGAGGCACAATGAGTTCCACATTTTGGTTACTCTATTGAAATAATCGTTCTGAAAGAAATCTGTTCTACAACGGGATATCTGAACAGCAAATGGGTGGGACATTTCTGAAGTTCGTGTTTGTCGGTTGTACTGCACCACGATGGGAGGATGTGGATTTCTCTAAAAGATGAATCATATATACAAAGATGTAAATATGGACAACAATCGTATAATTTTTAACTTTAATTATAAGCCAATTTTCGAACTTAATTCAATAAATATGCAAAGAAGACTTTTCGCTGCAAAATCCGTGCCTTAAAACGATGAAAAGATATGAAGAACTAATCCAAACAATCTAAAGAAAAAGCCATGAAGACGTATAAATCAACATGCAAGAACATGTGTGACAAATGCTCCAATTAATCATTTTACCAATATTATAATCGCAGAGAAATACCATTGCAAACGAGCAATAAAAGTCATTCCAACGTCCAAAAGGAAATTAGCAAACCTACCGATAATTAAAATTCGAGAAGAATAAACGACATTTACGATGGTTGAATGTGATGAAATTTTTTAAAATAATACGAATTAGGTTCATCCAATTCGAACAACGAATCACATAGATGAGTCCGAACCACCGATTGTTTAGTCATATCAACATTCGAGAGGAAGATCATACAAACAATTTTTGAGCTGCTTACAAAAAGTGTTGTCTTTAAATCTAGCGTAATCGGAGTTACAAGTTATGGTCTCCATCATCAAAATGTCAAAATGTCGCCAGAGTAAAGCTTGTAGCAACATCGGTAGCAAACAAGAATACTCTACTTATTACTCTAAGTGGGAAATCGTAATCTCGCAAGGCAATGAAACTATCGAATCGAATACTGTAATTACAACCGTGTCGAGTGAATCACTGCCTCATGGTCCAATCTTTCCATAATTAGTTTTCTCTGGTCGATCCCTTATGATTATCAATATTTAAAAAATAACACCACCAACCACCAAAGACAAACCCATCAGTTTAAATCTGAATTTTGCGTTATTAAATATTAAACTACTAATAAGAAGAATTTGGAATGTCAATTGTGGTGAATGCTCTAAAATTAGAATTTTTAATTGTGTTAGTTTTTTTTTAGTGAAAAATTAAAATAAGGAACAACTTATTTTGTTCAAAGGATAAATCTATAAAAAGAGCCACAAAACGAGCAAGCAAATAATTTCGGTTAGACTACCTTTTAAAACTATGCATTTGTATAACAAATAATTTCTACTCGTCCATTCATGTTGTTAAAATGTACAGAACAACTCTCGAGTTTTATATTCTCTTTTATCTTCTTTTCGCTTTGGCTTATCTAAGAATAAATATATATTTCTTACATATTTAGTAGAATAAATAAAATAAGACAAAAATTGACACTAAAATTGAATTAAAATAATTGTGATATTAAATCGATCGTCCAAAAACAAATTTTTATCTCGTCGCTGGTCGAGTGGGTAAATGGTGCTCATACACTCTGATCAGAAGGACGCCGCTGTAGTAAAAATTGTTCACCAATCACCAGTTTACTAATACAATTTACTAATACAATTTACAAAAAAATATTAAACACCTGTTCGATCCCCGAACTAGAATTCAGATTAAACATTTTTTACGGATCTTTCGATTTTCAAGGCAATTATTCGTTCTATTCAATTGAATACGTTCAGTTCTAGTGACTTATAATTCTAAACTACATAATGGTTAGATCCATTGCTATAGTAGAGATAAAATAAGGTCAAGGTGTTGATAAAATTATTATTGGGATTAACATTTTTAAATAAAAATCAGCGACTTTTATTTTTATTAATCGTCCATAAAATTACTAAGATAGTAAGTAGTTGACCAAATTAAATTTTTGTGTTTTTGGTTACTAATTTCGGCAGGTGCTTAAAAGGTGAAAAGTAAGAATCGAAACGAAAAAATTAAATTAATTAAGCAAAATTAATTATTTAGAGATTTGATCATTAAAATCCACCACTTTGTATTAATTGTAAACTCACTTTCCATCTTGATAAGGTATGCTGTTCCTTTTCGTTTCGATTAGAGATGTGACAAAATAATCGATTATATAGAACAATTATCGATTAATAATCGATTTTTTTGAATCGAATAAAATCGATTGTAATAAGCGTTTTTAATATTCCTAAACATTCACTAGATGGCGTTAGGCAACAAACAGTATTATTTTACCTATATTTGTTATGTCATTTGTGAAATTTCATTTTCTGAGCTACAAATTATTGAAAGTTTTTCGTGACAATAGGTGTTTAGTGTTTTTAAAAATCTTAGTTGTTTTTAACAATCTATATACGACCAAAAGACCAACTTGTAGTTGGCGTAAATATTTTCATGTTGACAATTGCCAGATGCTAAATACAAATGCTGTCCTAAAATTCTAAAAACGTGTAGTACTTTCAATTTCTCTCTCTCTCTCTGGCGTTTACATCCCATGGAGGGATTTTGCCGTCTGTGCAATCAGCTTCCAATCGTCTCGTTCCATGACCAGTTGACCCCAGTTTCGACATCCTATATCACGAAGGTCTTGGATGATGTCATCACGCCAGCGTTGTCTAGGTCTTCCTCTTCGACGAACACCAGCTGGTTGTTGTTGGGACGCTTTTTTAATCATTCTATCTAATGGTGCCCTTTCTACATGACCAAACCATCTAATCCGGTTAGATTTAATGAATCCGATTACATCGCAGCCTCCAAGAAGCTGTCTGATTTCATGATTCATT
Organism: Diogma glabrata; assembly: GCA_963693315.1. Lineage (NCBI taxonomy): Eukaryota > Metazoa > Arthropoda > Insecta > Diptera > Cylindrotomidae > Diogma > Diogma glabrata. The sequence continues at coordinate 189,954,967 of OY856187.1, read as the reverse complement.
CGGATTCTATACTGATTTTCAGCAACTTTACATGGACCATAAATTGTTCGTATGACTTTCCTCTCGAATGTTGATAAAATTCTACAATCGGAGGAAGTCAGTGTCCAGCTTTCGCTTCCAAAGGTAAGCACAGGTCGAATTAATGCTTTGTAAAGTGTGAGTTTGCACGACTGCGAAAGATGTTTAGATCGCAAAAGTTTTGAGTATGCGTAGAAAACTCTGTATGCGGCTGAGACACGAGCTTTAATATCTGCCTGCATGTCATTTGACGATGTTATTACAGACCCGAGGTATTTGAAGTTTTCCACACGTTCCACTTCATAGTCGCCAGTATTCAGATTGCCGGGAGGTTTATTCCTGGATGTTGTTAATAGTTTAGTCTTGCCGGTGTTAATGCATAATCCAAGTCGTTTAGCATTTCTTTCAAGCCGAGAGAGACTATCCTTGATATCGCTTGTTCTACGTCCGAGAAGCACAATATCATCTGCATAGCCAAGAATTTGACTAGATTTGTTAAATATACAGTTTTGTGTCTCAATGCGGCTTTTTCTTATCGCGTACTCAAGCGCCAAATTAAATAGTACGGGTGCGAGTGCATCACCTTGTCGAACACCTGATGTTATATCAAAAGAGTCAGAAACTGACCCTTCGATTACTATTCTACAGTTTGATCCCGATGTTGTGAGTTTGCACAGAGAAACAAGTTTCTCTGGAATACCAAGGCATATGAGTGCAGACCAGAGGTTGTCGCGGATGATGCTATCATATGCTTGCTTGAAATCAACGTAGAGCTGGTGAATGCTGATGTTGTACTCCCAACATTTTTCCAGAATCATCCTTAAGGTAAAACATTGATCTGTGGTTGAACGGTTGGGACGAAAACCACACTGATAGTCGCCGATGATAGATTCGGCAAACGGGATGAGCCGAGCGAGTACGACATTAGCTAGTATTTTATATGCAGTGTTCAACAGTGCGATTCCACGATAATTTGCACACTTTAGGCGGTCACCTTTTTTATGTAGCGGAACAATGAGAGCTGTTTTCCATTCAGCAGGTAGTTCTTCTTGGTCCCAGATTGCAAGAATCAGATCATATATACGTGAGACCAGAGCTGCTCCTCCATTCTTAAGTAGTTCTGCAGGGATTCCATCGATACCTGGTGATTTGCCATTTTTTAATTTTTTGATGGCAGCTTCCACTTCTTCTATTGTTGGGTAAGGGACAAAAATCTCCTCACTTGACGGAGCAATTGCTCGAATAGGATGAACTTCGTTCGTCCTATTCAGTAGGTCTTGAAAGTGGGATCGCCATACTTCCAGCACATCACGTTCACTTGTTGTAAGCTCGTTGTTTCCATTTTTGATGGCTGTAGATCTTGGGTGGAAATCTTTGGTCAGATTCCGCGCATTGGCAAAACACTCTTTCGAATTTCCATTAGCCGCATGTTGGTTGATGTTTTCGATACAGGTCTTCATGTGTTCGCGTTTCTTTTTCCGTAGGAGTTTTGCTGAGGCTTTTCTGGCGCATAGATAATCAGTTTGGGAGCTTCGGGTGTTTCTTGTTAACCATTTTTCTCGCAGTTTTTGTTTGTGCTCAATGCTTTCGCGGCACTCGTCATCAAACCATTCGTTACGTGATTTCGGTGGTCGTTTTCCGATTGTAGTTTGTGCTGCGGATATGATGGTTGATTGAAGCGTTTGCCATTCTTCTTGTATGTTTAATGGCATCTCAGATGGGATGTCATGCTCTTCTATGTTTTGCGTTACAATTTCCTGATATCTATTCAGTGTTTCCAGGTGTTTAAATGCTTCGACATTCCAGCGCACGGTCTTTTTTGCTTGCCTATTAAATGTAGATGATAATTTGCACTTATACTTAAAGATGACAAGCATATGATCGGTGTCCATATCAGCACCTCTGTATGATCGAACGTCAGTTACACTTGTAGAGTGTCTCTTAGAAATCATGACGTGATCGATTTGATTTTCAGTTCTTCCATCATTTGATTTCCACGTTGCTTTGTGGATTCTCTTATGAGGAAAGAAAGTGCTAGATATTACTAGATCATACATCATAGCCAGTTCAGCTGTGCGAAAGCCGTTATTGTTACTAGCATGATGCAAGCTGTTAGGGCCGACATGTGTTTTAAGTTCTGCACTTCTACCAATTTGCGCATTGAAGTCACCTACCACGATTTTTATATCGTGCCGCGGGATGTTATTGATGACTTCTTCGAGTTCTAGGAAGAACAGGTCTTTAATGTCATCTGCTTTGTCTTCAGTAGGTGCATGAACATTGATGATCGTTACATTAAATTTTTGCGTGCGGATTCTCATTGTGCATATCCGCATATTAATTGGGCGAAAGTCGATAACATGTTGATTCACGCGACGATGTGTGAGAAAGCCAACTCCAAATTCTCCTCCGTTTTCATGACCGCAATAGTAGAGAGTGTATCCTTTGGCTGTTTCGTGGATTCCACTCCCTGGCCATCTTAGTTCTTGTAACGCCACTATATCCAGTGTATAGCTATTGATTTGGTTTGTAAGTTTCAGTAGATCTCCTGGTCTTCTAAGGCTTAGCACGTTCCAGGTTCCCATTTTTAAATCGTAGTCCGGGTACAGTTTCCGAGGTCGTTCTAATAGTGAATCCGAGATAATCCGAGGCCTGTGTACAGAATTCATGACAAGTAGTTTTTTACGGAAATGGGGTGTTAGCCCTTCGCCCAACCCAAATTTTCGTGAATGGGTTCGTTCTGCATCTTTAGGTCACCAGAAACAACCTTTTTACATGTTTATATAGCGAGCCGCTTGATCCAAGACAGACGCCCGCTACAAACCGCCCCTAACATGGAGAACAGACGCTTGCTACACGTTTATATAGCGAGCCGCTTGATCCAAGACAGACGCCCGCTCCAAGCCGCCCCTAACATGGAGAACAGACGCTTGAGTTGCATTGGTTTTGTGGCGCCAATGACTCGCCATGGTGCAGAATCATTGAGTATAAGCAGTATTTACTCTGCCCCTCTCAACTACACCAACCTAATTCTGTTAGCATTACCCAGGTAGCACGGCGTGGACGTAGAATTTCGGATTTCACTACAGTACTTTCAATTACATCAATTTAAAACAGCACATGGAACGGAAAGATTCTGGTATCATCAGTAGTTTTGAGAATAATCAGGTAAGCAGCTATAATTTGTGCTTAGTTAAAATACATTAATTACAAAGAAAAAAAAGATCACCACTTTCTATACAAATATTGACCTTGCCAAATATTTGTTTTGCTAATGAAAAATTATGATAAGAGTATGTAGTTGAATGAACGAATTCATTCTCATCCAAAACCAATAAGATTAAATTAGAATTGTTTTATGTTTAGAACAAGCTATACAAAATTACGTTCTCTAATTATTTTGAACTGTCAAAATGAATCCACTAAATTATTTCTACTGTAGTTTGTAATTTAATTCTCAATTCAACTTATTTTTTATGTCAGTTTGGTTACCGTTATTTTTAACCGATTTTAAAGAAGCAACTAACATCAATTATTTTGTTGCAGGATAATGCAGTCAAGTCGGTAAACAATTCGCAGGAAGAATCAATTGTAACCTTATCTGCTAAGACATTGACATCCACATAATCTGAAGACTCGGATAACCGCCATTATTGATCAAAAATACGAAGACAAAAAAGCTATTATAATCAAGAAATTATAATCCGTTACCAACATTTGTTTCACGATTGACGAATGGAAGTTTTTGAAATGAAGAGCTATCTGGGAGTAACTCATTGAGTAACTCTGGGAGTAACTCATTTTATCAAAAACTTTAAAATTGTTTCTTTTAATATAGCCTGTTAGCCGCTGTCTGAGAGTCATGCCGCCAAATATCTGTTAATGACCATAACAAATATTTGCAAACAATGGGATATACCAAAAAATTGTAGCCGTCACTACCGATAATGGTGCAAATATAGTAAAAACAATTGAATTAACATTTGGAGGAGCAAGGCATATTCATTGCATAGCGCACACATTAAACCTTGTTTTGCAAAATTCAGTTACGGTTACTGAAATAAAAATATTATTTGATAAAGTTCGAACAATTGTTCAATGGTTTCATCAAAGGTTGGTGCAGACCAATTAAGGAACTCTCAAAAGACTGAAAATGTGCCGGCAGGAAAAATGTAACACCTCATAGGAGATGTTTCCACAGGGTGAAATTCACAATTGCACAAGCTTGAAAGGTTTTTAGCTATGAGTGAATCAGCGTAAGGCTCCGCCTATGATTCAAGCTAGAGAAATATCTGTACTGAAAGAGATTGTAAAAATCCCAAAACCATTTGAAAACGTAAGCGAGAAAATGTGTAATATAAAATATGTGAGCGGAAGCAAAGCTTTTCCCCTCAAACAAAATTTGGAATATACAGATCCATTACACGAGTTGGCCATACAATTAAAATGCTCATTATTTATTTGTTTATCAAAGAAAATCGTGAACCTGAGCATTGTCCACCGTCGACAACTTCAACCGCTGATAATGTCGATACACTCAGAGAATTTTGTTAGTAAATTTAATAACCGCCCATTTTAAAAATGTGTAATAAGTTATTTTATCAATCTAATAACGATTTTTATTAAAGTAATTGCCACATTCGTTCGATTAATACTTTTTGTTATTATTTTAATAAAAATGTTTATCAAAATAAAAATACGGTCAATATTATTTAAAAAATCACAACGGTTGATTAAACTAATAACCAATTCTTATTAAAATGATGAATTCAGACAATCAAATAAAAAATTATGTGATTAACGTAGAGCTATTAAAATAAAAACATAAATTATTATTTTTGTAGTTAATTTTAATAACAATTTTATTAGATTAATCATCGACGTTTTTACTTTCAAAACGTAGGTTATTAAATTAATAATAGTATACATTAATCTTACTTTAGGTTATTATTTTTAATAACGATTAATAAAATATTCGTAAGAATCACAGTTTATATCCAGACGCTGAATAAACAACTTTAAAAAATATTTAAAAGTTTTGTGGAAAGTTAAAAGTGTTAGGAAAATTGAAAAAGTAAGATTATTTTATTAAACGATAACGTTTGGTATGTGAAACTTTGTAAATTTTTGTACTGTCTATGGTGTGGTAAAAATAATTGGTTTTTCAGTTCCTGAAGCAGATTCATCAGACAGAACATGTAGAAATTTTGTTCGATGAACAGAGTAGTTAGGCTAAAATTGAGTCTGCATGGGACAGGACTAAACAACTGAGACTCAGCGACATTTCAAAATTAAAATCAACTTCGGAAATTTTAACCAAATGGAAGCAATTTAAATTACCGCTTGGTTATAAACTGGTAATTAATAATTCAATATTGGTATATTTCAATAACATTTTAATTATAATTATAATAATATATATATAATAATTATAATTAATTACAATAATATTCCTTTTAAAATTTTCAGATAGACATTTATTTTAAAGCAATGTTTCCGAAAGCCTGCGATTTTGGTTGTAAATTACCAACCATTTATTCAGAAAACTCAGTCCATTTTTGAAGAACAAATTAAAGATGAAAAGTTAAGAGAGATGGTTGAAGAACTTCGCAATACAGAGAATATGACAGAATGTAAGTTTTTTAAATTTGTTTTTTGGCTCCAAAAACTTGAAAATCACATACAACTGAAGCAGAATTCCATTCAAATTTTACAGCAACAGAATTTTTTGCTGTCAAATTTGATTGAAATTCTGTTTCTGTTTCTGATGTATTTGAATACCCGGCTATAAGCTAAAACGTTGTTTTTGGACATGTCATTTGTAATTTTTTTGAGTGAAAACAATTAAACCTATTCAATGTTAGATTCTGTAATAATATAATATTTTTCTGTTTTATAATAGTTAGATGATATTCTGCTATCAACTATGTATTTACTGCACAGGATACTCCGTCAAACCAACAAAACTTTATAGCATAAAATTTATAAGAAATTCACTGTTCGATATTCTTAAAACAGTTTTGCCATTATAGGTGAAACTGTTCAAAATGATGAAGAGATGTTACAAAAGTATTTCGATAAAAAATTACCAATTCTGCCTCTTTTGTTAATTAGTGGGTCTATAATAAAGCCAACTAGTATGCTTGCTTTAATAATGTACGGTATGATGTTTATACAACATGGAATAGTAGATTCTTGTATGAGCTTAGAATGAAGGCAATTCTTCACGAGGATGAAGTTTCCCAAAACGAGCGTAGCGAGTGGAGGGAATCCTCCTAGTGAAGAATTGCCATCATCCCAAGCGAATACAAGATGCTATTTTATCCACGACTGTAAAATATTTCGTTTTATTTCCAGTTTTCATGCAAAAATTTGTATCGCCAAATTGAAATAAAAACATCGAAGATAGCGAAAAACAAAACAAGTTTGTTGTTTAATTTGTTAGGGGAATATTTAATAAACTATAGAGCTGTTAAAGAATTTTAATCAAATTCACTAGTTGTGGAATGAATACAATTACAATGGAAGACATACGCATGGAAAGCATATATTCTTTAGTCGTTGATAAAGTAATTAAGGTGTGCTTCAAAATATTTTTTCTATGCGAAAAGTCAATTCACTAGTGAAAAAGAATAACAAATTATAGTTGCTATAGTTTTTCATATAATTTTATAAAGTATTTTAAACAACGTAACCATGAAAAAATAGAATATGAATTTTGAATGTTTTGTTGTCGATTTATAACTTTATAATTTATAAAAAATATCGATTATATATACTATCATAGAAAAAATTGCATTTCCTACGCGAGATAAAAACGTTTTTCAACAAAAACAATGTTTTCATTTCTTGTAGGAAAATATACTATTATTTATTCACATAAAATATCCGCAATCAGCAACCAATTTTGGAATTTTATCCAAAAGTATTTTTATACATTGAAAGGCGATAAAGAAAGAGCATATTATTCGGTCAATTTGTTGATTGATTTGTTAAATTCAAATCAATAATATATATTATTAGTTTAGCTATGTAAATTTATTTTTTAATTAATAAAAAATATAGTAAAATATAATAAATATCACTATATTTTTTATTTTATATACGCACATATAGACTCCTTTTGTTCTTTTAATTTTTGTCACATATAAATTTAAAAATACTTTAAAGCAAAATTATGAATTATTTTAGAATTAAAACTGTGAAACATAAATATTTTAAGATTAAATGAAAATAATTGAAATAAATAAAATCGTTTATAAAAAGTTTATGCTCTCTTTTATTTAAAAAGTGTAAAATATAAGTTCCATTATTAATTTAATAAGTTTCATTATTAATTTAATAACATCTTATTATTGATTTAATAAGAACCTATTATTAATCTAATTAGATTGTATTATTAATCTGATAACCTAATATTATTTTAAAAACAACTCTATTATTATAATAATATATGTCATTTATCCAAGTGATACCTAATATAAATGTAATCCATTATGTTATTATTCCAATAAGAATTTTTATAAATATAAAAGCTATCGTTTTTAGATTTAAAATTTAATTTTTTTTTGTTAGTAAATATTACGAACAAATAATATTAGTTTAATAATGCCTGTTATTACGAAATCAGTGAAAATAATCACAAGTTGTGATTAGCTGTATAATAATCACCAAATTATTAATCTAATGGCTATTTTGATAGTTTTTAATAACAGAATTCTCTGAGTGTAGTAATGACATTTGGGAAACCCACAACAAACTATTTATGGGGACCATGAAAAGCCAGTCAAAGTCGTAGTCAGACATCCGAATTAAATATGTACATAGCTACGTCTTTATAATAGGGTTAAAAAATAGACGCTTTAGAAATTTGGAGAAGCTATGAGGGGTGTGTATGCATCTTAAGGTGCTAGCTTCGTGGGCTCCAGCAAAGAGATTGTTGTCGAAAGCTGACTAAGACCGGAAACCGAATATTATCCTGACACTTATCAAAGCTCTTATTCCTAAATTCATCGCCCACGGCTTTCTGTTTGTTTAATTGAAATATTATGTTGGTTATCTAAAAACTTAAACTTTAATTTGTGTTCATTATTTTCAAACTTAATTTTTTTTGTGTATTTTTAAATTAATAAATCTGTGAATTATAATATTTAATATTTAATATTTTAGATTTCTAAAGGCGTTTATTTTGAAATTAATTTATTAAAAAATTGGCAAAAATATCGATTAATATAACAAAATCGATTATTTTTTAAAGAAAACTCGATTATTCATTAATCGATTTTTCATGTTACAAAAAACAATCATTAATGGATAATCGATATTTTATATACAATGTGACATCCCTAGTATCGATTTAATTTTAATAAAACGCATAGGTGTGTATAGTAGAATTTTTTTGCCAGCGAACACGAAATTTCTTTGTTATGCGCATATTGTTTGCACATGCGCATGCACATGCGCATATTGTTTGCACATTCAGTGTCTTGATTAAAATATTAAAAAAAATTATTGGGGTCCCATTGAAATGGACAAAAAAAACGCATAAAATTAATAAATTACTTACTATTGAAATTCAACCAATTATAATAGAAAACCAAAAACTAGTAGAAATATTAATGATTTTGTAGGAAATGTAACAAAATTATTTTTTAAAAATAATTATAATAAAAATAACGACGCCTATGGAAACAAATATCACAACAAACAAATGGTACGAACTAGAAGTAGAAATTTAACTAATATAATTGTTTTGAAAACAAATTTATCCCAAAATAAATAATACATCTCTGTTTTACTTTTTGTCTCATCTTTTATCTCTTGATGCGTCCTATCTGTCAAAAAGTCGCTGGCAAAAAAATTCTACTATAAATTGATGGAATATTAAAGCTCCAACAACGATATTTCACTTTACTTGTAACAAAATATTTTGACAACGTAAATTAACAATGCGAATCCAATCAGCTTCCTGTGGTAGTTAAGTTACAATGAGTTCGAAGCAATCTGTTAACCAACCTGTCAAAAAGTATTTGTATTACAAACATTTAAACGACAAACAATACGTTGATAAGAACAGTTATTGAGCTTCCTGTAATAAATTCTAAAATTTGGAATTTTAATAATAAAAACCGACCGATTTTTTCATTCATCTGTCATCATATTTCGTCGAAGATAATGTTCATCACCGATCTGAATACAAAATATGTAATCGTATAATGTATAAACAAACATAAACGTATCGTTAATTAATTTACTCAATTTGTGATGGGAATGTAAGTTAACAATACAAAATAATAAGAAACAATACATACGTTAATATTATTGATAAGCATAGTTTTGAATATTAACATATATGTGATATGGTAATTGGCATAGTCGTAAAAATAATTTTATTATTTTAAACTAAAGATATTCTACAATAAATGAACTTACGATTAAGCACCACCATGCACATCGCCCAACAATCGGAAATTTTTAAGAAAGATTTTCGTCGAAGGTTGACATCAGTTCATAAGTTTTATTAAACGAAGGTACGTCAATGTTGAGTTCAGGCATATATCTGTTGAATCGTTCATTTGATGTGATGCGTACGTTTTACGCTGAACACATCTTTAAAATATAAAAAAATTAAAGAAAAAAAGGTACGTTTTGAAATCGCAATGTTTGAAAAGAAAAATTAAGAAAAATCATACAAATATTTTTTGTCAGTGTAATATTTACAAAAAGTTTCAATACCTTTCAAACAAAAATAATTTTTAAAATTGATTCGAAGACAATTTAACTTTAAATTTTGTTTGTCACCAAATTTTTTAACAAATTTCAAGCCATCCGGGATAAAAACTAGCGAAAAAATAGAAAATACATATTAATTTTTTATATTATGCTAACGATTACCGAAGCTTCAAGAAAATCAAAAATCCCCAGGTTCAATTTTCTTAATTTTATGTCTTGATTCGATTCTATCTCCTATACCTAAGAGTGAACAAGCCAACAAGCGTTATATAACATAAGAAGCCTTGCATAACTAAACAAAAAGTTAAGGCAAAAAATTTCTTTTTCTTTTTAAATCAAGGGCAATCATCAAAGTTTGATTTAACACTTAGAGTATATATAAATACAGAAAGAAGATAACTAGAAACTTGTATGAAGAGAGAAGAAATAATCGTGATAGCACATCTGCCATACTAAATTTTATTTTCTCCATTTTGATTTTTTTTCAATGTTTATATTTACTACTACAGCCTTTTTCAATAAATTACAAATTAAAAACAGTTCTATATTTAAAATGCCAAAAAATATTAAATGTTTTCTTCATAGTTGTGATAATTTTTATAAAATAAATGACAATAATTACGAGAGCAGTTTATAAAAGACAATTAATATTTTCTAACAGCACGAAGAAATATTTAAGTTATGTAGTTATTCACAAAGTAGATTATGTAGATTTGTTGACAAATTTTTTTCATTGTTGACAAATTTATTTTTCATATAGATGAAAATTCAAAAAACTTTGTTTGGTTATTGGTTTGGTCAAAAAATTCAAAATGTCAGGTTCTATCTCTTTTTTACATAGCCACAAGGGCTATTATAATTTTGTGGTAGGGTATTTTCTTGTAGATTTTTGAAAAAAACGGCAATAATTGTACAATTTTGAATTAAATGAAAAACGCACGTATATGGAAAGAAATATCTGAAAAAAATTTGAGAGAAAAACTAACAAAAAACGACGTCTATCAAAAAGAGAAATATTAGTTGTGGTGATCGGTTGGTTTTTGCTTCGTAGAAAAATAAGGTTTTCCTAAGCGTGATGAAATTGTTTTTTATTCGTGAAATTGCCGAAATAATAGAGTGAAAAAAGTTCTCTCAATATTACGAATCCGTCCATATGTACAACTACCCGAGCAGAAATTTGTCATGGCTCAAGTAAGGGCCTGATCAGGTTTGCCCTAGTCCGGATCAGGCATTGGCAGGGCAACCTGATTGGGCCCTGATCATGAGTGTAACGCTTTTGCCCTATCAGGTCCTGACTAGGATTACCGGATCAGACCCTGATTGGGATAATCGGATCAGGCCCTGATTGGGATATCCGGACCAGACCCTGATATATATATATATATATATATATATATATATATATATGTATATATATATATATATATATATATATATATATATATATATATATATATATATATATATATATATAATATATAAAAATATATATATATATATATATATATATATATATATATATATATATATATATATATATATATATATATATATATATATATATATATATATATATATATATATATATATATATATATATATATATATATATATATATATATATATATATATATATATATATATATATATATATATATATATATATATATATATATATATATATATATATATATATATATATTTATGTATTATATACATAAAATAATCAAATTTAAATAAAAAAATTACAACGGAAAAAATTAAAACATACATACCACCTTAATCACTATTATTATAGTCTTTCAGCCGAGAAGCCATAACTAAAACATACATGAATCGATTTTAACTATATATTTCTAAAATGGATAATACTCTAGTGAATTTTAACCAATTGAAATTTCAGCTAGGGGTCAAATATAAAAAACCTGATCAGGGCCGGTATATTCAAATAAGGTTAACCCTAAAAGGGTATTCTAAATCAGGCCCGGAACAGACCCACATCAGATTGCCCTAATAGGGATTGCCCTTGTAGGACTGACCAGGCCCTGATAACGCCTTGACTGTATTCAGGTTCTCCCTAACTAATTTTTGCTCGGGGAGCTTATTAGTTTCAATTTGCGGGGCGGGTAGGAAGGGGATGGGCTACCTTTGATCGAAAGTATGGAAGGTCGCAGAAGCGAGCCAAATAAAATCGATATAAAAACGAAGAATTATACAAAGAATTAATTTATTCATCAGGTTGCCTAAGGAAATTGAAAATTTTACAAGTGGAAAAAAATAAACAAAAATTAAATAAATAATTATTTACGCACGGACGTAAACCATTTTGGACTTAATATGGGTGCAAATCTCGGCTGGCATGGCGCCTCGATTCGTAAACTCAACATACGTTTAAAAAACTTAGTTTTACGTCCTTGCATCATAATATTCTATTATAACTTTTAATTTTTTTTTCCAACAAATCTTCGGATATTCAGAGACTTTAATTAATAATTTATTATAACTAACACTAAACATGCATTTAGAATAAAAAAAAAGGCAAAATCGTTACGCAAAAGTCATCATGTTTGGAATGTAGAGGAAAAAAGAGTTGTTGATAACTGCAGCATCGTTACAGGAGAAGTAATACGACAAACTTCTGTTACATTACCTCCTTATAAGGAATCAATCAAGGTAAGAAATCAATTATTCAAGTGAAATACAATCAAATTGGCTAATATTTTTAGAAAATCCTATTTCTTAATTTATTTATTATATATATGTCTAGTTAAAATTAGAAAGGATTATTGAAGAACTTAGTTGTTAATGTCCAGTTGAATCTGGTGAGTAATGCAAATACATTGCTGCTATCATGCACTACATAAATTATGAAACTGATGTCGACTCATCAAGAACAAACCAAAAATGTAAATGGCATCAACGTCCAGGACAAGAAAAATATAGTAAGGGTAGGAGAATTGAAGATTTAATACCTCAAAAAAAAAATTAAAAATTTAAGCCATAAACTAAGTCACTTTCCGGAAATTTTAGACATATAGATTGTCCTCTTGGTAAAATGTTGCAATCCGAAAAAATAACACCAACTTTAAAAAATAGTAAATCAAACTATAAATGATTTAAAAGATAATGTTACAAACAGAGCAGAACTATTTTTGAATTATTAGTAAATTATATTATGCGAAATATATTAGGTTTCCCAACGCATTGCAATTCTTTTTAATCCAATACTTTTGGTTCAGATTTTCTCGCTTACAAAAAAAAGACTGGAACAACTACGATTTTAAAATATCTGTTTGGGAACAAATCTAGCAATCGAATTATTTTTGGAATCTAAGATACCATCCTCTTTCCGGTAACATTTGTACCTGTGAATTTAAATTTTACTAGTTATTTTTAAATCGATTAATTGACGAATAAAAATGATGAGATCGAGTTGAGTGCTCGGCAAACTTCACGTTTCGAGTTTAAAAAAAATTAAACGCTCGATTTGACTGAGGCAATATAATTTTCCAAAAGAACTGAAAAAATTGTATTAAAATTTCTCAGTTGCTTCAGTTACTCCAACGCGCCTATAGATAGTCATGATAATAATAACTTAATTCTGTTCGTGCCCTTAAAAGGTATTTGGAATTACATACATCAATTCTTACTATCCTTTGTTCATTTCCACCTTCATTTAAATACACTCACGAACATTATTCTTTTGTTACTGTTGTCTAATTTCACTGACACCTGATAAACTTCAAATATATGAATGCCACAAGATATCTGTTTTTCTTTATTTCAAGGACTATTAAATTCTTAACCACTAAAATATTTACTTAACGTGTCAAACTTTTAAAATTTCATCTTTTAACATTTTTTATATAACATCTTTTAATTATATTTTTTTAAGAAAATGCAATGTCCTATCGTCCGACCTCATGATAAACGTTGTACGGACATAATTGATTGTTCGTTAAATTCATTTTATTCAATCTTAAGTTTTTTTTAAATTTAATCTTATTATTTTTATATATTTTCGTTACTTTGAGGTCCTGTCAAAAATGTCAAAGAAAAGAAAAATATATAAATTAAAAATTTTTTGTAGATGCGGATAATAAATATTAATAATTTTTGCAGAATAAAAAAAAACCCAAAGAAAATAAAAATAAATTAAAATGTTGTTATGTTGTGCAATCTGTTATTATGATATTGAATATTTTTGAGTTGTGGTTGTATCGCAAAAACCCACAAAAATTAAACGAGATCAGAAAAGGCTAATATTATTTTAATGGTGATGTTGATGGTGGTTGCGATCGTAAAAAAAATATGTTATTGAAATTTTTTATCGAAATTTTATGATAATGTTCAAATTAATTTGAACTTTTCTTAAACAAACTTCTGTTTGAGTTTCTTAGAAATGCTTCGAGATATGATTGTTCAAAGAAGTCTACGAATTGACATGCTCTCAATGCCTTTTAATAAAAAGTAGATAACTTGTTGTTTCCGTTAAGCTTTATTGCATATGTAATTAGTTGAGTCGAAAAATGAAGCCCATAATAAAAAGTTTAGGGATATACCTCTACTGAAAAAAATTAAAGTAATGAAAAACTCATCTCGATGTTAACGGTTTATTATTTAAACAAAGAATAAATACTTGCAAACAAGTATTTATTCTTTGACGGTGATTGGAACAACTACAGGTAAACATTTTTCTGACAAAAGAATGAGATTTATGTAAAAATATAAAGTGTTACATGCAATATAACAGTAGTTGAATGAAGTTAATAAAATTTAATTTTTACATAAACATTACGTGCGGTTGTCTCAACTACACCGTTCTGTACATGTACAGCTGTTTAGTCAACATCGGAGCTCGATTCGCCATATCAGTGGCTTTGTTATTATTTTTTTTGTGGAACCTTACTTATTCTAATAAAAATGCTAGCTATCAAAATTAAAGTGAAAACTTCTTTAGGCTCGTTATGCGATTTCACGCTAAATAGTAAACAAACATTATATATAAAATAAGTATTAAAAGAGAGGCAAATAAATTGTAATCATTTGTTATTTTCTTATTTCTTGTTCTCATTTTCTTGATTTTTAATTTGTTTTTTTCTTTTTTATTGAATTTGATTTTTTTTCGGTTTATAACAGTGTGTAAGTGTGGCATAGTAAGTAAAGATTTTGATGTCTTTTTAAGCAAAATAAAAAAGTTGTTTTTATCATATTTGATTTGTGTGTTTTTCTTTATACTTTTCAATAAATCAAACGCAATTGATAATACGAATAACCTAAGTGTTGTTGAAATTAATGATAATATATTATAAATAATTTTATTCTGATTCTCTTGATTCATATTTTGTTTTTTTTTCATTTTTGATTGAATTTGATGTTCTTCTCAGTTAATAACAGTGTGTAAGTGTAGTAAATTGAGTAACGATTTTGTTGTATTTAGACGATGAAAACACAGTTATTTCACAGTTTTAAGTTTTCACTTCTGCCGGCAGTCCTCAAAACAGCCTTCTTTTTTTTCTACCTCTTTCTTCCATAGAAGTCTAATTATATATGTCAAATATATTTTTTAGGTAATTTAGGTTGTAGTGAAATTAGGAATCTTTTCAGAGCGCTGATATAACAGTCCAAGTGAATATGCTAGATGGTCTCCTGGCTATATAAAAATCATGGGCAGTTATGGGTCTCTTGCATGGTTTTCGAGATTTCTACTACGATTGTGGAAAAAAATAGAGGGTCACGGTAAGCACCAATACAACTGGACTTAATAATCTTCTGTGTAGCTATTTAGTCAGTCACAATCGAAACTTACTTTTCAGTCAATGTCTTCTATGTAATCTGAAACACTAATAAGATTCCGAGGATTTAATATCAATTATATGCATTCGATTCGAAAATTTAAATAAATATGTTACCAAATCATAGTAAAATATGTTATGAGAATTTTTTATCAGTTGCGACTGTATTTTCTACATTTTCACCCTACCATATTATTAATTATAATTAAAACATAGATTGCGAACGCATCAATTTCGATGTTTTTTATAATTATAAATATGAGAATCCCAACGATGAAAAGGATGAGTTGTCATTGTATTATCACGTGAATGAGTTGTCATTTTATTATCATGTGAATGAGTTGTCATTTTTATTATCATGTGCATGAGTGAGCATTAAAAATTTTGTTTGAGTAGGCGAAAAAAAGAAAGAAATTTCACATGAAGTTGGCTAATCTATTTTCTCGTGAATAGCAAGAAAAAAACATGTGTTCTTGTTTTTGAATTCACGTTTGAGCATCCTCGCTAGTGTCGTGTTGAAAGTAAAATGTATTATATACGTAAATTTTAGTTGTTGGTGAATATTAAACTGTAAATTTCAATCATAAAGTGAGATCGTTTAATCGAAAGATATATTTTACTATTAGCACAATAATATATTTATTGAACTAAAACTATTTATTTAAAATTAATTAGTGTAGTGATTGATCTATTTTGGTCATATATTAGTAATATCTTGTGAATCTAACAGGTGTAAATTTAAGTTGTTTGTGAATATCAAACTGTAGATTTCAATTATAAAGTGAGATCGTTTAATCGAGAGATAATTTTTTACAATTAGCGCAACAATATGTTTTTTGGACTAAGATTATTAAAGTAAATTAATTAATGTATTGATTAACCAAATTTTTGTTTTAAAAGAATATGTGTTTGTTTGTCCGTCCGAAGACTGTATATCATAAATTATTGTTCGTGTTACTCTAGTTGAAGGAAAATAAATAAAAAGTTATAAAGCGCCATCTTTAAAGTTTTTTTAATATTTTTATTTAAAAATTAATTTAATTCTTGAAACGACTAATTAATCATCTATCAAACAAAAAAAAGTTTGATGAAATCGGTATAGCCGTTCTTGAGCAATTTAATTTCAAAGTTACATCGGATTGGCAGAATTTTCATTTTTCATGCATGTTGAAGGCGCTTCAACCTACCTATGCTCAAACTATGCACTTTAAAAAAATTTTAAAATAAGTAGTATTTTTATTTTGTCCATACTACTTATATGCCAAGTTTCAGGAAAATCAAATATGGTCAAGTTTTCACAACTCTGTCTAGAACACGTTTTTCATCAATTATCGTTTCAAAGCAGCGTGAAAAGAAATGACAAAAATTGATTCGTGTCATTGAATAAATATCTAAGGAAGAGTAACTAGATTTTTTAAGTGAAGCAACTAATTTTTAGTATTGGTGATGACTGATGTTTGATAGTATTTGCATAACAGCTGAGTGGTACTGCTTACAATTTGCATATTTATATTTTAAAAACAAATAAAAGAAATAATAAATGTTACATATATGTTACATATATCATTTTATTTTAATTTATTTTTAGAAATAATAACTACATAACTTCATCACTACCTACCTACTTGTTATCATAAAAATTAAAAGTGCAGTTTGTTACTTTTTAAAAAACTGCGTTAGAAAGAGCAGGGGATGTATGTAATGTGTTTTCTTCGATTACTTAGGACATCACAGACGTTTGAGAGGACATAGAATTTACTAGATATTAAGTTGTTTTTGCTGTATTAAAAGTTTCTAGGACAGGCGTGTTAAGCGTTTTCAAGGTTCCAACAGCATTGCTCTCTGCCTGCAGTATCATTTTTGAACATTTTTTCTTGTTTTCTATCGAATCTTCGAGATATCCTTCTGCTACACTGGAGCTTTTCCATCCTCCACGTCTTTTTATTCGAACCAGATCCGCGCCGGCATCCGCTAGCAGAGTAGCAGAACTTCGGCGAAAACAATGACCGATGTATTGTTCTGCATTTGTCAACTATAAATATTTTGCTATTTCAGACGGTATCTTGGTTATAGTATGCACTCCAATACATTGAATAATACATTTATTTCCTTTATAGTATATGAATAGTTTGTCGTGATTAACGTGTCCCGGACGCAATGCTCTATAATTTCTATACAATTCTATGGGATTTATACCATCCATAAATAAATAAATAAATAAATAAATAAACTCTTTTCTGGTTTGTCTTCGTATCAGGTATTGTAACGACAAGAACATCATTTCTATCCTCGATATCGTGAACAGAGACATTATATATTTCTTCTCCCCTGAGAGCTCCACACATTCCAAATACCATTATAATCTAGAATAAATTGAAAATTTTAAACAGCTTATGAAAGAGTATAATTTATACTACCTTCATGAGAAGATACATCTCATATGGAGCCTCCACCATGAATTTATTTATGTGTTCTCCTGTCAATATCAAGGATTTTTAGCTTGATAACCAACAGATTCTCGTCTTAAAAACGCCTTTAATTTACAATAATTGGCAATGTCTATATCATACTTAGCACGTAGTGTTGATTTCAGCATAAAAAATTTTGACCACAATGATGGTCGTACTGTCGAGATTACTCACTGTCATAGTAATAGAATGCAAAGAGATTTCTTTGTGCGTACATCGTACACATGGAATGCTTTGCCCGAATCAATAGTCTCGAGTGCTTTCAATCCACAAAGATTTAAAAAAAGCGTCCACCTATACCTCAAGACGCATGTTGTTGTGGGACCTACGTCTTAAAAGGTATCTATGTGTTGTTGTGACACATTTTGTAATTCCTACTACACAACACTTCTTATTAAAAAAAAAAAAAAAAAAAATGAGGAAGATTTCAACTTTTTTGACTATAATTATTATAATTTTTTGTTAATGTTAAATGTTATTTTTCTACTTTTCAAAATTAGGTACTTATCTTATTAGAAAAATAAGCTAAAAGGACATCTTCATTTACAGTCAGAATGCGTTTTTCCTTTCTCCACTCACAAAACAACTCGTATTCCTTTTCGTATTGATTCCGTGATTTATTTGGCAGCAAATAAATCAAAATAAATCAATAAATCACACTCTTCTTTACAGAATCAGCTTCATCGAGAATATCTTGGGGAATCTCATTTGAATCCATTTTAACACAAATAATTGAAAACAAATTATTCAAAAATAACAAATTATTCAAATATATGTAGATTTTTTTGGAAAAACACCAATCGATTTGCTCAGTTTCTTTAATATTGATTTTTATTCATTAAAAATTCATAATTTTTATTCATTAAAAACATGCCGTTGATACTAATAATGGTAGTCATAGTGCTTTATGCCAACATGTTCTAGAGTCAGGGCACCATCCAAAATGGGACGATACTATGATCTTAAAAAAGGAAAAAAACCAAAATAAATTATTAGTTAAAGAAATGATTTGCATCAAAAGAGACAACAATACTTTAAATTTTCAAACAGATAGCTGCTACTTATCTAACGGGTATAATTTTATTTTGGATATCAACAAAAACAGCTGACCAGACGTTTTTTTATGTGCTTTGAATATTTATTTTAATTTTAATTTTTAGTCTTATTTGTAATTTATAATGGTAATGTTCTCTTGTTTTCTAAGTTTTAAATAGTTTAATAATTTTTTTTGGTTAATTCTGGTTGTTTGTATAATGTATCGGTTTTTATGATGTATCATTTTGTTTTTTTTTTATTTTAACGAAAATGCAATGCACTAGATTAAAGTAAAAAAATTTTATTTCCTAAATAGTTATAATTTTTTTAAAATAATTTTTTAAATTTTAATTGTTTGTTCCAGTTTATTTTTACTTATCCACTGAAGATGTCTACGTATTGTAGACGAAATATTTGGAATTTTTAATGAATAAAAATTAATATTAAAGAAACTGAGCAAATCGATTGGTGTTTTTCCAAAAAAATCTACATATAGTTACATGCTATGCTCATTACTGTCAAAATTGACGTAAAATATTCAACACTAAATTATTCAAAAACAATTGACGGGTCTTTTTGGATGCTATATGTTATTTTGTTTGTTTACTAAACATTCGGTTGGTTACCGTTTACTTTATTATTACGAATAATTTGAGCAAAATTTAAAACTCATTTCTTTTTATTTTAATAAATTTCCAGTATGAAATAAAATTTTGTATTCACCTCAAACGAAAAGTGTTTTAATGGTACTCACTAGTAATTTCAACAACTAGCTCCTACTTTAAAGTTTCACTTTTCGTTCTAGATAAGTAAATAACTATTAATTGTATAACACAAATTTTAATAGTATTCAATTACTTTAAGATCACCTTACACTCTGCTGGAACAGCGTTTGACATATGTTTTGACAACGATGGATTTTGAAAAATTACATTTATGTAAGGTAATAAAATATAAAATTAAACTAGAAAATAACAGTTTTTGTAAAGCAAATACTTTATGTTTTTGTTAAAACATCATTCTAAACACCTTTTAGTAAAAATATTATAATCTTTGAGATGAAATTCGATAAACAAATTTCATTGTTTTAGGATTATTTCTACATATTTTAATGCAATTCTTAATTTTGATGAATAAATTACTACACAAATACAAATTATTATTTTGTAAAACATTTATTTAAACTTTAATAATTATACATTTAGTTTAATTTGAATATCTTAAAGTAAAATTTCGGATAAACACTATGATTTTATTTTAAAATACAAAACGGAAAGGGTAGCGAAATCCGAAATTCGACGTCCACGCCGTGCTGCCTGGGTAATACTGACAGAATTAGGATGGTGTACTGGAGACAAGCAGAGTAAAAACTACTTAGTCAATGACGCAACATCACGGCAAATTGACGCCTTACAACCAATGCGACTCAAGCGTCTGTTCTCCATGTCAGGGGCGGATTGGAGCGGGCGTCTGTTTTGAATCAAGCGGCTCGCTATATAAACGTGTGAAAATGTTGTTTCTGATGACCTGTATATGCAGAACGGACCCATTCACGACAGTTTGGGTTGGGCCTAAGGTTAACACTCTAACCCCGGAAAAAAAAATAATATGTTAAATTTGGTTATCAGAAAGAGAATAACAGATCCAGACAAAAAAAAGAGAATTTTACCTGGACGTGAAAAAGGACCAGACTATCGAATCGGAACGTGGAACGTGCGCAGCCTGAACGCCCCTGATGCTTATTGCTCTACAAGAAATTAGACAGCCGATAATCGGAAAACAAGATTTAGATAGTCACTCTCTATACTGTAGTGGTCATCCTTTTCGAAGAGAATTTGGAACTGGCTTTCTTGTTGGTGCACGCATACAAGAAGCCGTGATGAAATTCATCCCGGTCAGTGAGAGGATCTGCTACCTACGTGTACGCGGTACATATAACAATATTTCTATTATTGCCGTGCATGCACCTACTAAAGCTAAGGCCGTCGGCGAGAAGGATAAGTCCTACATAGCACTGGAAGAGGTTATGAGACAAACACCAACACGCGACTTCATTATGGTTCTTGGTGACTTCAATGGACAGGTTGGAAGAGATATCTCTTATGGAAATGTGGTGGGTCCCAAAAGCCTGCATTTGAATTCGAATGATAATGGTGTGAGAATTACTGAGTTTGCAATATCAAATAATTTAAGAATTGCCAGTACATTCTTTCCGCATCGATCGTCTCATAAACAGACTTGGGTCTCACCGAATGGAAACACTCGAAATCAAATTGATCACGTTCTAGTAACAGCAAGTTTATTTTCGAGCGTTCTGGATGTGCGATCCTTTATAGGTGCATACATTGGAAATGACCACTTCCTTGTATGTGCAACGATAAGGTTCCACTTCCCAAATCCAGGCATTCCAAAATTCAATCAACGGATACGTTTTAACATCTCATCATTAACGAATGCTGAAACAGAAGAGAGATATCAAATCCAGATAGCCGAAACATTAGATAAATCAGAAACCATTAATGGAGACGTCGATAAGTCATAGTATTTGCTCAAAGTTGCTTTTTTAAGCGCTGCTGAGGGAATACTTGGACGACCACAGAACCACTCCCAGAAGCCATGGATGGATCAAGCATGCCTTGACGCTATTCAATACAAAAGAGATTGCTATCTGAAGTGTCTACAAGGTCGCAACACCAGGTCCACGAAGGAGAACTATAAACTGGCAAGACAAACCGTTACAAAGCTATGTAGACGAACGAAGAGAGAATGGTGGAAGAGACAGTGTGAGGAGATTGAAAGCTTCAATAAGGAACATCAATCGCGTAACTTCTTTCAACAAGTTAACACCCTAAAGAAAGGCCCTCAAACTAGATCGACTGCTATTCAAAACGAAGATGGGGAACTACAAGTAGACCTTAAAAATATTTTAGATACTTTGGCCGCTTATTTTGAGAATCTTCTCAACTTAAGTGACCAGCAACAAGTCGACGAGCAAAGCTTATTCGTGCTTCAAAGGTACATGTAGAAGAACCCACCAGAGAGGAATTCGATGCGGCACTGTTAAAATTAAAATGCAATAAAGCACCTGGTATCGACGATATAACATCCGAAATGATTGTACATGGTGGCGAAACTCTATCCTTAAGATTGTTTGAACTTGTTCAAATGATCTGGAGGACTGAAACCATGCCACAGGACTGGAACTAGTGTTTCCAATTATCCGTGATTTTAACTATCCGGATATCAAATAGTATGTACAGTAATTATCGGGCTATCCGGATAGTAATCCGGATAGTAAATTTAAATAAAAACAATATGTAGTTTAAAAAAATAAAAATTAGTTAATAATTTATTTTCATCTGGACAATAATATTTTAAAAATACAAGAGCGTTTAACATTGGAAACTGCAACGGATTTCTAGTTTTCGTTAAGGAGATACTAGCAACCGAAAAGACTCTTTCACTTTCGTTCGCAGTAGGTTGAATGGTCTTCAAAGCATCAAACAGCTTTTCTAGGTAAGGAGTAGTGTTTTATTTATGCTTTTATAAATTAAATTCCTTGTCCAGTGAAGAATAATTATTTTAACGATTAACTTTACTATGTATTTTCGATTGGTAAAATCGTATTTTTCAATTCCATGACTAAAGTACATTCGGTAAGTTCGGTCGGAGTTGGAGGATTTCCATTTTCTTTAACTTGTTCCGCCATTTTTAACATAACATTTTCGGTTGTTTTGGTATCCGGAAACAAACTTTTTATTAACGTTTTTGCATAACTGATAGCTTATGATTTAGAAATATAACTAAAATCGTCAAAATTATTATTTTGGAATAGTGTTGAATTCAGCACCAACATCATTAATGAAACTAGCTCAACATTTCTCGTTTTGTTAATAGACTGCCTTAATGTGATTAACTTTAAGGGCCGATTGTATGAATGCGGATAGAAGATAAATCCTCGGATTAATCGTCGTTTGTATATGTACAAACGACGATTAATCCAAGGATTTATCTTCTATCCGCATTCATACAATCGGCCCTAAATATTTTCAAATTACAAAAAATTGAACCGTAAATTATGACACGGCAAAATACTGTTTTTTATTTGTAAACAAATTACACTTCTAAAAATTCAAATTCAAAACAATTGCTGGAATGATAATTTTTAGATCAACCAAACGAAATCGTCTAAACGAGAAAAACTAAGGTTTAGATTGACTAAACGAAAACGTTTATTATGAAAAGTTAGTAGTAGCCTGATTAAAATTTTTAAAAAGGTAAATAGCGCAAACAATTTTTTTTGCTTTAATTTAGTTATCCGGATTTTTTTCGTGAATTAACCGGATATCGGATAGCAAAATGTTTACGAATTATCCGGATAATTCCAATCCGGCTTAAGCCGGATTGGAAACACTAACTGGAACAATGCTATGCTGATATCAATCCATAAAAAAGGTAATCGCCTACAATGTGCAAACTACAGAGGAATCGCTCTCTTTTGCACAGCATATAAGATCTTTTCCTACATTTCGCTATCAAAAATCAATCCTTTTGCTGAAAAACTGTTTGGAGAATATCAGTGTGGTTTCCGGCGGGGCCGAGGTAGTACCGATGCCCTTTTCTCGATAGGGATGATTTTGGAAAAGTGTCGAGAGTTCAACTGTGGACCAACTTTTCATTGATTTCAGGCGGGCCTAAGACTCTCTCGAACGAGAGACTCTATGGTCTGCTCTGGTGTCAACGGGAATTCCTGGTAAACTGGTATCACTATGCAAAATGACAGTACAGAACTCCCAATGCTGTGTACGAGTAGAGAACGAAATATCAAAGTTTTTTAAAGTCGACTCCGGCTTAAGACAAGGTGATGCTATCTCTCCTATACCTTTTAATCTAGCCTTCAAATATGTGTGCCGTCAAAAAAAACTACCGACTAATAACAATATCTTATCAATAAACTCAGTACAGATGATTGCTTACGCTGATGATGTTGTCATCCTCGGCCGAAGTGAAGCTGTTATGAGTGAGACTTTCAAGTCGCTTGAGAGTGGTGCTAGGAAAATTGGTCTGCAAATTAATTACGATAAAACCAAACATATGAATGTTTCAAGAGAGGCTGAGAAGAAAGATTTGATGTGCGGCGATGAACGAATTGAGGGAGTTGAATCTTTTAAATATTTGGGATCAATGCTTGACTCAAACAACAGCATACTTACAGATATAAAAGCTCGAATCGCTGCAGGTAATCGAACTTTCTGCTCAACTAAACCTCTCCTTGGATCACCGTATGTATCAACTAACACCACGCTCAAGTTATACAAGACATTGATTAAACCGGTTGTGATGTATGGGTGTAAGGGTCCACAAAATGACGAATCGCATTTATCTGTATTTGTGCGTAAGATCCTACGCTACATTTTTGGTCCACTTAAGACAGACGATGGAGAGTATAGAGCCCCGTATAGCTTTGAGATCAGAGACCTTCTTGAGGGTTCTAATAGGATTGTTTGGTTTGGGCATGTTCTACGAGCCGATTTACAGTCTGAAATGATTAGAAAAGTGTACGTCAGTACCCCAAGGAGTGGACGACCGTGAGGCAGACCACGACTACAATGGGAGACTGACGTAATAAACGACCTTAAAAAAAATTGGCTGCCATGGTAATTATGTCGCTGTTGCGAATTACCGTGGTAAATATTCACAGATGATTAGCCTGGCAACGCTCCTACATGGAGCATGAACGCCTTAAAAAAAAATATTTATTCAATGATTTGTGTTAAACTTCTTTTTTCATTTTTTTCAATGATTTGTAGGAAGAGGCATTTTTTCTATGCAATCGTCCAATCTTCTTTGTATCTATCCTTGATTTACGATATAGATCTAGATTCTAGAGCTTGCAAACTATTACAATATCTACTACCTTCAGAATATCTTAACCATTAATCTAATTAAAAAACAAACCACTTAGGAAATATAACAAATTAATTCAACAAAAATAAATTTAAACTTAATCAACTGTTTCCATCAGTTTAACATATGCCAACATATTGTTTTCTGTTAGACCAAATAATCATTAACAATAACTTAATTAGGATCGTAATTATGATGTAACTTAACACTTCAATTTTTAGTTCAAGGCAAAACAATTATTTCGTGATCAATTTCAAAAACAACGATTATGAAAAAAATAAAAACAAACAAACAAATGAAACATGATTTAAGGAATTTAATATATCTTGCGTTGAAAAAAAAATTATAAAATAAGAAATAAAACCAAATGTTAATCTTTTATGTAAACAACAGAAAACATGTCGCTCGCTCATATTTTGTGTACTTCGTTATGTCGTTACAGGAAAAGCAAGTAGATTTGTTTTTATGTGCTGACTACTGACAAGAATTATGTCATTTTATTATTTGAATATAATAATCACATTGTTTTATCTTTCAGTTATATTAATTTATTTTATCATTCTTTAAATATGTCGAATTGGAATTTTATTGTGAATTATTATTTTCATTATTGTTGTTTACTGCTTTACAACTACTTGGCTTGCGTGAAATTTTGTTGTTTTGATTTTAATTTATTATGTGAAAGCAAATATCCTTGACCGTTAAATTAATTCATTATGAAAAAGATTATGATGGCGTTTTTAGTTGTTTTACCCTAATCACACAAAACGTTCTAACCAAATGTTTCACGTTCAAATTGCAATACATATTTATGCTAAATTCCATTTCATTTCAATATTATACGATTATATTTGCGCTTTCCTTACTTACAAAAATCAACATAAAAATTAACAATGATGATAAGAATGGGTGTGGAAAATTATATATGCCTATTTCACTTTTTCTTCGTCTTCAATTTTAATTTATTTTAATTTATAAAATTCTTAATTTTCATTAACAAACAATATTAAATTTTTGATGGAGACAGAAGACAATAATGACAATAACTTTTTTTTTTTTGAATTTTTAAAGGAAAAAGAAACAAAAACCACTTAAATTTATATTCCAATCTTAAAATAAAAATAAAAAAAAAATTGATATGCCACCGAGGTGCGTCTTTTATTTTATATGCATGATAAAAAGTTAAAAGAAAAAATGTCAA
The DNA here is from genome assembly GCA_963693315.1 of Diogma glabrata. Classification (NCBI taxonomy): domain Eukaryota; kingdom Metazoa; phylum Arthropoda; class Insecta; order Diptera; family Cylindrotomidae; genus Diogma; species Diogma glabrata. The sequence continues at coordinate 189,928,811 of OY856187.1, read as the reverse complement.
ATAGAGGACGTCTTACAAACTCGTACATTGAATAAGTGATTGTTAAGGAATTGTGATAATTTTTTCAGTCAGACGATGTCTGCTATTTTATTTTTGGTTGATCGGAATATAACAATCAATTTAATTATATTTTATTTTTTGGTTTGTTTAGAAAAGGATCGGCATGAAAATAAATTATTAAAAATTTAATCAATGAAACCCTTTTTCTATTCATTACAATAAGTAATTAAAAATACTTTCGATTATATTAAGAAAGAAGTTGTAAATCAATAAGCAAAACGTACATACATATATGTAAATAAAACACAATTATTGCAATTGGTACAATAATTACTTAAGCAATGTTAAAATTTGCAGTAAACATTAAAACTTATCGGAATAATATATTTTTAGTTTTATTCGATTTATTATAATATTTAATGTTTTTAAAAATAATCATAATAAAAAAAATTCATACCCGAATCGGATCCGGGTTATTAATTTTCAAAGACAACAACAAAAGTAAAAGAAACAAATCGTTAAATAAAAACAATAAATATAATTCAACTTAAAGAAAATAAAATTAAAACGATAAGAATTAAATTTAAAGACGAAATTCGATTTGGTTGCATTTAAGAGTTTACGATTAGGATTAAGACAAAAAAAATTTAAATTTATATTTCAGTATATTACAAGTAGAAATAGGTTTGGCATTAAATTCGGATTATTTAATTAAATTTGATTTCAATTGTGTCAACGGTTTTTAAATTCACAGTTAGGAAAAGTGACGATAATACAGAGGAAGCATTTTTTGTTATATCTAAGGTAAACTGACCATACGTACAGCATTGTGCTGTATTATACAGCATTTTTACTGCTTGTACAGCATCAGTATCCGTCCAGCAAAATGTACAGCATTTATAAAATTTGTCCAGCCAACCTAAATTTGTCGTTTTGTTTGTTGTGCATTTTTTTCTGAGATAATTAGATGCGTTCAGAAAATAGATCATAATGTTTAGTGGGTACAGCAAGTAATAAGTCGTCAGTGTCAGTTAGAAGTATAAATGTCAAATCTCATTTTTACAAAGTAATGCGGTTGGTTTTGCTGTGGATTTATATAATTAATATATTTAATAATAAAATAAGATTTCGATGAGCGTTTTATAATAGTAGGGAAGGCGAGCGACATAAAATTGCAAGCATTTTATAAAGGCTGATTTTTTAATATTATGTCACATATGTTGGGTAGAGAAATAGGCCCGCTATACACTTGAACTAAGCTATGCGAACTATGGTTTTTGTATATAACGTAATCAAATGGATGACTATACACTTGAGCTAAGTTATAGCTTAGCTAAGTTATAGCTTAGCTCAAGTGTATAGTCATCCATTTGATGACGTTATATACAAAAAACATAGCTCGCATAGTTCGCATAGCATAGCTCAAGTGTATAGCGGGCCCTAGTCTTCAGTTAGTCAGCTGGATTCGTTAGCGTTTGGAGTGGGTGGGGCTCCAATGTTGTAAAAAAACCATGTAACTTTGCATTTTATAAAACCTGAAAATTCGTTTGAGAGTAGAATATTCATTAAAAATAAGTTCTATGATTGTCAGTCACTTCAATCCTGTAACCGAACGCGTCAGTCACGCGTTGAAGTTGTAAAAAAACGGTACATCGTGCAAGTACTTTATAAAATCTGAAATTTAGTATACAGATGAAGAATATTATTATAATTACAAAAATGTAGTCAGTCAGTTTATTTCTGTAACAAATGCCGTCGGTCGCAAATAAAAGGTTGCCGTTCTGTATTACGGCGCGCTCAATAAATATTAACATATATTGAATGAAGTTTCTTTTTTCAATATGGATATTCATTTTATTGCATGTATATTGAAGCTGATCTACTCGAACGACTATTAAAATATATAATATTAAACTTAAATAACAAAATTAATAGAATCATATACAGAATTTAATAAAGTATATTCAACAAATTCCTTTTAGTCTTGAGTATGAAATAGCATTCTAATATGAGTCGCTGCAGTTGTTGTAAACATCACTTGAGTCATCATTTTCTGGATCAGTTATATCTGACAATTCATCATCTGTATATTAATATAAGTTAAAGTGCAACAAGCGCAATGTTTAATTTCAAAATAATTAAATACGTAAGATAAACAGGCTGTTTATGTGTATTAAACGTTTTTTAATTTGTCCAGCATTGCAGCTTCTGGCATCTGGTCAGTTTAATCTAATGTATCTATGTGTTGTTGATGTTGTGACACATATTGTAATTCCTATTACACAAGACTTTTTATTAAGAAAAATATCGTTTAAAAGGTGCTACACATTGATTGGTTAGTTTTAACTGCTTTGCCTATGGTGTGTATAAGTTGAAGCGTTGATAAAAGTTATGTTTGGTATCGATGTAACTAAAGCGAAGAAAATGGACACATGCATTTAAATAAAAGTAATTACATATATTGAAACTTTCATTATTGATAATCGTTAAAAATCGTTAAAGATAGTTAACAAAAATTTTAGGTTTAATTAACTTAAATTACTTGCTTTTATAGTACAAACACACTGAAAAATCACAGTTCGACACTTCTACCATTAATACTTATATGTGGTAATATTATAAAAACTTTAAATTAAAACTAAACTTTGAATGATTAAAATGTTGGACAGTTTTTATAGAAATTCAAGAAAAGACACTTTTTCTTCAATCAATTTTATTAAATTCATTATGTTTCTTGTTACAAAACAATATTTTTCACCTAAAAAATCTAGTACATGGAATTGAAAAGTTCTTTTTCGTTCCTTGTGATAAAAAATCTATACAAATAGCTTTCGTCCTTAGTGACGAATGTAAAAAGCCATCTATTTTCTAATTTCTAAGCTAACACACAAAAAAATCCGCCAGTGTAAAATTAAATAGAATAAATGTTGATTTTATAATATGGTAATATCGGCTTAGTATCTAAGAATTAATATGATTTTAAATAGTTTTCGTTTTGAAATGATATTTTAAGTAATTGATTTTAATCGGAAAGTGTTTAATTCAACTTTTTCGAACTATCATTATTAAAGCCGCATTAAGTTCCTGTTAAAACAAACTTAGGCATTTTAGAATCAACCTTAAATCATTTTAAAATGCTACACTAGAATATCTTAAAAATCATTTTCTTATTATTTAAACGTCAGATTTGATAGAATAATTAACATTAAATCGAGTTAAAATAACATCAATCAATGTTGTAATCGACTGTAAAAAAAATATGGAATCACCGAAAAATGTTTCCTAAAACACGTTTTCCTCTGAGATTGTAAACAATTAGTTATATTATGCATTTTAAGGAGGATATAACAAAATTTACTCATGTTAAATCAACATTGAATCGTATTAAAATAAAATTGGGTGTTAAAATTTATGAAAATATTTTGGATTATTCCGTTATTTTTGAAACACCAACTGTAAATAAATATAAATTTATATTTACTTCTAGTAAAAACAAAATTGGTTCATATTTGGTTTAACAATAAATCATATTAGCATCAGTTTGTAGCATTTAAATCTTAAAGTAATAATATTGTCATTAAGTTAAACAAATTTAAGCGTCAACAAGCAATTTCAATTCCGGTTTGTTTTAAAAATATTTTTGAAATTATGAATACAAATAGCATTAATAAAGTGAATTTTTGTAGTGCAGTGCAACAAGAAGCATTATTGGATGAAACTTTAAATTTTAAAAGTGACAAGCACGGTAATCTAATTTTTAATTTACCAGTTATTGAGAGTACTATCCAAAATGATGATGAGCTAGACAACCTGTTAAAAAAGTTTAATTTAACAGAAATAAAATACTATTTAACACGTAAGTGCCTATTGTAGTATAATTTTTTGAAAATAATTTCGATTTCAATCAATAACAAAACGTATATTCAATTAGATAAGAATAATGGAACTCGTTGAACTTACCGTTACGTTTTTTAAAGAGTGCTTTTCATTTGAATATAATAGTATTTTTGTTGTAAGTTCTGCTATTACTTGTGAAAGTTTGAAGCATCTGTCAAAGGAAGATATAAAAGAAGCTATACCGATTGTATTAATTTTTCTAAATAAAATGGAATTACGTGATTATCTTTTAGTACGGAATTGATGATGAAACACTGTCTGATTCAATCGCCAGTAAAGTAGTTTCTATGCTGCAAAGCCACTCTAGTTTCGCCATAACGTCTACGACACAAGCTTCCTTTTCTACAGCAGCTGAAGGCTCTTTACGTTTTAAGGTACAAATTATGTTCTAGCTCCGCATATACATTTATGATTTCTGTACTTTTTCTCATTCTTTAGAAACTTAAACTGGTTTTACAAGAAAGCCGAAGAGGAAACGCCATTACCGAGTTTTATGACAAAAATGGTCATTTAGTTGATTCGTTACGATTAGATTTAATCAGTATAATTCTAGAAGATATTTTTTTTCACGGATCAAAACTATCGCCAAGGAATTTCCCACCAATAATAGAAGAAATTATTGATCAATTTCCTAACGAAATAAAAGTAAATATTTTTTTTTTTTTGCTGAACAAATATCGAGATTGATGAACCAATATTGCTGGCCTTGAAAGTATCTCTATCGCGGGATTTTTCTATTTGGGAGCAGTGGCGTCATTTCACCAAAATCTTAGGGGGGGCGAGAATTTAAATGGCATAGTAAAATTTTTTTCGTAAAACATAACATACACATTTTTACACATATATTTAAAAGCATTTAAATGCATGGACTTAGAAATAAAAATAAAATGCTTTTGAGCTACCTTGGTTACTCTGCTAGATCTTTGTCTTCTGGTGTTGTTTCATTGAAGCGAATGCCGCAAAGTTCTGCAAAATACCTTCATTAGTTAAAAATAATTTTAAATTTAGTATCATCTCTGCATTGTTTAAGCATCAAGAAAGTAGTTTTAATTAAAGCGCTTGTGCTAGAAATTATTATATCTTTGCTTTGTAACTGTTCAGAGAGTGAATTTGTAAACGACAGTAGATCGTGCAGCATAAAAAAAGGATGGTTTTTCTATACGATCCCGGGGCATCCCGGGCCTTAAAATTTATGAGTCACGTCGTGCCAGGATCCATAAAACACCACGGGATTGCAATCCCTACGTGACTCCTCTTATGTAGAATCGTTTTTTTGTTTGTTTTCCTTTATTTGTCTCAGAGAGAAAGAGTTATGTCTACCCTAAACTGACCAGAGCCAAATCGTTAAAATGTGGGACAAAATGCAAACATTCTTCCAAATACTAACTAATTAGAATTTCTTTTGCGAGAAAGTGGGACGGTGAAAACGTGCTAACTAGATTGTGCATAAATTTACTATTTAATGCTTTCCTTTACTATTTGTTTACTATTTAATTCTTCAAAAAATTCTTTTATTTTAATTGGACATTTTTCAACCGTTAGGAAATGTGCTTACAGTGATTCGTACATTTTCAAAACATGTTCTAGTGCTGGCATTACCGTCAGTCAGCGAGTTTCACTGTATCCAATAAGTTGGTTATGTTCGACATTACTTTTGCCGTAGAACTCCTTCAACTTAAACCAGTAAAGACAGTAAAATATCCAAATTTTTTTAACCCTGCCATTTAAATCAGCAGCACTTCTTATTGTATTATTTAGAATGTGGCCTGTGAATCTAATACCCAATACATTCTGGTTCAAATTTGCGTTTAGCTTGCCTTTAAATTTTCACCCCTTGACGTGACACCACTAAAATTGGTGTTAGTGTTATCAGCGCAAATTGCAACTAACTTTTTGTCAATGTTAAATAACAACAAGAAAACAAAATAACAACAAAACTTGTTTAAGCTACTGGAGCTGGCGGCTTATAGCAACGCTTTTTTATGTTTATCTGTATCTATATGTCTTTTAATATCATAATGTCTACTGTTAATTTGCAAATTCACTCTGACTGGTAATACAATAAACTTTTGCGTCGTTATATTTTGATTTTTTTTATAAAAGGATAGTCCAATTCAATATCGTATGAGAATTTACGTAAACGTTTTCTATCCGTCTTGATTTGCAGGAGAACTTTTTAAATATAATTTTAAAAATTAGCATAAATTTACCTCTTATAGTAGCTTAGAACTTTTGTTACACAAGTAAAGACTGCAAAACAATTTATTTTAATTTTACTAAATAATTAATATCTTTTCTGTATTCTGTAAGTATAAGAGGTATACAGTATACCTCTCGTTCTATCTTTTGAAAATCTATACCATTTATCAAGTTTTTATGCTGTTTACTTTGTTTGTTCTTTATTGAGAAAAAAAATTATATATTAGAAAATAATAATTTTGCTTTTGAGCTACCTAGTTAAAGTGTGTTTTAAACAGAGTTTGAAACGCTACTTATATCACTCCTTTACTTTGTTCTTTCAGAGTGCGTAGCTTAAAAAAAATATAACATTCCCACATACAGGAGTGAAAATAATATAATATCATTCTTGCTACTAAATTGAAATAAATATTTTCTTTCAAATACTCAAAACTTTTATTTTTGCTTCAAATTTGATGCTTTCCTACGTAAAATGCTTAGAATGATTCGTTCAATTATTCATGTATTGTTAGAAAAATGAATATAAAGGATGACTAATTTTGTTCTTTTGCAAATCGAATGAAAGAACAGGAAAATGTAATCTGCTCCAAAGGAGTAAAATCGAACAAACAAAAATTTTACTCTTACGAGTAAGAACGATATTCAAATTATGAACATTTTAATTTTTGAATATTATTTCAAAGGATTGAAATATGTGCTCGAATAAAGTAAAATTGCAAACTCTGGTTTGAAAATTTAAATTTTTATGAATTTATACGAAAACTGCGTCTTTTTAAGTAAAATATTTTGTATTTTATTTTTCATATTATACTTTCGATCTCTCGTATATACATCGGGGAGATGTTTCTATAAACAAAGAAACATTTTCGCTGAGGTAGATGTGTTAGACATCAAAAGATATTTGCAAAATAAAATGTAAATTATTGAAGTGAAAAAAACTGAGTTTAGTATTTCTAAGAAAATTATAGTTAAAACACTATTTAGTAAAAAAAATATTGTACTGGTTTGTTCTCTCAATATAGTTAAATCAACATATACATAACATTATACAAACTGCAAGAAAAAACTGTGAAGCCATTGCTTTGACTAAGATATTTCGCAAACTGTACGTAGGTAGATATAAGGTTGTTTTATTATTTCGATAATGCGGGCAAATGTGGTGGAAATATTTGTTTTGTGGGACGTTTCGTGGGACAAATTTCTCCGTGCGACAACGCAACGAAATGTGGGACATTTCCACGCAGCGTGGGACGTCTGATCAGTTTACTACCCATAAACGTGCGTAAATTTTTCATTTGATTCAAAATTGTACAATTATTGCGAGCTTCTTTTAAATCTATAAGAAAACCCTACCACAAAAAAATAATAGTTTCTCCCTCCCTATAACTGTATAGAAAAAAATGACCAAAGATTGACGTTTAGAATACGTTTTAGATTTTATTATAACCAACCAAACATATAATTTTTGCTATTTTATGAATTAAAAATTATAGTCCATATAGCGAAAAGAATTTGTCAGCTAGTTTTCATAACATACTTTGAAAATATTTACATAACTTAAGTATTTGTTCGTGTCGTTAGAAAATATTGCTTGTCCATTATAAAACATTCACTATTATAAAATCACTGGAAATAACCCAATAAATTTAAATTACTCACGTAATTATTTTCATTCATTTTATAAAAATTAGCACAACTATCAAGAAAACGTTAGATATGTTATAGGATTTTACATTTAGAATTGTTTTTAATTTATTGTTTTTAAAAAAGTCTTGCAAAGTTTGTACAATATGATATAGATGAAAAACAGGGCCAAACAGTCAGGGTTCTCAAAATAAGTGGGGCATGGGGGATCAGTTTTTATTGTTTTAAAATTTTTTTTATTTTTGATCTACGGGTGTGACAACCCCACGTACTCCAGTCCCTGCTATTGACATACGAGTTAACGTGAGATATCACATGCCACTGGCAATAGCAGTGAGATATCACTAGTCAAGGTGACATCTTAGGGGTGGTGGTGGATGAACTGTATTCAGTCAACGGTAGCACCCTCAATCTTAGCTATGAAATAATCCTTGACGATGAGACGAAGAAACGAACCTTCATATAACTATGTGTGGGCTTTATTCATTAAGAAAGACGGTGCGTCACAGGATCAAGGAAAGCCGGCTGGATTATTGGCAACTACATTTTTGTTTTGTTTCAGCAAATTTTTGTCAAAATTTGCTATTTACTTTTTAATTTATTTTTATTTTCTTTATTTTATCATAAAATATTGGCCTATGCCATATTTTGTCTGTGATAGAATTTTTTGTTTAGTTATCCAGTCTTTAACAAAAACTATAAAAAACCAAAACAAAAGAAGATTTACGTCCATCAACACCTTCGAACGTATGTTGTTGTGGGACCTTGGTCTTAAAAGGTTTTTAAGTGTTATTGTGACATATATTGTAATTCCTACTACACAACACATTTTATTAAAAAAAAAATAATTAGGTTGTGTTCTCCTGCATGTACTTATTTTTAAGTTTATATAAATTACCAATGGCCAATAACAATTGAAATTTGAATGTTAAATACTGCACTATGAACTCTCGAGGTCCGAGGAGCCCTATACTTATGAAATATTTTTTTTCTTCTGGCTCAGACACGAATATCTTATAAACAAAACACAATCGTTCTTCTAAAAGCGGAAATGCCGCGCACCTTATAGTACGATAGAATTTTGTCAAAATACGCACCCACGGCGTTTTTGGAAGAACGATCGTGTTGTGTTTATAAAACTGATTTCATTAGAAGAATAGAAACAATACGACCGCCTTTCGTATCGGCGGCGCTCTAGTCCTTGATACAAAGAACGATAACGGTTTGAATATTGCGGTGAACTGTACTTTAGTCGGACCAAAATAATATGTAACGTAATAATTATATTATCAGATATATTTCAATTAATAGTATGCGATAAAATTGGTATATTAGTTAAGTAACTCTTCTAAAAATTAGACGAATTTACAAAATGAAATTTTGCGTTGCATTGAAATTTTTATAGTGTATAATTCTACCACGATTGGATGGTTTTATTGAATCGATGTATTGATAGTATCAGATCCTTGGGGGGGGGGGGGGGGGGGGGGGGGGCAATACCCCTCCCCCTTAGCCCTACCCAATTGACGGGGGGTGCCAATACCCCCCCCCCCAGCCCTACCCAATTGACGCCCCTGTTTGGGAGGATGTGAAATATAAATGGCAACGCACATTTTTGTTAAGGCAGAGGGAATTAAAAATTTCCTTAACAAATTATGAATTCCTAAGTAACTGGCCGCTTTATACTAATGCAAAAGCTCACGAATTGGTAAGTTGTTTTAAGTATATTTGGAATATATAAATTAATTATTTTTTTGGTATATAGATTAATATTGATTTTGAGTTATAGCATCCCAATAAGGGCCATTTGCTACTCAGTAAGTGGGAGGAATTCCGAAACAAGTTGGCAAATATTACTCCACATAAATTAACGATAAAAAAGCGAAAAAAATTTTTGCTAGTTCTAAAGATATAACTGACATAAGTAAAATACTTACATTTTAACCTATATACTTAATATTACTAATTTTTTTTCTTTCCAGGTTCTTTAGATTATATATATACAGTTCTCTTGAATGCAGTCATCTTACCAACGGCACGTTTTTTGGATAGGTCAACAAAACATACAAAGAAAATTTCTATTCCGGATGCTAACGAGAGCTTTATAGTTCATTTAACAACAATTAGCGATTATGAAAAGGTGATATCAGAGCTACGAGACAAATATTATAACAAAGGTTTAACAGTACAACCATTTATAATAGTTGTAGGTTTAAGTATTTATCAACTGACAGAATTTTACGTGTATTTTGACAAAACACTTTTAAAATTTGATTCATTTTTGACGAGTCTAGACGTATGTTTTAAAATAATTCATACGCTGTCATTAGAGTATCTCAAAGGTTGTCGAGGTCCCTGGCTTTTTTTGCAGGAATATTTTTACGAAATAATCATTGCTAACGATATTAAATTAGCAAGTGTTTGTTCTTTACTTAACTATCTAAAAACTCATTAGCAAATTGTAAAATGTTTTTATGCTTTATATGTAACGAACAAAAACTAGATTTAAGAAATTTAATACAACATTATCAAATCGTTCATTTTCTAAATTCAACTAGTACAATACAATGCAAACAAGAAAATTGCAGTAAACAATTTTCGAATTTTAAATCTTTCAAGGCACATATCAAACGTAAGCATCCCGAGCAATCCAGTCAAAGTTCAAATGAACTTACTATTCAACCCTCAATAACTGTACGTCTAACTAATTCCAATGCTATATCTGAAGCAAATCAAATACATTCAACAAAGACAAACCTTAACAAACCTGAATTAAATTTAAAGGTTGCAAAATTGAAAGAGCAAGCATTTAATTTTTCTTTATTTTTGTACTCAGAACCAATGATGCCAAGAAAAGAAATACAGACTATACAAAAATCATTTTTAAACATGTTTTCCAATCTCGAAGAATGCATTCGTGAAGCTTCCAAAAGTCAAAGTTCAGGGACACAAATGAATAATATATTAGAATTTTGTAAAAATCCGTTTATGGAAATGTCAACAGAGCACAAATTTTTATAAACTTTAACGAAAAAAAATCTTTTTGAACGCCCTATTTGTTCAAATTTTACAAATCAAATCTCGGAATGTGTAAGGCACGGAAACCCCGTTCTTGACTACAAAACCTTTAGCTGCTATTATATGCCACTACAGTTCCAAATAAAAAAACATTTACAAATACCCGGCCTTCTGGATAAAACATTACAAAATATAGATCAATCATTATCACAAAACACAATTAACAATTTTGCTAGTGGGGAGATTTTCAAGGCTCAGAAAGTTCTCTTTCCTAATAGGCTAATAATACCATTGCTAATTTATTTTGACGATTTTGGAATAAATGACCCATTAGGTCCTCACTCAACATCAATTACAGCAGGATATTAAAGTTTACCAACTTTGCCTAAACATGTTTTATCAAAGCTAGATTTTATTTTTAATTTAGGATATATCAACAGTAGTGATATAAAAACTTTTGGAAACTTAATGGTATTCCATCGGTTAATAAAAGAATTAAAACTTTTAGAAGATGAGGGAATCGAAATAGTCACATCTGACAAAACGCAACGAATATATTTTACTGTGGGAACAATTCTAGGTGACAACATAGCATTAAATTCTATGTTGGGATTTACTAGATCATTTATATCGAAAAGATTTTGTAGAGTTTGTCGGCGTGAGCGCTCTGAAATGCAGGAGGATAATACGGATATTCAATATTGCATTAAGAAACTATCAAAATTATGCCGATGATTTATCTTTTGATGATTTTAAAGAAACTGGCGTAGGAGAAAATTGTGTTTTTAATGAGCTTCAAGCTTTTCATGTTACCGAAAATATATCATTAGATTTAATGCATGATCTTTTCGAAGGCATCTGTATTTACGATATTTGCCATACGTTAATGTCGTTAACCAAACTCAATATATTTTCTTTAGATACATTTAATAGTCGAAGAAGGTTGTTTCCATATGGTGAAGACGAAGTAGGTAATATTGGTCCCGATATATTCAAAAATAGACTTCAACGATTTAATTTGAAAATGACTGCTCGAGAGCTTTGGACTTTAACCGATTTTATTCTTATTATTATTGGCGACTTAGCTCCTACATTGAATTGCCACTGGAAGTTAGTAATTGCCCTTGTAAAAATAATGGACAATCTTTTGAAAAATAACTACACTGACAGAGATTTGGAAACGTTAAAATTATTAATAAGCGACCATAATGAAATTTTTGTAGAGCTTTATGGATCACTTAAATCCAAAGCTTATTTTTTGCTTCATTATCCAACGTTAATAAAAAAGTGCGGTCCACCTAAATACTTGTGGAGTTTAAGATTCGAATGAAACATAAGAACACCAAAAAATATTGCAATAATATTAACTCTAGAGTAAATGTGCCTCTAACACTATGTACAAAATCAGGATTAAGTTTTGCAAACTTTCTAGTCAATTATGAAAATGGAATTCCGGATGCTCTTGAACTAAGTTCTGTAAATATAATTAATAGAAATAGCAATTTCAGCAACATTTTTGCTGACTTAAGAATTAATTATGATAATGTTGTATTTTATGATAGAATAATTTTTTGTGGAAGATCGTATGAAAAAAACTGTTATTTAAGTATAAATAATGAATTATTAAAGTTATATAAAATTTCTAAGTTGGCAATTGCATGTAGCAAATTATACGTTTTATGTTATGAAGTTGATCTTGTTAAGTTTGACGCTCACTTTCAATCGTATGAAGTGGGTAAGTTACAGGAACAATTATTTTTGAAAGAACCACATGAATTTACAAGCCCACCTTTTCATCTTTTTCCAATAAATAATGGAAAAATATATTTTAGAAATAAATTTTTGTAATTGATTGAAATTAACCATTGTACAATAATCACATTGTATTATTTATATTTTTGATATATGATAAATGAAATAAAAAAAATTTTGAAATCCAATTTGATTTTTCTTAATGAAACTGAACAAAAATCATCATGTTATTTTAACAAGTGTATCAATATGATTCAACAAGAACGGTCGTATTGTTTTACCATGTGAACAAAATGATTCAACAGAAATCATCATATTAAATTAACAATGGAGTGATTACGATTCAAAAGGATCCATCAAGTTAGTTGTTTTAGCATGAAAATCAAGATAATTCAACTGGATTTGAAGAGTTATTTTAACATTAGATGTAGATAATTCAACATAAATAGACAAGTTATTTCAACGTGAGGACCAATTCAATTCAAATAGAATTTTAGTTACTTTGAAAGGAACAGTTTTTGTACTTGAGATGCCGGAGAAACATTTTGAAATAACACGAAACAACTATGAAGCAAAATCATAGCTAAAAAAAGTTGAATTATATTTATTTTTTTTGATTTTACATTGTTTTTTTTCTGTGTGAACGATATCATAACTTATCAATCGCATCTCCCTCAAATAACCGTAATTTGTATAAATTTAATGTATAGAAGAATATAATAAATATAAAATTAATAACTTGACGTAACGTAACGTAATGATGCGTCCTATAAACTTTACATATAATCGACCACCGAAAACTTAAGAACTGGTCGTTCACTTTAAATGTCATATTTAACTTTAACGAAAAACTTAACACTGCACCAATTTGCGTAAGAAACTTAAGCAATGTCAAAAAACAAATATTTATTTTACATACAAATGTTTTACGATTTGTGCTCTCCTCCAAAAAAGTGCGTTGCTTTCCTTAAAAAAAGTAAGTATTTTTATTTATTATTTCAATAAATACAAAGTATTAATTCAAATCAAATTTAATTATTGTTAATATTAATTACAAAAATTAAATCTTATAATCTCAAACTAAATAAATAATATATCGTGTTTGTTTGACATAACCTGCAAATAACTGTTGGTTTAATGGGAATATGTTGTTTATTAATTACATGTGTTTTATAATGCTAATTTTGTTTATTTGCAGAATTTCAAATGGTTTTAAAATTATTTTTTTTTTGCATTTTTTTTAATTTTTTTCTGAATGAACAATATGTCGAGAATATTGTGTACAAATTTTAAGTCAATCCGAGTAAAACTAACGGAGTTACAGCGTTTCAACCCATTGACCCCGTTTGACCCCATTTTCCCGAAAACGTCATTTTTGAAGTTCGTAAACATTAGAACTCAAAATCTACTAAACCGATCCTTTTGAAAATTTGAACATTACTTCTCCACATAAATCAACAGGTAATCACCAAGATTTTTTTTTTTCAGTTTTTTCTATTTTTTAATAACAACCCGAGCAGAAATTAGTTAGGGAAAGCCTGAATACAGTCAGGGCGTGATCAGGGTCAGATAGGGCAAGCTCTATTAGGGCAATCTGCTGTGGGCCTGTTCCGGACCTGAATTAGAATATCCTTTTAGGGCTTACCTTATTTGGATATATCCGGCCCTGATTCGATTTTTCGTATCTGATCCCTAGTTGGGCAATCTGATCAGGGCCTGATACAAAATGCCTTACTAGGGTTTGCCCTATTTAATATTATATGGAAAACGTGATCAGTCCCTGATCCGTTTTTCCCAACCAGGGCCTGATTGGGCAATAGCGTTACACTCATGATCAGGGCCCTATCAAACTAGGGCTTACCTGATCAGGGCCGTATTTGAGCCCTAAGAAATTTCTGCTCGGGAAATTAACCGCGATTTTTTGAGCTAAAATCGCGTTTTTCACTTCCAAAGTGCTGCAAAAAATAAAAAAAAAACCCTTCGTGATTGCCTAGAGAAATACATCACTTTTAAAATGCATATTAATTTTTTTGTTTCACATGATCCGGTAACGGGTTATAATGTTCACCGCAAAGCCACTTTTTTTCAAGGCTCCTCTGGAGATTCAACGTCACCGGCTTATTTATCAATATTTTTAATTGAAAATTTTTTGCCTTAGTTTTATTTTAATTTGAACCAATGAAATTCTCTAAAATGTAATGACATCATTCAATTTCACCAATAAAATTTGAATTATACTAATGAAAATATTTAAACGTCCGGCCTACTGGGATATTAAAAATTATCATTCTAATGTTGAAATAATTCACTGTTATCAAAGTATAATATAGTTATAAACTGTTATAACGTATAATTCATAAAAAATATATAAATGGCAAAAAATGGCAAAAAAATTTTTCTAAACGAATTCCCCTTCGTTCGTTCGTTGATAAATTCTCATAATTTTTTGAAAAATTCCTCAAGCAAGTGGTATTGAGCCTACAGCCTCGTGCTTTTATCAATATACTTGCTTTCGAAATTTTTGGCGAAAAATTATGTCGAATTATCACCGCCCTTGGGAAATTACAACTGAAAATTTTTTCTGACATACTTCAAAAGTTGTACAATAATATGTAATTAAATTTAATAAAATTATATTACTCATGTCGCCGCAAAAAAATCACGAAAATATGCTTTTTTTCGTCTTTAAAACCATACCCCTCCCCCCCTTAAGGAATCAGCAGTTTGAGACTGGTGATTGAAATGGTTGCAATTAATTTTCAATCATTAAATGTAATTGCTAATTGGCGCTATTGTTTTTACTCTATTTTAAAAACGGAAAAGCTGTTGGTTTTATCTCACTAATTTCAAAATGTTCATCCATTTGGTTTATATTTTTCAATTGAGAATTGATTAGAGTGACCATTCGTACTGATTTTATCAGTACAGTACTGATTTTCTAGCTTCCGTACTGATAGGTATATGTGGTACTGATTTTTACTGATTTCTAAAATTATGTACTGAAAGTACTGATTTTAAGAAATTTTTTAAAATTTACTTTAACCTCAAATTAAAATAAAGAAATCAAACTACGAGCCATCTTTCGGTAAACACTCGTCACAAAAATTATTTAAAGCAACAATTTTACATATTTTTAAAATATGGCAACACATATATTCCGTTAGAAAGGTGATTTTCTTAGAATAAGAAATACAAAATAAATGTTTTCATTTAATCAGTGAGTTAAATTTTGCTTTTGTTACTGCTTTATTCATTAACTTATAGTGATAATTACTAGTGAATTTAATATTAAATAAATAATATATTTGGTAAATTAAATAATATGTGTACATATTGGTAAACCTCGGTTCAGAGTAAATTGGTAAACCTCGGTGTAGAGTATTTATAAAAATTTTGAAATATTTTACATGGGAAATATTAATATCTTGGATTGATATTTTCTGTCTCAGTAAAGTAAATATGTAAGTAAATTTTGTTCATTGGTTATTGTTCAAATTTTTAAACTGAATGAAACGTTTTGTTCGTCGAAAACTGAAGCTTAAAAAAATTTAAGAAACTGCAAGTGATATGCAGATTTTTTCAGCTTTTTTTATAAAAAAATTTATCTCTAAAATGTAGACTCTAAAAACTTGTTTTTTTTAATTCAAAAAATTAAATACAGTTAGAATCATCATCCTCAACAATGTCGGAACGAAGAATAAATAAATTCAACGATAAATTGGCAGCTGAATTTCCTTTTATTATCAAACATTTGAAAAACGATTCAGAAGTTAGGTGCACTTTTTGCATGAAGAACTTTTCAATTTCTAATGCAGAAAAACTTACATTTTAAAACATGTTGATACAAAAATGCACAAAAGGGTCACTATCTCAGCAGTCTCTTCCGAAAAAATATCAAATATCTTTGGCAGCAGATCTTTTGGTGCTAAGGAGAAGCAATTGGCTTTGACTGAAGCTGCACATTGCTATCATATCGTTTATCATAATCAGTGAGACATCTGATGAAATTAGTAATAATTTAATCAAGATTTTGTCTCAATTTAATATATCTTCATAAATTGTTGCAATGAACACCAATACAAATTTTGGGGGTCAAGCGCAGATGCGCAGAAAATAATGTTTATAGAAAATTAGAGCGAGGTCTAGGAAATAATTTGATTGAAGTTGGATGCCATGCCCATATTGTTAATAATGCTATTCAATCAGTTGCTGATTCTTTACCTGTGGACATTGAATCAGTAATTGGAAAAATATATTCACATTTTTATATCTATACCGTAAAAACGGAAAGATTAAAGGAATTCTGTAGCTTTGTTGATATAGAATACAAAAATAATTTTAATTATAGTAAAACGAGATGGTTGAGCTTGTTTCCGGCGATAGAACGAATTTTAAAGTTGTACGAAGCATTGAAGTCATAGTTCTTGTCTATAAGCAATTGTCCAAAAATAATAGAAAATTTTTTTAATAACGAAAACGTTAAAACTTTAATTGCTACAAAAGAATTCAAATCAAAGCAATTAATTACCAAACATTTAATTCAATTTTACACCATGAGCTTAAACTACTTAAACAAATGGATGAAAAATCAACTAGTTTTACAAATTTATGATTGGCTATTTTTAAAGCAAGAAATCACTTGGAATAGTGTCCAAAATTTATTGAATTTGCCAACAAAAATAATATTTTTTAAAAAAAAAATTTTAACCTCAAATGGCATGAGTGGTAATGTTGAAAAATAATCGACTAATAATTTGATGACGAGTTGTATTTAGCAGACAATTTAACGAACAGATATAGTAACATTTTCATACAACATAATCGTATATTGTCAAACAAAATTAAATATTATTTCATTTAGTAGGCGCATAAATGTTATAAATTTGTAATTTATTTTTGACAAATAAACATAAACATGCAATCATTTATGCATGAAAACGGACATTTTTATTATTTGCAAATTGCATTTTTATATAATTTTGTATTATTGAATAATTTGTAGAAAAAATTTTATTTAGAAACTAATAACTATCTTTTAAACAAAATTATAAATAAAAAAAAATTATCTCATTAAGCAAAAAAAATTATCTCAATATCTCTAGTTTTAAATTAATATATTAAGTAGGCCGAAAATAGTCACTATAATTCGCTGTTCCTTCCCACCAGAGAAAAATAATCATATATAATAACACGAGTCGTGAAATAATAGTCGATTATTTTTCATAATCATTATTACGAATGTCATTTGAGATCCCGAGTGCGCGTAGCGCACGAGGGAAATTTTTAAACTCAAATGGCATGAGTGGTAATGTTGAAAAATAATCGACTAATAATTTGGTGACGAGTTGTATTTAGCAGCCAATTTAACGAACAGAAATAGTAACATTATTTCATACAATATAATCATTATTTATTGTCTCATCATTATCAATTATTTCATACAATAAAATATTATTTCATCTTAGTAGGCGCATAAATGTTATAAATTTGTAATTTATTTTTGACAAATCTTATATATTATTATATATTATTTTATATATATTAATACGCTAGATTAAAACTTTGTGGAGCATAAGGCTTTTTTATTCGCAGATGGATTCAATTCAAATTTTCACAGCTAACTGATATTAGTGTAACCTATATTGGGATCCGGATTCAAACAAATCGGATCATAAATAAAAAAGTTATTATATACGGAAAACTTTTTCTATACATATGCATTATAAGTTTACATACATATAAAAATATATTTGCTATCGAACAACGAACAACAAAAACGAAACTTAAAACTTTATTTTGTTATTCTTTTTTATATTTAATTTTTTCTCAGCTGTTAGTATATTTATTTCTTTGAATGTGAATAAACGTACATATTGTTTTTCTATGTTTTAAATTTCATTTCGAATTTTTTCTTATGCGTAAGATAGGTTTTGAGTTAGATCGTGTGAATCCTTTTGTTCGTTCTTTTAAATCAATGCATGAATTTTGTGAAAGGCCTGAGAATGTTACTGCTGATGTGTCAATGGTTATAAAAGTTAACAGAGAATGTGATATTCGTCGTTTTAATGATGCTGTTCAAACTGATGTGGTTGCTATTTTTAAAAATGATGAATTTTGTTAAATTTGTCAGATGAAGATAGAATTGATGGAAATGAAATGATTAATAAATTTGTATGTACTGAAATCCCTGATCCCATTCTTTTTCCTAAATTACATGAATATGTGAAACGTCATATGATGCATGAACCATGTGGTGCTCTAAATCCCAATTCTGTTTGTATGAGAGTGGTAAATGTAGTAATAATTTTCCAAAACCTTTTTCTGAAAATATTAAAGAATATGTGAATGGTTATCCTTTGTACCGTCGACGTGATAATGGTATGAGTGTTGATGTACGTGGTGCATCTCTTGATAATAGATATGTTGTTCCGTATAATATTTATCTTCTTGCAAAATTCAATTGTCATATTAACGTGGAAATATGTACGACTGTTAAAAGTGTGAAATATGTTTACAAGTATGTATATAAAGAGTATGATTCTGCCAATGTTGAATTGAGAGTGAATGGAGAGAATGCAGTGAATAATGATGATGCGATTGTGGGAAATGAAATTCAAGATTTTTTGAATGGACGGTATGTTGGTTCGACTGAAGCTGCTTGGCGGATATTTGAATTTCCAATGCATTTTCAATCTCATACAATTATTCGACTTGATTGTCATTTGCCTAATAGACAAAATGTTTATATCAGGAATGGTAATGTGGCTGGCACAGTCGCAAATGTATCAAGAACAAAATTGTTAGCATTTTTCCATTTGAATTCCATTGATAATTTAGCTAATGAGTTTTTGTATACAGAATTAATTATGTTTGGT
Organism: Diogma glabrata; assembly: GCA_963693315.1. Taxonomy (NCBI): domain Eukaryota; kingdom Metazoa; phylum Arthropoda; class Insecta; order Diptera; family Cylindrotomidae; genus Diogma; species Diogma glabrata. The sequence goes on along the minus strand of OY856187.1, from coordinate 189,909,426 downwards.
ATGACCAAAGTAAATCGTGGAAAAGAAGACAACGTGGGGCTGATAAAGTTGTTGCTCGATTATATATGGTTACTCCAAAAGATATAGAATTGTTTCATATGCGTTTACTTCTGTTGCATGTTCGTGGTGCAAAATCTTTTTTTGATCTACGTATGTATGAAGGTGTACCCTACCCTACTTTTGTTGCAGCATGTGAAGCTCGAGGTATTGCAACAAATGATAATGAATAGCGTGAATGTTTACTTGAAGCTTCAGAAATTCAATCACCAAAACAGTTTCGTCAATTATTTGCATTTATCTGTGGTTTGAATGTTCCTCCGAATGCTTTAGCTTTTTTTCTTGACAGCTCATGCAGGTTGTGGCAAAACTTTTGTTCAAACGGCAATCATTCATAAATTTAATTCACTAAATCTTTCGTGTATTGTAACTGCCTTCAGTGGTATTGCATCAACTCTTTTGATTGGGGGGCGAACTTTGCATAATGTTTTCAAATTACCAATTCCATTATTAGAGAATTCAATGCCAAATATAACTCCAAACAGTGTACATGGCACATATATTAATAATGCATCAATCATTATTATAGATGAAATTTCAATGTGTTCTATTCATGCTTTAAAATTAACTAGGAAGGCCCGGCGTGCTTCGCTACGCTTATAAATAAAGTTTTTGCGTAGACATTTTGTTGACGTAGAAGCAATGATTTCAAAAAGTGGTAACGAGAAATGCTAGCATATAATTTTTAATTTTTCTTTTTAAATATATGAATGAAAAATAATCAGAACTCTAGCTGATCAGTTCGGATATATGAAAAATTAGCGATCAAATAAGTTAGAGATAAAATAAGCTTACTTGAAAACTTATTTGATCGCTAACTTTTCATATATCCGAACTGATCAGCTAGAGTTCTGATTATTTTTCATTCATATATTTAAAAAGAAAAATTAAAAATTATATGCTAGCATTTCTCATTACCACTTTTTGAAATCATTGCTTCTACGTCAACAAAATGTCTACGCAAAAACTTTATTTATAAGCGTAGCGAAGCACGCCGGGCCTTTCTAGTAAACATAAACATGCAATCATTTATGAATGACAACGGACATTTTTACTATTTGCAAATTGCATTTTCACATAATTTTGTATGTGAATTTTTGTTTTAAATTAATATATTAAGTAGGCCGAAAATATTCACTACAATTTGCTGTTCCTTCCCACCAGAAAAAAATAATCGATATTATTCATTTTGATTTGTTAAAAAATAGTAAATAAAGCGTTTTTATTGGACCTTATCGAAACTTTATTTAGAGAGTTGAATTGTCGAAACAATTCGTTTTGATTTGTTAAAAAATAGTAAATGAAGCGTTTTTATTGGACCTTATCGAAACTTTATTTAGTGAGTTGAATTGTCGGTTGTAATACCACGAGTCATTGAAATTTTTTCGAAAATTTTTTGATTTTACGAATTAAATTATTTAGCAACACTGCGAATCAAAGCGCACAATAAACCACGAGTCCGAAGGATGAGTGGTTTAAGTAGTGGTTTGATTGAGCAGTGTTGCTTAAAAATAATTGAATGAGTAAAATTGAAAAATTTTAGACAAAAATTTCAATGAAGAGTGGTATTTAATGAGATAATTTTTATTTAAAAGATTATTAGTTTCTAAATAAAGTTTTTTCTACAAATTATTCAGCTTATAAAAAATTATGTAAAATTGCAAATAATAAAAATGTCCGTTTTCATTCATAAATGATTGCTTGTTTATGTTTATTTGTCAAACATAAATTACAAATTTATAGCATTTATGCGCCTACTAAGATAAAATTATATTTCATTTTGTTAGAAGAAAAAATGACAACAAAGAATTTTCATAACGACAAAGCAAAATTATCGACGACAAGAAGAATTGCCGACAGTAAAAACAAAGCCTACTGTTTAAATACCATAGTTTGTATGAATGAAAAATAAAATATCTGACAGCAAAAAAAAATTATCAATATAATTCGTTTTGTATTTGTTAAAAAATAGTAAATGAAGCGTTTTTATTGGACCTTATCGAAACTTTATTTAGTGAGTTGAATTGTCATTAATATAAATGAAAATGAAATCTTTGATGAAGTAAACTATATCAAGAAATATATTTGTTCTAACATAATAAATACATTTGTTCTAACAAATATATTTGTTCTAGTAAACTATATTCAATTGATAAAAGATTGAGTGAAATTCTTACAAATTTCGCCGAGTTAAATATTTCAGTCGAAAACATATTCAATATTGTAAGTTTTATGTTGGCAATACCAGGAACAAATGCTAGTTGCGAACGTATTTTTTCATGAATTAATAATATGAGGACATTCGAAAAAAGTCGAATTAATTTATCTACAGTAAAAAGTATGTTAGTTTTGAAAAATAATGTGGGCATCCCATGTACTGAATATTATGAATCCATTAAGGAATGTATTCCTTTGTTAAATGAGATTCACACAGCTGCCAAATATAAAAATTAAATTTAATTAGACTTTATCCTTCCGTAATATTTTTATTATTTTTAATTAATTTGAAATGTTTATTGTTTGGAAAATGAACTGTTGTTAGTAATAATTATAATTATATAATAAATGTAAAAAAAATAATATGAATTTTTTATCCTTAATTTAATTTTTTTACTACAAATGTACCGATGTTTAAGAACTGTAGTCATAAGGGCTTTCTGGTCGCAACTTACTTCCTAAAAACTATTTTAAAAAAACCGCAAACGTTCTCTTCTTCGCTTTACAAATTTCCCTTTCGATCTACAAGGGGTATTCATTAGTATTTAATTTCAAAAATTTTGTACTGATTTCACTAAAAAAAAATGGTCACCCTATAATTGATTATTATATATAAAATTAATTCCTTAATTCATTATATTACAATTAATTCGTAATACCTAATTTGCTAAATTAATTAAAAATTATAAAACAAAATTTTAAGGTTTTCGATTTGAAATTTTTTTTTATAAAAAACTGCATTACAAGTTAAATATGCTATTTGCTGCATTTAAAATTAAATGAAAAGAGGCGTGGTTTCATGCAAATTTAAATGAAATCGGTTTTTTAAGTTCTCGAACGCTGTCATCTGTCATTAAATAATTCATTAAATGATTCATTAAATGGTTAATGTCTCATTAAGTAATCGAACGCACTCCAGAAGAAGCATGCAAAAGAAAATGGACCACTCTTAGAGAGCGGTTCAACAAGGAACAAAAAAAGTGATCAGCCATCTGGTAGCGGATCCACCTATAAGGAATAGCCGTTTCTATCCAGCATAAATTTTTTAAAAAAGTATATTCCGTCTCGAAGGTAACAAATTATTCCGTCAAAAAAAAAAGAGTTATACGATAGATTCATGAAAAAAATAGATGCCTTGGTGGGCGAAATGGCAAAACAGTCAAACTTCAACCAGTTTTGTGTTGATTCAGTGTTCATATTACTGGAAAAATTGTCGGAAACCAACGCAACATGATGCGCGATTGCAAATATTAACATGTCTAAGTAATTTCTTACCACAACTGGAAACTCCACATTAGTAGATTCAAACAAACTTTGTATATTGCATATCATATATTGCTGAGGCAACAATTTTGCATGTCTTTTCTTCTTGCATTATGCCTCGGTAGCTGACCGAAGACTTATTGTACAAGCAAGTATCCACAAATATATACTTCTATCTAAATATATATATTTATTTTGTGACATTGAGTGGTTACTGTCCTATAATAGCTATTTATGTATTAAGGGCGTAAAGTATGTCTTTTCCGCTTGAGAGTGAAATTGTTGCTGGAAGCGTTAGACGAGAGAAACAATTACACGAAAGCAAAAAATATACTTTATGCTCGAATTGCATACAAGATTTTTTGTACGAGTAAGCTTCTGTATTATTTGCATAAATAAAAATACATAAATTTACACAAAATAGTAAAATATTTTTTTAGAAAATTATTTTATCCAAGTAGTTTTTCGAAATAATAGTTATAATGATAACTTTAGGCATTGTTATTTCAATTGTGGCATTGTTATTTCAATAGGAACAATTTTTGAATCGTAAAAGTGCATATTACGGTTTACTCGTACAAAAATATTATTTTATAATTACAATATAAATAATGGTTTGGAATAATTAAGAATACCATGAAGCATAATTATTAAGAATAATGCTAAAGATGTCAATGAAATTTTTAAATATTTTATTATTTTGAATTAAACACAATTTTAGACAAATTGTAGATTGATTGATTGATTGATTGATTGGACTGTAGGACCAAGCACTAGGCGAGACTCCCGGATTACGGCCGGGCCACTTCCTACAGTCGTTTTACATATAACAATAGGTAAGGATAGGTAGGTAATTGTTAGTTAGGAGTGAACGACCCGGTTACAGACACCTGGCAAATCGTATCTAGCTACTACTGTTACGAGACAATCACAAGGACAATCACCTATACATATAATCTGCAATCGCCAATCAGCAATCCCGTATCTAAAATTTCTCGCCTGCAATCTCCAGTCGGACACCTGTTATTCATGTAATTTATTAGTATAATAGGATGATGACTAAATTGTAATCCTCTGCACTCTCCAATCTGAATTCATGTTATTAAAATCAATTAAAGCAAAAAAATTAATTGGTGTCCACCTATTTATATCAACGGAGCAAGCGCCAAATCTATTTTGGGTTTAATAAAAAAATTTCTCGAACGAAGTTAATATAAAAATCCATAACACGGGTTATGGTAAATTAAAAGTATTTCTAGATTCAGTAGATATCCACGCAAAGACAATTAATTTTTTTAAAGACCGAAAAGCGGACGCTTTTACGTTCACGCCTAAAGAACTGAGAAGGGAGATACTACTACTTAAAGGAATAAGTGGCGGATATACGGAGGAGGAGATAAAAAATGAAATGTTGGCGGAATGTCCGAATATAAAGTTCTCTAAAATTCAACAATTTACAACTCCCTATACAAAAAGAGCTAACACACAACTGAATATGTACACCTTACAGCTCGAAACAGGTCAAAACCTCAGTGAATTTTTAAACATTAAATACCTGTTTCACCAGAGGATTCATTTCGAGAAACTAAAAAAACAGAAATCATACAATGCTTCAGGTGCCAAAGATTTGGGCATATAAGCCAAAACTGTGCATTTAACAAGAGATGTGTGAAATGTGGAGATAACCATGAAGCAGGCCAATGTGCAAGAGAAAAGGGAAACCAAGAAAATAAACCGGCTGCCTGCATAAACTGCGGCAAGGTAGGTCACCCGGCAAACTACCGAGGATGTGAAGCATTTATTAAATTCAAGAACAACCGGGATATAAACAAAGGAAAGGTAAGAGACCTCCTAAACGCTAGAAAGGAAAGCGTCCTTAGGACCATAAACAACTTCACAACGCCAAACAGATCATTCGCAGATGTTATCAACCCAAATAGAGATAAAAACCCTGACAACAGCGAAAACTACATTTCAGACTTCTTTAATGAGTCCAACAAATTATTCTACATGCCTCTTGGTACTTTGTTAGATAAAATCAACCAATTCTGGCCGAATTACATGAGAATCGAAAACAAAGGTCAAAAAACAGCTGAATACCTACAATTCATCATTTCTCTTACCCCAAAAATAAATATGAGCTGTAACAATATTTCAATTTTAGCTTTGAACGCCAACTCAATAATATCCAACCACAAACGCCTTCAACTTTTTGAAACAATTAAACACATCAACCCGACTGCAGCTCTAATCTCAGAAACCCACCTTAATGGCAGACACAAGCTACACCTCGAAAATTTCAACATCATCAGACAAGATAAAAATGTAGGCACAGCAATATTTATAAAAAAGAACATAAAGTTCAAAATTATTCCATTCGAGAGCCTGTCAATATCGGCAACCTTTATAGACATAAATTACATAGATGCTCAAAAGAGAAATCGCTCTCTGATAATAGGGGCCATCTATATCCCCAGTAACCTTGGTCAAGGTATGAAACAGGACCTAGATAACATTTTGAATTTATGTCAGAATAAAGACGAGGTAATCATTGGAGGGGACTTCAATGCCAGAAACAAAAGATGGGGAGATAGCGTAAATAACGTGAATGGCAATCAATTATCAAATATACTTGAGGAACCAGACTGGATGAACTTCGAAATTGTAAACCCACCGGACCCAACGTTCCCGAGATCGGGTTCCTTCATTGATATGTTCTTAATATCGTCCAATTGTCTTCATAAAACGGACAATCAATTAAACTATAAGTGCTCTACTTTACCAGGAATATCTGACCATTTTGCAATACAACTAAACATCACAATTAAAAATTTTAACCCGTTAACAAACACTAAGAACCACATTTTATCTTTCAAACAAACAAACTGGGATACATACAAATCTGACCTAAGCTTTGCCCTCACGAACTTAAAATATCTCACTCGAGGAGTTTATCTAACGACGAAATTGAAAAAACTATTAATGAGATCAACGTAGCAATTATTAACACAAATCTTAAACATGCCAAACAAATGAGACCTAAGGATTTAAAGTACGCCAATCTATCTGAAGTTGCACAGAAGATGCTCAAATTAAAACAAATCTGGTCCACCAAGCTAAAGAGGATATTTAGCAAACACAAAAACAAAATCAATGCCGAATACAAAGAACTCAAAGCGAGAATCGATTGTCTCAATACCTGCCTAAAAGACAAAATTTCGAGTGAACTGAATACTAACTTCAGACGAAGACTCGAGGCCATCAAACCTTCGCCTCGAGTTTTAAAGGAAATTAATAAGATTACCGTAGGGAAATGCGACAAAATAAATGTATCAAGAGACCCAATCAAAAGAGGTGATAACATCTATATCGACCTAAACGAAAAACTAAACGCGTTTGCCGAATTCTACAAGGAAATATATAAGGAAAAAAATCCCTACTTATAATCTAAACACAACAAATGAGGTCATAAATTTATGGAATAACATCTCAAGAGACAACGAAAAAGAATTGATGGAATTCTCTCAGCAAAACTCTGCGCTGAATCCGGGTAATCTAGATCTCTTCTGTAATACAAAGATTACGTCGGACACAATAAAAGCCCTAAACAATTAAAAAATCGATGGGACCGGACAATATTTCAAACTACTTCATCAGGAAAGGTGTTAAACAACTGGCAGAGCCCCTAACGATCATTATAAACAACTGTTTGGATAACGGTTTCTTTCCAAATGCATGGAAGATAGCGAAACTTATACCTATCCCTAAAACTAACGCGTCACACGACATCAGAGACTTCAGGCCAATTTCGATGCTCTCAAATATGGGAAAAATTCTGGAAAAAATAATAATGTTTAAATTGCTTTGATAATTTTGATATCATCCCTGATGAACAGTTCGGATTCAGGAAAGAACACTCTACAGAGCATGCGCTCTTATATCTCCATGACAATATCGTCAAAGGACTAAACAACAGAAAATGCACAGTCTCTTGCACTTTAGACCTCGAAAAAGCTTTTGACCTCACATGGCCGAAAGGTCACATATACAAACTGCACAGGGCCAACACCCCGCCTTACTTAGTCCGCATTATAAAAGTTTCCTCACAAATAGAAAACTTTTTATTGAAATTGATAATCAGAAATCTAACACAATACCAGTGAATTCAGGAGTTCCGCAGGGATCCATACTTGGACCCTGGTTATTTAACACTTATATTCATGACATTCCAACTAGATTGTCCAATAACTCCAAAACAGTTCTTTATGCTGATGACACTATAGTTTTCGCACAAGACGAAAGACCACATCTTGCATTAGATAAGATCTTAAAACGCATTACATTCATACAAAAATTCTACAAAACCTGGAGAATAAATATTAATGTCGAAAAATGCCAATTAATTTGCTTTAGAAACTCAAGTGGAAGAGGACACCATCTAGCTGTACGAGAAAGTAAACAATTAACTCTCCAAATCAATAATAGCGAAATCAAAACCGTCGATAAGATCAAATATCTAGGTGTTAATATCCAAAACAAAACTGTTTCAATCAACATATGAGAGCCACTATAAACAAAGCTAAAGGTGCAGCCGCGCTGCTAAAACCAATTCTGTCATCTAACAATGTTGAAAGCAAAACTAAGCTTCTTGTATATAAAACATTAATAAGACCTATTTTAACTTACGCTTGCCCTATCTGGTTCACAATTAGTCCCACAGTAGCTAAGGAACTCCTTGTCTTCGAAAGAAAAATCATCAGACATTGTCTCTCCAAATTTAGAAGGAAAAATAAAAAATATATACACAACAAGATTATTTATAAAGATTCGGGAATAACCCCTATTCTTCAATACTTTTACAATCTAGCCGTCACTAGACTAAAAAGACTACATCACCCCAACCCTCTTCTGAGGAGCATTTACCACGACAATGTCACAACTCCACTGGAAAACGGTACCTACTACGTATCACCGATCAGTTTAATAAACACAGAATCTCTCGTGTCTTTGCAAGCTAATAACTGCCTAAATCTTAATAAATTCTACGAATCGAAAAATACCAGTCACTTGAGAGGTTAAAGTACACACCCTGGCTTCGTGCTCCGTGATCTGAATAGGCGTGCACCAACTAATCTAAATTAGTACAATACTTTATTGTTCCCTGTAAATATGTAAATAAATTAGTTTTAGTTTTAGGTAGTTCATAAACAGCGCTCAAATGCTGAAAAAAACGTTTCATATAATGCCCTGAGCAAGCATAAATTTTTCTAGTAAATAAGATACAGTTCATAATAAGTTGAATTAGAGAAAATACTGTAAATTGAATTAAAACAATTTTCTTTTTAAAAAAATCAATTTTTGAAAAACGGTAGCACTTGACAGTTCTTGTCAGTGTATCCAACATATAAAAACAAACTATGTTTAGTTTTTTTTTTGTAACCGCTGTAAAATATACTTGTAAAATGAATGTTTCTAAAATGTCTCAATAAAGGAATTGAATTGAATTGAAATTAACAAAATTCAACACTCAATTTCAGTGTCAGCTTCACAATTCAAACAAATTTTATATATATTTTTTGAACACACTAAAGCAATTTGACAGTCTTTATAAACATGTATAATCACAAAAATAACTTATTGAAAACAAAACAAACAATTGAACGATTAATTTATATATAACAAACTACATTGTATTAAAACATATACCTGATAAAACTTTATAGTATAAAAATGTTGCTTTTTCTGTAGTTGTTGGTAATTAGTGATTGCAAATTACCCGATTTCAAATTACCCGGTTACTCGATTAGTATTTTCCAAATTACCCGGATTACCCGGATAACCCGGGTAGTTATAAAAAAATTAAAAGATGAAAAACAATAAAAAAAAACCTCATAGTAGTAAACTAAAAATTGATCATTTTTTAATTGTAAAATAATATTTCAAAAATATTAAAGCATTTAGGGTAGCTGTACTCATCCGATTTCGTATTTTCTTTTTTAAATTCCTGCAGTAGAAAAAACCCGCTCCGATAAAGTGGATGTTGGCTTCACGGTCAATAACGGGTGATTTAAATTTTCTATCATTTTTTCGGTATCCTTTATTTACATACAACATTTTCAGCTCTTTATCAACTGTAGTACCCCTGTTATCTATAGTAGATCTTGTGTAGACAGCAATACATTTTTGGAGTTGTAAATTTTCAATATTATAATTAGCGGCATCATTATCCGATTTGATTTTTCATTGCTGACGTATTTCCCCATTTAGTTGAAATTATTCGTGCGCATCCAACTACGTGGCACCGAGATTTATCTGATGACATTTCCTTGAACTGGTCCCAAACTTTCGATGACACTTATTTTAATTATTAGTTTAAATCTTAAATAAAAACTTATCATAATATATTTACCGTTTCTATTTTAAACTAAATATAAACAAATAACCAATGAAGATCCCTAATTTTTTATGACTTAATTTCAATAAGAACTAAAATTCCATAAATTTTGTTATGTGTTCTTCGTCGTTTTTCTGTTGTTTTCGTAATCCAAACAATAATAATTAACTAGAGGCAGTTTAATGTTTACGGATGTGGTTGGTTTAATGTTTATGGACATATTGCAATTTGTATGGTTAGAATTGAATCATTTGTCAACAACTAGCATAAACAATAATTCAAATTTGCAAAAAGAGAATGAGCTGAATTTTATTTTGTAAATTTTATTGAGAAAAAACTGGACCTTTTGTTGTTCGGGTACCCGACCAAAATATCCGGATATTAAATACCCGAAAAATCTTCCTAAATACCCGGGTATCCGGGTACCCGGATACCAAGATTGCAAACACTATTGGTAATCCACTTTGATATTTTCTCATTGTAATTCCATCATCACAATTTTAGACAAATTGTAGATGAAATTAAAACCATTATTGTACATTCGAAAACTAAAATAGAATTTTAATATATGGAAATATTGTGCGACATATTATGCAAAATGTTATAGTAGAAATAACTGTTATAACGTTCGATGTATTAAATTAATTATAAATCCATAATTTTGAAACTAATTAAATTGGAGCAACATATAACATCAATATAGCAAGAACAACTAGCTGTGAAATTAGAGGAATATATTAAAACTATTATAGAAACTAGCAATAATTGGTGACCCCGACGTGATCAACACAAGAATTATCGGATTATCAAATATTCTAAATCTGACAAAACTTTTTATAATAAATTTATTTTAATAATAGAACACGTGTTATATTTCGCAAATTGAAAACTTAAAAACTTTTTATCCTTATTTTATAATATCATAATCATTATTTTTATTTTTATTGTTCACATTAGAATTACCACTGTTGTTTTGTTGTTAGCATAACAGAGCCCGTCCTATTTGACGATCAAACTCCTTGTAATAGCATTGCTGTACGTAAATCTTGCACTACCAAACATTTTAATCCTAAATCTTTCTGATATACTCAACCCGTTTTGTGGTTTATCATACTTGAGGCTCCACTGAGGAGCGGGTAAGTTACGAAACAACAGTCTAAATTTATAACATTTTCTCACGTTATCATCTCAGACTTGATGGAATTAGTTAGGAGGGTCAAACGCTCAGTCATGAACATATACGATCCTATTTAACATGCCATTCGCACTCGGTTTTGAAAAATCAATATTGAACGAGTTATTCCAAGCAACGGAGTGAAGCAAAGCTAGTTTCTCTAATGATACACTGAAAGTTCTATGGAGTAAAAAATTTCCTCCTCATAAACACCTTCGCAACAAAAAATAATTCTCTTGACGTTGTAGCTCCCTAGACCCCAGAATTTGCTTTCAACGCTTTGATATCTCTACAATTTTTTCAAATTGTCTAATTAATGCAACACTTTGACAACTATCATGCAGCAAAATAATCTTCGATATCCTTGTTGCCACAGCAGTTCAAAATGTAAAGCTCTTAAATAAATAGCAAGAATTTCAATTATCGTTATAATAAAATATAACTTATTTAACCCAAATGAACTCACTAGAAAATGCTATTCTGATTATTCACGTTACTTTTTTTCTCAACTAATTGACAAAAATCAAACGGCAAACAGATAGATTTTACTCTTATTGCAACTAATTCTACTGCCGTAGATACTAATGGAACACAAACTATAACATTGAGTGCAGACCTTCATTCGTTCACGCTTTTATCATCACTGTTCGATAATTAAGACGCTGTTCAATTTCCCACATTATCACATGTACAGCCATTGCTCCTATTTCTAGTCCTATCCTTCCTTATAAATGATAAGTTTGTTCGTGAAGTTAATGAGCTACTATACGAGTCTAGAGAACTAACCTTTGTTGAGACTCCTTTCAACTGTGAAATATAACTAATGCGTTCAGAACTAATGGACCTCCAGTCTTCTGCAAAAGATGGAGGCTCACAGCTGACAAACTCAAATCTGCAAAGAATATGACCTTATGCACTGAAAAAAATGTCTGCTCAACTTATACGATATAGGTATGAAATCATGCATAAAAGTTGCTTAAATGTGCGCCAAGAATAACTATTCTCAAACTATTCTAATATGAAGAATAGGGGGCCGATAATTTGTTGATTTTTGGAATTCTAAGATTATGAATTTAAAATATAATTCAAGCAAATACAGTTTCTCATTTCTAGAATATTATAAATTTATCATTAACAAAATTTTGAATAGATTTGTGAATATATATGCTCTTTTTAAGCATATGGTATTCAAAAGCATTCTTAGTATTAGAATACATTTATTAGAACAGGTAATTTTTTACTAAAGCTGAGCATAATTTTAGTACGATTAAGAAAATAATGATGCACATTTGAGTTGTTTAAAGACAAATATGCTCGAAACCATTCTAAAATAAAGTTGAGCTAAGTATAAATATTCATAATCTGAGACGAAATTAGTGCATATAATTTCTGCATTTGAGAATAATAGCAACAATTTTGTAAAATATTTTAAATCTATTTGAGACTAACAATGCATGTTAAAAATCTTTCCCTTATTCTTAAATTAAGAATAATATGTAAATGTCATATATAACCCTTCTGGAAATAAGTTAAAATAGACAATTTTTCTAATTTTTTAATAATTTATTTCAATATAATAAAATAATAATTCTAAAGATACAAAAAATATTCATTCAATATATGTTATTATTATTGTATACATAAATTTTTATAAATAAATTAATCTTATGACAAAATAATACATCACATTCATTAAAATAATTTCCAAATTTTCATAATTTTAAAATATAAATTCTAAATTATATAATTCTCTTTTGCTTGAGTTAATATATATTAAATAATTTAATTTCAATAATAATTCAATAAAAAAAGATAATAAATTTGATATAAAGAAAATTTTATACAATTATTATTATTTTTGTCTAAATATTTAATATACAAATTACTATTATAATTAAGGAAATTTTGCTTAAAGTTTCTTCTGTTACGTTTTTCGCAATGTTGTTAATGTTAATCTAAAGTTCTTGTTTAGTATTTAATCATTGATGCCTTCCCAAAACGTTGGTCACTTTGTCATGAGTATAGCATACTCGTGTTTTGATGTAAATAGGAATCAATGTCAATTATAAACCTTAATAAAAATGAAACTAGTTAAATCAAAAATTAAGTAACAGAAAATTTATTTAACTTACTAATTAAAATTCACTCGCAGAAGTAAAAACAGTCAATTCAATGCAGTTCAACTGACTTCTTTTTCTTTTCGAAAGTTGCATATCATATCACTTTATTTCCACAGTTTTGTTTGTAGTTCATGAACTATGTTTTTTGGCTGCAAAACTCTCTTTGTCTTGAATAAACAACTCCAAATTAGTATACTGCTTCATTCCTTGTACACTCGGAACATCTGTATGATAATAAAATAAAATTGAAGTGATTCAAATTTTTCTTTTTTAAAATTGGGAAATATTTTTACCTAAAGATAATCAACTAAAAGATTGTTTTCGGCCAGAAAATATTTCTTTGCTTTTCAATTGACTTGAATAATTGCTATATCTGTGTGAAAGAACTTCAGATACAAACTTATTATGGTTATTCGGCGAATTGTAATAAAATACCTGTAAATATATTTACAAAAATATTAAAACTTATTTTGTTTTAATTTTAAATACTATAATATCGTATCCATAAATTTAAATTGAGAAACAAAATTGACGATCAGTGGGTTCGTTGGATTCTAAAAATGAAGGTACTTTTACACTTCAGCTGGGCATTGTCATCTGACTTACTAAGTCGCTCGCTAGAAATTTAATAATTATATTTTCCTTCTGTGGCATTTTTACCGTGGTTGTTATTTATGTATATGTGTGATCGCAATAAAAGTTTACTATCAGTTTTTTAAAATATTTAAGTTTTTAACGTAAATAATATTGATACTCACTATAAATAATTTTTCAAAGCACTGAATTATTTTTCACGATTTACATAATAAAATTCATAATATTATACACTTAGTTTATTTTGAATTCAATTTTCACTACATATTATTAACACAATTAGACTGTCAATTATTTTTATTATTTTTCAAGGTATAATACTCGAATACTTTACTCTTGTAAATTGCAACACGATATGAACCTGGCAATGGTATAGTTAAGTAAAAAAAACAAAATAGCATTAATCATAATATTTATATATAATATTTTAGTCTACACTCATGAAAATTGTTCTCAAATAAACTCAACAAAATTGTTTAGAATAAATCACTCAATTCTCTACTTGAGTATAACAAACAAAAATATCGATAAATTGTTGGTGAAAAACCATTATTGATTATACTTTACATAAGACAAGAATAACTAGGCACAATTTATGATTTTATATAATCTTGACTGAAAAATTATGTACAATAATTCAAGAATCATGCATATTAACTCTATTTTCTATTTAAGTATGTGACGCACTTGGTTTTCCTTAACGATTAAAACCCAGATCTAGATTTATATAACGGTTCGCTTCTGCAACCAAACAATAGCATGCTATCATCAACAGTAGTCTCAATAAATACTAAGGAGTATTCAATAATACTATATATATAGCTCAATAGCCAGCACCCTTACGTTATCACCTTGTCTAATGATATATTACTGGTATTGTCATTTGTCAAGCACTGGGGACTGAAGTACCCAGGGTTGTCACACTTACAGATCAAAATTAAAACCACATATTCAAATCAACAAAAATTGATCCCTTCATGCGTAAAATTAATAATAATGTATTGCTTATAATTTAAGTCATTTATAAAAACGACAATTTCGTCAAAATTGTTGACATTTTTAAACAAGTCCTAAGTTGACTGGAAATTTATGTTTTAAGTTATTTTAAAATTAAATTAAAAAAAACATACATTTAATCTATTTGCATGTTAAAAATATTTGATACAATATAATTGTCAGATTGAGTTAAATCACTTGTAAATTGTAGAAATTGAGCTAAAAAAATTGATTGTAATTTTCTCAAAAAAAAACTTTATTAAAAATAATTTTTCAAGAAATTGTTTTTCTAGAAATGATTGTAAATATTTTACTACAAATGAGAATAAACGTTGAACAATATCATCGATTTATTGAAATTCTATTTTGAATGATATAGTTATTAAATTGATCGTAAAAACTCTTAAAATAAATGTAAATGATTTAAATTGAGTATTTCATAACTAAGTGAAATTGAATATGTTAATCTTAATTTATAAAATGGTCTTATTGATAAAACTAACAAAACTTCTCTTTGTTTAAACCAGTTATTCTATAATCTAGAAGATTAGTTTCGAATTTTCATCAACTAAGAGGTTCTGTATTTGAGAATAGCTTTTATTTAATATTAGAATACGATTTCTCTCAGTGTGCTACACTAAGGCATATGTAAACCCTCTGGCGGTCAATCGTAAAGACCTTGTCACTTGGTTGAAAGAAATCAGGTTGTAATCATGTTTGCGGTTATTATCGTAGTTTAAATAAAATAAGTTTCCGACAGATGCCCTCACCTGTATTAATTTTATTAATTTTAATAATTCAATCCATTTTCTGGCTTTACTTAATTGAAGCCATCATAATCCATTTTCTGGATTAACTTCAATTCTCAATTTATTCGAATATTATTTATATGGGTGTTCCGCTTATAGAGTATATATTCCGCTTATAGTTTCGCTTATAGAGTATATTCAACAACTTTGCAAGTCGGCTGCCCAGTCAATCACCGTCTTTTCGCCATTTATTATATACAACTACAAAAGAAATCTTAGGTTTTCTAATACTTTTTTATAAATAAAATGTGTGGATAGGAATTAGTCTCAACAACACATAGAAATCTTTTAAGACTTAGATCTCACACACAGACGTTCATAAAGTGTAGAAAATGAATTTTGTTTGCTATTTTATGTTTTTTTAAAGAATGGATAATTAAAAAGCGAATCCTATGACCTTATGAAATAGGTCAGACTCCTAAGGAGGAAATGACAATAAAATAAAATATTACGCTTTTAGTAGCCGCGGAGTTGTCTCAACAGTTCCAAAAATTTATTTACATAACAAATATTTGATACCACAAAAAATAATGGAGAGTTTGCATTTCATTTTAACAATAATTGGCATAGTCAAAAACAACAACAATGTGAAGCAAGTTGTATTTCATTAATCTATTATTATTTATCTATTCTATTCTATCTATTATTATCTATCTATTACTATTATTATTTTGTAAACTTTTCTCTTTTTCCACCAGAAGTGGAACTATTTTTTGTTAGATGGAATTATAATGAAGGAATATATAAGTACGTAAGAAAATTTTGATTGTTAGAACTGAGAGTTATCGCCACAAGCTCAATACGAAGATTGAGAATAGTGAAGTTTTATCGCGATATCCAAAGCTCTCCAAACTGTACATCGAAACAGTTGTGAAGAATTTGGAGAGATATTTGACATATTTGTTTGAAACAAAAACTTTTCTTTTTCACTGACAGCAGTTGATATTAATTATTTTTTTTAGTTTTTGCGTATTTTGTCAATAACTATTATAAAGCTAAATAATATAAAACAAATCAAACTAAAAAATCCCGCAGTGATATAATGTTCAAATTATCGCCATCTCTAAAACATAAAAACAAACAAAATAATTTCACAACTTTTTCAAGACGAATACCAAAAGAGTGAAATATGGGACTGAAGTTTTTGCTTTTGATTTCATAACGTTAAATTGGTATGCAAATTTCACTTCACTCAATCTCCGTATTATTCTTTAAAAGCGAATTTCTTTTAAAAAATTTTGAGAAACAAAACGCAAATTGGGTTGCCAATAATAATCAATCAATTGGCTGGTTCATGTGTCGTACTGTCTTCCTCAATTATTAAAGTCCCTATAAAGTCTTCATATAGTCTTTTTTATGGCAAAAAATAGCACAGCATCATCAAAAAATGCTTAATTATTAAGACTTAAGATATCCGTCTGATATTGTCAGTGGCATGTACTATATTTCACGTTAATTGGTTTGGTATGTCAATATCATATACTGGAGTACGCAGGGTTGTCATACCGGTGGATCAAAAATTACAAATCAATAAAAATCAATCCCTTTTATGCGTAATATATAGCAGATGTAGCAGCTCTAAGTTCTTGGACTCTTGAAATTATGTTGAAAGAAATTTTGCGTAACCATACGTATGATGACGCGTATGTTGCGTTCGCATAATTCAATATAAAATCCACTACACAAAAAAACCAGTTCCATCGTCGTATCAATTCAAAAACCAGCGAAAATAAAACTTCCAAAAAAGAAATAAAAATCGTGAATTCCTCGTTTTTTATTGCGCCTTCATATATTTTGTGTTTTTTTTTCTATATAAAAAACGAAAACATAAATGAACTCTACATAGCAATCTGCCAAAATCAACTTCTTTTTATCTTCTGAAAATCTTGTTTGGTTCACAGTAGCGGTTAAATGTATTGATCGATTCAATAAATAACAATCATCTTTCCGTTTTGCTAGAGATTAATATATTGATATAATTATTTAGATCAACTAATTAAAACCCCCAATTTCCTTGATCCAATAAAAACAAAATAAATACGCAAATGATCGCAGATACGTCTGGTAGTGTATGTAAGTGTCTTTCATTTTTTTAGTAAAGTTTTTTAGTTCATATAAAAATAACAATAAAACAACAAAAACCACCAAAACTACAATATTTATTCATTTTGTTTGACAGAACATTTTTTTTAATTCGTTTTTAATTTTAATATCAGAAAATAAAATTTATAATAATAGACATACATACATTAAAACCATTTAGACATTCAAAAGTGAACGATAGTTTTAAAAATCTGATATGACATCTTGGATAATCATTGAATGTTTGATGTTTGAAGTTTTAGAATTACTAATAAATTTTAACGAATTAATTTTTTTAATATTAATTAAAGAAAGTTTTTTTCATTGTTAAGGCTATTTTTGGACAAGAATGGAGATAGTTATGCATTATTACTTGCAAAATAACTGCCACATTATTTGTATTCGATTAAAATTAAACTCGATACCCATACTAGCTTGTAGCGATATGAGTACGGGATACAATATCATTTTTATCTTACGTTTTTTTTTTGTGTCTTGTTTGTAACGTAAACGGCGTAAACGTAAACATAAACACGTAAACGTAAACATATTGTGATGTTATTCTCACTTCGAATTGGCCTAATTCTCAATCCGATAAACGTTATTGATGGGAAATCGAATCAAGACGCCGATAAAATAAGAAATTTGAACCAGACCTTTACTGATTTTTAAACGTAAAATATGGAGGGGCTAAAATCTCACAGATCTGAGATATCAAGACTTCGGTCTGGGTTAAGGATTTTAATATAGTTTTCGACAAAAAACTTTTATGGGGACATGGCTTTTAGTTTTGGGCAGCGATGTATATCAAACATAACTCTTTGTTAAAGTACAAGTATTTTTTATCTCTGTTTAGAAATTTATTACAAAACTAACACGAAACATCCATACGTTGCCGGAAAATTATAACAGATCATAAATTAACATAATTTAGTAAAATGATGATACATTCAACAAACTACTCAAAAACCTCTCCATTTAGCGTTTCGAGAAAATATTACAAAATCACAAATTCATATTTCTTTCAAAATTCCAAAAATATTGTAAAAATTAAATACAATCAAACTTTTTCAAAATTCCAAAAATTAGAATAAAATCAAATATTCGTTACATAACTCTTTTCTATTCATTACATAACTCTTTTCATGTATTGGAATGTTAATATGTACTAGTGGTGTTATTGATTTTATACTTCGGTCTGAAAGACCTAAGTATTACATTCATGAGCTCAAAGTGAAATTCTTACCCCCACTTTTTTTTGACATTTCTCGACGTTTTAGGACCTATTGATTCTAAAAAAGCAAAAAAAAAAAAATGTGTCTGTCTGCCGGCCGGCCGTCATTATGTACGCTGCAGGGAAAACCGCTGGAGGGATTTCAAAAATGTTTTTTTCTACAAATAGGTTTACTCAAGCGACAGGTCTGAAAGTGTGTCAAAGTGTGTCAAAAAATCATTATGTGTGTCAAAAATAGCAAATTTTCATATTTTTGGCTTTAAAAACGTTCATTTTAAGTGATTACGAGTAGGAACATTAAATTTGGAGAATTCTTAATGGTAAGTATTGGTATGTGAGAACAAAAACTAGATTATTGCATTATAAGTTTGTCAAAAAAATGTTGTCAAGTGTGTCAAAAGAAAGATTTCTATTTATTTTTTTACCTAATATTTTGGAAAAAAATACAATTAATTGTTTGTTGGAAATGAATTTTATTATTATTATTGAGAATTATGGCATTATAAGTTTGTCCAAAAAATGTTGGCAAGTGTGCCAAAAGAAAGATTTTTATTTATTTTTTTACCCAACTTTTTGGAAAAAAATAAAATTGTTTGTTTGAAATGAAATTTTATTATTATTATTGAGAATTATGGCATTATAAGTTTGTCAAAAAAATGTTGTCAAATGTGTCAAAAATGATTTCATTTATTTTTTAGCCAATTTTTTGGAAAAAAAATGTAACTGTCTTATGACGTAAATGTAATTGAAAATGAAATTGGACACGGAAATTTTTGAATTTGTTATAGTTTTTGAAATATTTTTGGAATTTTGAAAAAGTTTGTATTTTTGATTTTGTAATAATTTTTGCAATATTTTTAGAATTTTGAAAAATTTTTAATTTTTGATTTTATTATAATTTTTGGAATTTTGAAAAAATTTTCAATTTTTGATTTTGTAATAATTTTTGCAATATTTTTAGAATTTTGGAAAAAGTTTGAATTTTTAAGAATTTTTGGATTATTATTGGAATTTAGAAAAAGTTTAAATATTTGATTTCATTCTAATTTTTTGAATATTTTTGGAATTTTGAAAAAGTTTGATTTTATTTAATTTAACAATATTTTGGGAATTTTGATTATAATTTTCCGGCAACGTATTGATGTTTCGTGTTAGTTTTGTAATAAATTTTTAAACAGAGATAAAAAATACTTGTATACTTTAACAAAGAGTTATGTTTGATATACATCGCTGCCCAAAACTAAAAACCATGTCCTTCGTGAAAGTTTTTTGCCGAAAACTACATATATCAAAATCCTTTACCCAGACCGAAGTCTTGATATCTCAGAGCTGTGAGATTCAGCCACTCCATATTTTTAGATTTAAATTCTCAAGCTTGCAATGATTATCTATTATTAATGGCTTCACATGAATCTCTAATAAATGAAGTTACGAGGCCTATATCTTTCACTTGTATTGATCATATTCTTGTAAGAAAAAATTTAAATTCTAAGTGTATCCCCATATGGGTATCTTTGAATTGGTGTTTTTACATTTTCGAATTATTTTATGACTGGGGGTAAGAATTAATAAATTATAAATTAACGTCCATGCAAATGCTTGCGCACATCAAACTTTAAACTCAAATATCTCGAAACTACACATTTGCGTATACGTTATTTCATTATTAAAGCGACGAATGTACCTAAAGTTTTCGACTTTAATGTTACGGATCATTACACCACTATTCTATGTTTAGAGTTGGAAATGACTGATAAATATGATAATATTAATAAGTCTTTACTTCATACTAAAATTGATTATACATTATTGTCTACTAAACTTGCTTCTGAGACTTGGTATAGTTGTTTCTCTGCAAATAATGTTAATGACGCATATAATGATTTTATTTCTACCTTGCAGAACCATATTAATAGCTCTTTTATTAATACCTTAAAAAATCTTTTAAGCAGCCAATAAAAAAAACTAAAGAATGGATGTCAGATAACCTATCCAATGTCATAAAATTAAAGAATCTTCTTTATAAAAAGCACAAACAACACCACTTAAATGTTAACTTAGCTTCTAGATATTTTGAATATAAAAAAAAGTGTTCTGCCTTAATTAAAAGTGAAAAGTCATTTTATTACAACAATCTGTTTAATAAATACAGGAATAATCCTAAAAAACAGTGGGAAGCAGTTAATTGTATAATTAAGGAAAAAGTAACGCAACCTAAATCGTATAATATTTTGGATAGTAAGGGCACCCTTTGTAATGATTTACCCATTGTATGTGACTTATTTAATAATTTTTTTATTGATATACCTGATAAACTCAAAAAAGAAAATATTACTTACATCAGTTCATAATTCTCAAGCTACAATTGACAATATGGTTTATTTGCTTAAAAAAAATAAATAAAACACCTCTTTGATCTTTTGACACACTTGAAAACATTTTTTTTACAAACTTATAATGCAATAATCTAGATTTTGGTCTCACATACCAATTCCGACCATCAGGATTTCTCCAAATACAATGTTCCCCCTACCGGCAATCGCATTGGACGAAATATATGACGAAAATAAGGACACATTGGATTTATTGGATAAAATCTGGGATTCGTTGGATTTTCGTCCACTGTGTGGATTTAATTCCTGATCTCGGACATCTGTCCAATATGACGAACATAAGAAGTTATTGGACGCATTGGACGAAATCTGGGATTAATTTCCATTTAGTCCATAGTGTGGATTTAATTTTGGATCTTAGAGATCTGTCCAATATGATGAACATGAGGATGAATTGGACACATTGGACAATACCTGGGCATCATTGGATTATTGTTCGTTTTCTGGATTAAAGTAAACCTTACGTCCAATAATTTGAATTGTAATTGGATTTTATCTCGAGCAATCGTCTTACTGATTGTAAATTGGAACATCTGGAACATTTTAGTTAAATTTTGTCTATGGAATTATAAATTGCATTGTTACAAATAAAAAAAACGATTGTAACTTAGAACATTTAGGGTATCTCTATGAAATATAAAAAAATTTAAATAGTCGTCAGTTTCCATATCATAAAAAAGAAACTTCAATATTTATAAACAAATACCCAATGGTTTTAAAAGCAAAAGTAATAAAAAATATCTAAATAGGTGAGGAAAATTCCATTTAATTAAGTTACCAAAATAAGAGCATCTGTAAAGGTTTAGTTTAATACAAACTATATACCATGGTATATTATAATAGGATAATAAAAATTATATAAACAAATAATCTATTGTGGTATGCATTCTGTAATTTTTAATTTTCAGAGACGCTATTTTGTTTTCGTTCTTAAGCAAGCTACAGACCTACAATCAATTTGTCAATCAATTGAAAACGAAAATAAACGAAATAAAATTTAGGGGATTTTTACACTAAATTTTATTTCGTTTATTTTCGTTTTCGAATTGATTGACAAATTGATTGTAGGTCTGTAGCATACTTTATTTTTTAGTGGAATATTTAGATAAAATTATACTTAGAAGCCAGAAAATAGTTACCTAAAATATTATTTAGTCGCCAAAATTATTAGATCACAAATACTTTAATGATATATCCGGTTCATCCCTTAACTATTTTTGTTTATATAATTTTTTTCCTTTGTTTCATGTAAAACATAAAAAATTAGACAGGTAATAACTTGTTCTTATATCGCAATAAAACTATGGTAAAAAAGAAAAATGAAATGACTATGAAACTCAGATAAATATAGGATTAGAAATATTGATCAGTACTTGTTTAAGATCTGATGATTTTAGAAAATTTGATCTAATTATTTTAGTGTTAAAATTATTAATCGTTATTAGTGTTAATTATTAATTATTAACTGTAAAGTGTTATAAATCGCTAGTGTTATAAAAAAGTGTTCCTGTGCTTAAAATCAGAGAAGTGTGTGTTAACATTGCTTATAGCATATATATATATACTATTTATCAAGTATATATATTTGGTGATATGACTTTCACCCCGGCCTAAAAGAGTTGTTTTTATCGCTTTAAAATTGATTTTAGAAGCTAAACAAACATTAAAAAAAGCACACATCTACAAAGGCTTAGGATACAGACCGTTGACATTCTTAAACAAAAACATAACATATTGGTTAAATCTTAATAATAAAAATTTGGAAGTATGTACATTAAAAACTTATAATTCAGTCATTGAAAATATGCAAAATATATACATTTTATTTATTACAATTTAACTAATATGATTATCAAAATGAAAAAACCTATTTCAATAACATCAACAGAATTTATATATCAAAATAGTATGTATTGTATGGAAGTTTTTGTTCAATGGTCTGTATCTTCGACCTTTGGGGCTGATATGACGAAATGTGCATCGGTTTTGTAGTATATTTTAAAGCCAATAAAATCATGTATCTTTACGCTGGTATATGTATATACATATATTTAAATCTATATCTTATAGGTGTTTAACCGAAAATATCTAACTATAATAAGTGTTTAACCGAAAAACAACTAACTAAAAACAAAAACTATTATACACATATATATATAAATACATTATATTCAAATTTGTGTTTTCTTTAAATTAAGAAGTAATTAAATGTAAGTACCATTTATTAATTAAAATATAAAAGCTAGGCAATTCAATATCATTTGATTTCATGATATGCATTTATGAATTAGTTTGTAAAACGTTTTTATATGGATGTTAATTTAGGACCAAAGACATGCTAAACATTTCAGTTTAAAGACCAGTCAAATTAACTTTTTTTGAGGAAAAAATTAGTATAGTAGAATTTTTTTGCCAGCGAACACAAAATTTGTTTGTTATGCGCATATTGTTTGCACATGCGCATGCACATGCGCATATTGTTTGCACATTCAGTGTCTCGATTAAAATATTAAAAAAACTATTGGGGTCCCATTGAAATGGACAAAAAAAACGCATAAAATTTATAAATTACTATTGAAATTCAACCAATTATAATAGAAACCCAAAAACTAGTAGAAAAATAAATGATTCTTGTAGGAAATATAACAAAATTTTGATAATTAAAAATAATTATAATAAAAATAACGACGCCTATGGAAATAAATATCACAACAAACAAATGGTACGAACTAGAAGTAGAAATTTAACTAATATAATTGTTTTGAAAACAAATTTATCTCAAAATAAATAATACATCTCTGTTTTACTTTTTGTCTTATCTTTTATCTCTTGCTGCGTCGTAGCTGTCAGAAATTCGCTGGCAAAAAAATTCTACTATAACAGGATGAAAACTATTGGATAAATAAGAAAATATTGCGCAAATGATGAGAAACAAAAGTTAAAGGTGCTCCGAGTTGGGGTGGTGAAATGGGGTGAGGTTTTAGAAAATGGTTTTTCATGAATTTCAGCGAAGCTAGACCTTCTATCGAAAATAGTTTAAAGCAAAAGTTGTAGGTAATTTTTTTTGGGAGATAAAAATTAAAAACAAAAAGACCTTTTTTCTCGGTTTTTTCTATTTAAACGGCAAATTTTAGGTTATGTGAAAAAATGGCCGATATAAAAGTTGTAGACCTTTTTATTACCTACAACTTTTGCTTTGGTGAAAAGCAGTTCTAGTTTCGCTGAAAATCATGAAAAACCATTTTCTACCCCTAAAAGCTCACCCCATTTCACCCCCGCAACTCGGAGCACCTTTAATTTATGTTTC
>OY856187.1:189817622-189884586 GCA_963693315.1 Diogma glabrata | reverse complement strand
TACTCGTAATCACTTAAAATAAACGTTTTTTAAGCAAAACATATGCAAATTTCCTTGTTTTGACACACTTGACGATTTTTTTGACACACTTTCGGTACAGTTATCGAACACATCGTCCTTTCGGCTCTTCCCATTGAGTAAACCTATTTTTAGAAAAAAAAATTTTTGAAATCCTTCCAGCGGTTTTCTAGATTTCGTAGGTTGTGGCGGCCGACAGACAGACATACATTTTTTTTTGCCTTTTTAGAATCAGTAGGTCCGTCGAGAAATGTCAAAAAGTGGGGGTAAAAATTTCACTTTTAGCTCATGAATGTAATACTTAGGTCTTTCAGACCGAAGTAATTAGTTGTAGCTAACAGCAAAATTTTAAATACCCAATACAGTGGTCTATCAAAAAATTATAATGAAAATACGACGAAATATAAATGTTCATCAAAAAAATTTGGTTGTCCATATCAATCGAATATAAGAACTTCCAATAATAAGCAAATTCTAGAAGTGAACCAAGTAAATAAAGCTCATATTTATATTGTAGGTAAAGATTTTGCGTTTGCGATTTGAAAAATAATTTATTTAAATAAATTTTAGGAAGGAGTTGAGAGTACAACAGTAGCAAGTCTCGAGTCCAGTCTCATGAATCTTACAGTAAGTGTAAAATCTTTTTCAACATTAAATTTCAGATTTTTGCAAAACTCTTGTTTCTTTCCATAAGTTTTTGAAATAAAAATTTAAACAATTTTAAAGTGTAAAGTTAAATATTTTCGTAGTTTAGCAAGAAATCAAGAGTGTTTTCCAAATGTTACTTTATATACTACACCAAGGGTCAACGGCCAACATTTTGAATGTTTGTCAAGTTTAAGTTTTTGAATATATCGGGTGAATATTTTGTTAACCTTAAGGCCCATTTAACCGATGATGATGGGGTCGAATCAAAACGGCTTGGTAAACAAAATGAAAGAAAATTTATTAGCAACACAAAACCAACTAACATATAAGCAAAAAGAAAAAAAATAATGGAGTTATTAAACACTTTCGATTCGAGTAATAGGCGTTAGCCGAGACGCTAGTAAGCATCGAGAAGATAATGAAATTTTATCATCGTGTGGAATACAACATTTTTCCTATTGCAACTGTTAAAGAAGACCAAAAAATAAAGAAAAATCAAAATGATAAATTTAATTTAAAAGTGTCAGGAAAAAAATGAGCATAGGTGGCTTTGATAACTTTTTGAATTACTTCGGTCTGAAAGACCTAAGTATTACATTCATGAGCCAAAAGTGAAATTCTTACCCCCACTTTTTTGGCATTTCTCGACGTTTTAGGACTTACTGATTCTAAAAAAGCAAAAAAAAATGTATGTCTGTCTGCCGGCCGTCATTACCTACGCTGCAGGGAAAACCGCTAGAGGGATTTCAAAAAATTTTTTTCTAAAAATAGGTATACTCAAGGGACAGGTCCGAAAGTACGCTGTGTTCGATATCTGTACCGGAAGTGTGTCAAAAAAATCATCAAGTGTGTCAAAAACAGCAAATTTTCATATTTTTGGCTTAAAAAACGTTCATTTTAAGTGATTACGAGTAGGAACATTGTATTTGGAGAAATCTTGATGGTAGGGATTGGTATGTGAGATCAAAAACTAGATTATTGCATTATAAAATTGTCAAAAAAATGTTGTCAAGTGTGTCAAAAGAAAGATTTTTATTTATTTATTAACCAATTTTTTGAAAAAATAATTTGTTTGAAATGAAATTTTATTATTATTGTAACGACTCTTCGTTGGTTCTTTTCGATTATTGAGCAAATACGACAGTAAAAGACAGATCTTTGGTTAACAGAATCTCAAACTTTATTTGTCAACAAATTACAGCAGCTTCCGTTTTTCCTTACAATAAATTCCAAGGTCTCCAATTTATGTACCATAAACTTCACCGCTTTTCCACAATTTGAATCAAAATATTCGGAATCGTAAAATCTGTATTTACTATTCCACTAAGTTCAGATTCTTTCACTATTAGTACCCAGGCTCAAGTACCACCGATTATTCCTTATACTTGCGAATATTTATCAACACTTTTAATTGCAAAAGTAAAACTGACTATCTGATATTTTTGTTTGCTTATTGATATCGAAAAATAAATAAATCGAAACTTCTATAATCCACTAGAAATCAATACTACGTAGTCTGTACATCTTGAATAGGCCACACCTGTTTTCATTCATACTTGCATTTGTATTAGCGAACTCAAATTTAATTTATGCAAAATGTATTAGGTAACTCCTTTTAATTCATTAATGTAAACATTTGTATAACAAATTTAATTTACATTAATTTATGCAATACAATTTGCAATACAAGTAAAAGATTGAAAAAGGAGTTAACTTTTAATTCATGAATGAGTAAATAAAATTAACCCATTCTGGACGAAGTTTATTACATTGCCCTCCATTTAGTTTTGTTCGTCCCGAACAATATCAGATATCGCATTGGTGCTGTTACCTTGATACGGTGCCAACCTTTGCAGATGTATCACTTTCATCTTGGTACGGGGTCCCTCTTGTTTGCGGTAGATGACATCATTAATTCGTTTGATTATTTTATATGGGCCTTCCCAATCTGGCTGCAGCTTGGGTGATCTTCCCTTAGTTCTTCTGGGGTTGTATAGCCATACCAATTCTCCTTCTTGAAAACCGCCACTATTTGCATTTATGTCGTACCTGGTTTTCATTTTGTCACTGGCAATCTTAATGTCGTCTCGAACCTGCTGATGGATTTTATTCATCTTCTCCCTTAGTTGTCCCACATAATCTGTTTTCGTGGATACCAGACCTCCAGGGATGCCAAACTCGATGTCACTAGGAAGATGTAGTTCTCTTCCGAACATGATATTCGCTGGCGTTTCACTTGTCGTATCGTGCACTGCGCTACGATAGGCCATCAAGAATAACGGAAGATCCTTGTCCCAATTTCTTTGGTTGGCTTCTACTACCTTTGACAAATGTTCTTCCATGGTTCGGTTGAATTCGTTCGTTAGTTCGTTCTACCATGCCATCTGACTGCGGGTTCGTAGGTGTAGTTCGTGTTTTTCTAATGCCGAGTGTTCTGCACAGCTCTTCCATCAGTTGAGATTCGAAATTCCTTCCCTGGTCGGTATGCAACTCGAGCGGTGTTCCATATCTGCAAACCCATTCATTGACTAATGTTTCCGCGACCGTAACTGCTTCCTGGTTCGGTATTGCATAAGCTTCCGGCCATTTTGTAAAGTAATCAATGACCACCATGATGTATTTGTTACCTTTTGTCGTTTCCGGAAATGGCCCCGCGATGTCTATAGCAATTCTCTCCATTGGGGCACCCACATTGTACTGTTGCATCTCTCCTCGAGTTCTAGTTTTTGGTCCTTTGCTCGCCGCACAAGTATCACATCGCCGACACCATTGCTCTACGTCGGTTCGATACCTTACCCAATAAAACCTCTCCCTTACCTTAGCCAGGGTTTTATTGACTCCCAGGTGTCCTCCCGAAATACTTCCATGCAGCTTTCCCAGTACCTCTTCTACTCGACTTGATGGCAGCACCAGTTGCTCTAACACTTTCTTTCCATCAGCGGACTCCCATTTTCGTTTTAGTATCCCGTTGTCCATAATTAGTGAGTCCCATTGCGCCCAGTAGCATTTCACCTCCGTACTTAAAGGTGCTACCTCTTTCCACTCCGGTCGCCTTCCCTCAGTTTTCCATTTCAAAATTGGTGCCATAGCTGGATCTTCTAGCTGTTCTCTTTTCATTGCCTCGGTACACCAATCGTCAGGACTTTGGAACTTAATTTGTTTCACTTTCAATGCTTCATTTCTCTCAGTCCTGCTACATGACTTGCGCTCCTCAATACAGGGTCTTCTTGACAGATCTTCAGCGTTACAACGTATCCTTCTCTTCCGGTGTTCAACGCGGCAATTCCTTTCCTTTTTGACATCCACTTGCTTGTTTGAAAGGTTCATCAACCGGCCTGGAACTACTCCTTCTTTTGCTGCTACTCGTGTTTTGCATTCTTGTCTGATGTGCCCTAACTGCCCACAATTCCAGCATCTTACTCTGCT
Organism: Diogma glabrata; assembly: GCA_963693315.1. Taxonomy (NCBI): domain Eukaryota; kingdom Metazoa; phylum Arthropoda; class Insecta; order Diptera; family Cylindrotomidae; genus Diogma; species Diogma glabrata. The sequence goes on along the minus strand of OY856187.1, from coordinate 189,880,494 downwards.
AGATCTTCTTCGTTGATTTCGTTCAGGCTTATCTTCCAACTTTTTGACATGCATGATCACTTCATCAAGCGCTGCTTTTAGTGGCTCTTCAGAAACTTCCGTCTTACGTACTCTATCTAAGGCAAGCGCTCTTTTTCCAGCTTCCGTTTGTAGGGCCAATGCTAAGACTTCCGCAGGTACTTTCTTTCCGCTCAGATACAGCTGATTTCTCATTTGTATATCTCGAAGAGCATTGATAAATGTATCAGCTGCCAGCTCATCTCGATGTTCAGCATTATAGTTCGGGTATGACAGATTAACCAGTCTCACAATGTCAGCCTCCAATTCTTGCAAAGTTTCGCTGACTCCTTGTTTTCGTGTCTTGAGCTGCATGCGATGGAGAGCTTGCATATGACGTTCCCCGTATCTTACTTCTAAGGCCTCCATAATCTTGCTGTAATCACGTTCTGTCGCTGATAGTGTCTGCAAAATTTCAGCAGCAGGTCCCTTCAATGTCAATATAAGCGCGTTTGCTTTTTGCTGGTGATCAACCCCAGTTGTTGCTATCTCAAATTGCATCTTAAATATCTGATACGATGTAGATCCATCAAATGCGGGTGTTTTCACTCTAGCTGGGGCTGAAGTAATTGATGGATTGCTCATGTTACCTGACTTCAATTGTGCTATTTCTTGACGGAATTCACTCGAAAGATTGCGTAATTTCTCTTCATGTTCTTCGGTAACTTTCCGCAGCTCCCTTTCCATGTTGTTGATTTTACCCTCTGCACTGGATATACGTGACTCGATTACTTCACGTAGACTTTCTTGCTTTGCCATTATATCAGCAAATTGTTGTCGCTGCTCTACTTTTTGTTCTGCTGCTAGAACTTTTTGTTCTGCTGCCTGTTTCTCTTGTCGAGCCATCATATCAGCAAGTTGTTGTTGTTGCTCTACTTTTTGTTCTGCTGCCAGAACTTTTTGTTCTGCTGCCTGTTTCTCTTGTCGGGCCATCAGATCAGCAAGTTGTTGTTGTTGCTCTAATTTTTGTTCTGCTGCCAGTTTTTCTTGTCGGGCCATCATTTCTTTTATCAACACCATCATCGGATCAATTGCTGGGGCATTCTGAACCGGAGCTTCCTCCGACTCTATTTCTATGACCTCTGTGTTTTGGCCTGCTTCTTCTAAAACTTTACGCAGCCGGAATGCAAGTTCTGCCTTCGTTCCATGGATTGGAGCATTCCTCTTCTTCAACTCATCCTTCAGCTGGGTCTGGCTGAGATCACTAATATTTACTGTCTTGACCATTCTTTTAATAATCCCACTTCTGACACCACTGTAACGACTCTTCGTTGGTTCTTTTCGATTATTGAGCAAATACGACAGTAAAAGACAGATCTTTGGTTAACAGAATCTCAAACTTTATTTGTCAACAAATTACAGCAGCTTCCGTTTTTCCTTACAATAAATTCCAGGGTCTCCAATTTATGTACCATAAACTTCACCGCTTTTCCACAATTTGAATCAAAATATTCGGAGTCGTAAAATCTGTATTTACTATTCCACTAAGTTCAGATTCTTTCACTATTAGTACCCAGGCTCAAGTACCACCGATTATTCCTTATACTTGCGAATATTTATCAACACTTTTAATTGCAAAAGTAAAACTGACTATCTGATATTTTTGTTTGCTTATTTATATCGAAAAATAAATAAATCGAAACTTCTATAATCCACTAGAAATCAATACTACGTAGTCTGTACATCTTGAATAGGCCACACCTGTTTTCATTCATACTTGCATTTGTATTAGCGAACTCAAATTTAATTTATGCAAAATGTATTAGGTAACTCCTTTTAATTCATTAATGTAAACATTTGTATAACAAATTTAATTTACATTAATTTATGCAATACAATTTGCAATACAAGTAAAAGATTGAAAAAGGAGTTAACTTTTAATTCATGAATGAGTAAATAAAATTAACCCATTCTGGACGAAGTTTATTACATTATTATTGAGAATTATGGCATTATAAGTTTGTCAAAAACTTGTTGTCAAGTGTGTCAAAATAAAGATTTTTATTTATTTTTTTGCCCAATATTTTGGAAAAAAATAAAATTAATAATTTGCATGGCATGAAATTTTATTATTACTATAGAGAATTATGGCATTATAAGTTTGTCAAAAAAATGTTGTCACGTGCGTTAAAATAAAGATTTTTATTTATTTTTTTGCCCAATTTTTTGGAAAAAAATAAAATTAATTATTTGTATGGCATGAAATTTTATTATTATAATAGAGAATTATGGCATTATAAGTTTGTCAAAAAAATGTTGTCAAGTGTGTCAAAATAAAGGTTTTTATTTATTTTTTTACCCAATTTTTTGAAAAAATTATTTGTTTGAAATGAAATTTTATTACTATTATTGAGAATTATGGCATTATAAGTTTGTCAAAATAATGTAGTCAAGTGAAAAATGTTGTCAAGTGTGTCAAAATAAAGATTTTTATTTATTTATTTGCCTAATTTTTTGGGAAAAAAATAAAATTAATAATTTGTATGGCATGAAATCTTATTATTATTATAGAGAATTATGGCATTATAAGTTTATCAAACAAATGTTGTCACGGGTGTCAAAATAAAGATTTTTATTTATTTTTTTGCCCAATTTTTTGGAAAAAAATAAAATTAATAATTTGTATGACATGAAATTTTATTATTATTATAGAGAGTTATGGCATTATAAGTTTGTCAAAAAAATAATGTCAAGTGTGTTAAAAAATGATTTCATTTATTTTTTAAGCCAATTTTTAGGAAAAAAAATGTAGTTGTTTTATGACGTATATGTAATTGAACATGAATTTGGACATGGACATTTTTGAATTTGTTATAGTTTTTGAAATATTTTTGGAATTTTGAAAGAAATATGAATTTGTGATTTTGAAATATTTTCTCGACACGCTAAATGGAGAGGTTTTGAGTTGTTTGCTGATGTATAATCTTTTCACTAAATTATGTTAATTTATGATCTGATTATAATTTTCCAACAACGTATTGATGTTTCGTGCTAGTTTTGTAATACATTTCTAAATAGAGATAAAAATACATGTACTTTTAAAAAAGTAATTTTTGATATACATCGCTGCCCAAAACTAAAAACCATGTCCTCGTAACAGTTTTTTGCCGAAAACTATATAAAAATCCTTAACCCAGACCGAAGTCTTGATATCTCAGAGCTGTGAGATTTCAGTCCCTCCATATTTTTATGTTGCTTTTTTTTAGCTATTTTATAATTTTATATATAATGCTTAAAATATAAACGATAATGCTTCACAAACAAACTTAAATCGTTTATAGCAATAAAATGAGAAATTTCATAGATAATATTTAATTTTATTCAAGTTCTGTTTTGTATAGAATCCCATAATAAATCTTGTGATGTTTTCTCTTATCCCTCATTTGCAGCGCCATTGCGGTAAACACCGGAACACAAAATAATACAAATTTCGATAATTTTGTCATATATATTAAAAATAATAAAAAATTTACATTTTTTTAAGCAATGGAATTATACCAACAAAAAAAAATAGTCAAATGTATTCAAGAATACGTAGAATACGAAAAAGGTATATGGTTTCAACACTTACTTTATTCCAAATTTGTTATTAAATGGATTCAACAGCATAAAGCGCTGGACGAAAAAAATTGATATTTTCAATTTTAGTATTATTATAATCTCAGTGCATATTAGAGTACACTGGGCACTGGCTGTGATCAATTTCAAAACAAAAACTATTAAATACTATGATTCAAAGGGACAACCCAATGATGAAGTTTTGGAAACTATATTTAAATATATACAAGAAGAAGCAGTGGACAAAAAAAAATCCAAATATGATATGCATGACTGGAAAAGAGAAAATGTAAAGAATATACCACGCCAGCAAAATAAAGATGACTGTGGTGTTTTTGTGTGCATGTTTGCGGAAAACATAGTCAAAAATACAGAATTCACATTTTCACAAAATGATATTCCACTATTACGAAAAAAAGGATAAATGAAATCGCAATTGGAAAATAAGAAAACAGTTATTTATGTTATGTTATTTTTTTTATATTGTGTTTTTTCCATTTATGTTATTGTTAATTTATGTTATATGTTTATAAATTTTTTATGTGATATATTTATAAATTCAATTATTTTATTTAATGTGAAATAGTATCTTTTATTAATTATAGGTGATATTTTTTTAAATTTATTTGGCAAAATTTATATTTTTTATATTATATTATATTTTTTATACATGTATATGTTTCATATATGTGTTATATGTTTAAATGTTTGTGAAATTAGTATTTTTATTTATTTATTAATTATATGTGATATTTTTTTTTAATTTTTTCGTATGTTAATTTATATTTTTTTTATATTATATTATTTTTAATTTAATACAAAAATACAAAAGAAATACAATTTTCAATATGTAATCATAGATGAAAAATTCAACTTAGGTAAATATGAAAAATGATGAAGTTTCAATTTAGAAATTATCTGAACATCAAAATTAAAATATGTTTCGTCATCGCCGCTTTGGCTAAGTTGTGTAAGACACACGGAATTTGAACAATGTGTCTCTGATGAATGTAGTTCGAATTCTGACACGAAACACAACAAAATTTTTTCTAAAGGAATTTTAGAGAAAATGAAAAGTTATTTCGAATTGCAAAATTCAAGTGATTTCCAATATGTACTTAAGCTTAATTGTTCACAAAAACCAATCCGAAATTAAAAACTCCCCTAATGTTGTCTATATTTCCTAACCAAAAATATAACAACATATTGACTTTACGTCAGATATTAAGTTTCGCATTGATTGGCAACAATCAATAATGACTTTACACTCGTGACTTAGGATGTTGATTAGAATGTTGACTTAGATGTTGACGAAATATTCTCTCATCCTATGAATTTACACATCGTAATATCTAGAAATTTAATACAAAAATACAAACGAAATACAATTTTCAATATGTAATTATAGATGAAAAATTCAACTTAGGTAAATATGAAAAATGATGACGTTTCAATTTAGAAATTATCTGAACATCAAAATTAAAATATGTTTCGTCATCGCCGCTTTGGCTATGTTGTGTAAGACACACGGAATTTGAACAATGTGTCTCTGATGAATGTAGTTCGAATTCTGACACGAAACACAACAAAATTTTTTCTAAAGGAATTTTAGAGAAAATGAAAAGTTATTTCGAATTGCAAAATTCAAGTGATTTCCAATATGTACTTAAGCTTAATTGTTCACAAAAACCAATCCGAAATTAAAAACTCCCCTAATGTTGTCTATATTTCCTAACCAAAAATATAACAACATATTGACTTTACGTCAGATATTAAGTTTCGCATTGATTGGCAACAATCAATAATGACTTTACACTCGTGACTTAGGATGTTGATTAGAATGTTGACTTAGATGTTGACGAAATATTCTCTCATCCTATGAATTCACACATCGTAATATCTAGAAATTTAATACAAAAATACAAAAGAAATATTATTTTTAATAAATTTATTGGATTATAAATTTTTTTTTTTATAAATTTATTGATTTCTAAATTACTTCGGTCTCAAAGACCTAAGTATTACATTCATGAGCCAAAAGCGAAATTCTTACCCGCACTTTTTGGGCATTTCTCGACGTTTTGACTGATTCTAAAAAACCAAAATAAATAAATGTATGTCTCTCTGCCAACCGTCATTACCAACGAAATCTAGAAAACCACTGGAGGGATTTTAAACATTTTTTATTTCTCAAAATAGGTATACTCAAGAAACAGGTCCTAAAGGACGCTGTGTTCGATAACTGTACCGGAAGTGTGTCAAAAAAATCATTAAGTGTTTCAAAAATAGCAAATATTTATATTTTTGACCTAAAAACGTTCATTTTAAGTGATTACGAGTACGAACATTGAATTTGGAGAAATCTTAATGGTAAGTATTGGTATGTGAGATCAAAAACTAGATTATTGCTTTAAAAGTTTGTCAAAAAATGTTGTCAAGTGTGTCAAAAGAAAGTTTATTTATTTTTTTACCCAAGTTTTTGAAAAAAATTACATTAATTATTTGTATGACATGAAATTTTATTATTATTAAAAATAATTATGGTATTATAAGTTTGTCAAAACATATTGTCAAGTGTGTCAAAAGAAATTCCCCAATTTTTTGGGAAAAAATAAAATTAATTATTTGTATGGCATGAAATTTTATTATTATTATAGAGAATTATGGCATTATAAGTTTGTCAAAAATATGTTGTCACGTGTGTCAAAATAAAGATTTTTATTTATTTTTTTGCACAATTTTTTGGAAAAAAATAAAATTAATAATTTGTATGACATGAAATTTTATTATTATTATAGAGAGTTATGGCATTATAAGTTTGTAAAAAAAATAATGTCAAGTGTGTTAAAAAATGATTTCATTTATTTTTTAAGCCAATTTTTAGGAAAAAAAATGTAGTTGTTTTATGACGTATATGTAATTGAACATGAATTTGGACATCGACATTTTTGAATTTGTTATAGTTTTTGAAATATTTTTGGAATTTTGAAAAAAGTTTGTATTTTTGATATTGTAATAATTTTTGCAATATTTTTAGAACTTTGGAAAAAGTTTTGGTTATTGTTTTTGTTGTAATTTTTGCAATATTTTTAGAATTTTGAAAAAAAAATAGAATTCTTTTATATATAATTTTAAAATTTGGAAAAAAGTTTCAATTTTTGATTTTGTAAGAATTTTTGGTATATTTTTAGAATTTTGAAGAATTTTATCATAATTTTGGCAAAAAGTTTCAATATTAGATACTGTTATAATGTTTGCAATATTTTTAGAATTTTGGAAAAGGTTTAAATTTTTGAATTTTTAAGAATTTTTGGAATATTATTAAAATTAAGAAAAAGTTTAAATTTTTGATTTTATTCTAATTTTTGGAATATTTTTAGAATTTTGAAAAAAAATAGAATTTTTGAATTTTTTGTATATTTTTAGAATTTTGAAAAAAGTTTCAATTTTTGATTTTGTAAGAATTTTTGAAATATTTTTAGAATTTTGAAAAAATTTTAAATTTTTGATTATATTATAATTTTTATAACTTTGGAAAAAGTTTCAATTTTTGATTTTGTTATAATTTATGCAATATTTTTAGAATTTTGAAAAAGTTTTAATCTTTGATTTTGTAATAATTTTTGAAATATTTTTAGAATTTTGTTTGAAAAAAGTGATTTGATTTTATATAATTTTTACAATATTTTTGGAATTTTGAAAGAAATATGAATTTGTGATTTTGAAATATTTTCTCGACACGCTAAATGGAGAGGTTTTGAGTTGTTTGCTGATTGTATAATCTTTTCACTAAATTATGTTAATTTATGATCTGTTATAGTTTTCCTACAACATATTGATGTTTCGTGTTAGTTTTGTAATACATTTCTAAATAGAGATAAAAATACATGTACTTTAAAAAAAGCAATGTTTGATATACATCGCTGCCCAAAACTAAAAACCATGTCCTCGCAAAAGTTTTTTGCCGAAAACTATATAAAAATCCTTAACCCAGACCGAAGTCTTGATATCTCAGAGCTGTGAGATTTCAGCCCCTCCATATTTTTATGTTTCTTTTTTTAGCTATTTTATAATATAATATTATATATAATGCTTAAAATATAAACAATAATGCTTCACAAACAAACTTAAATCGTTTAATGGGAATAAAATGAGAAATTTATAATATTTAATTTTATTCGAGTGCTGTTTTGTATAGAATCCCATATTAGATCTTGTGATGTTTTCTCTTATCCCCCATTTGCAGCGCCATTGCGGTAAACACAGGAACACAAAATAATACAAATTTCGATAATTTTGTCATATATATTAAAATTAATAAAAAATTTGCATTTTTTTAAGCAATGGTACCAATAAAAAATAATAGCCAAATGTATTCAAGAATACATAGAATACGAAAAAGGGCACATTAATGAAAAAGAAATAGAATTTCTCGAAAAAATTAAAAACTATAAAAATGACGAATCATTATTTACAAATATAAAATTGAAACTAAAACGGATGATTTAAAAACTTACATAGGCCAGGCGGGGAGGTCCTTCAAAAAAAGATTTATCGAGCACACCAATGAAATTAACAGAAGCGATCCAAAATCAAGATATGCCCAACATTTGAAAATAGAAAAACACAAATACACCAATATCAACACAAATTTAACCATATTACATAAAAAAAGAATAGGACAAAATCTAGATAGATTGGAAGAAATAGAAATATATAAACATAAAAACAATAACAATATTTTAAATGATAAAATCAACACTAAAACTAACAAAGTATATAACATAATAATAAAAAACAGCAGTTGAAATAGTATATAAGTAATAGTTTAAGCAAAAATTGTAATAATAATAATTTAAGAACTGAGGATGACGTAAGTCGAAATCGATATTCTGTAAAATAAAAAATAAAAATCAAATTGTTACTATAAGGAAGTTATATTATTATAAATAAATCTAAAAATAAACAGTAAAAAGTATATTTTTAAAAATTGCATTTTAAGAACTTTGCTGAAATATACCTGGCTAAATGACAATGTCATTAATTTTTATATTAATTTAATCGACGAAAGAAGCGAAATTAATTTTTGTGTTGACCATCCAACAGTATATGGTTTCAACTTTATTCCAAATTTGTTATTAAATGGATTCAACAGCATAAAGCGATGGACGCTTTTCAATTTTAATATTATTATAATCCCAGTGCATATTAAAAAAAAGTACGGCTGTGATCAATTTCAAAACAGAAACTATAAAATACTATGATTCAAAGGGACAACCCAATGATGAAGTCTTAGAAACTTTATTTAAATATATACAAGAAGAAGCACTGGACAAAAAAAAATCCAAATATGATATGCATGACTGGAAAAGAGAAAATGTAAAGAATATACCACGCCAGCAAAATAAAGATGACTGTGGTGTTTTTGTGTGCATGTTTGCGGAAAACATAGCCAAAAATACAGAAATCACATTTTCACAAAATGATATTCCACTATTACGAAAAAAAATGATAAATGAAATAGCAATTGGAAAATAAGAAAACAGTTATTTATGTTATGTTATTTTTTTATATTATATGTTTTTTCCATTTATGTTATTTTTCATTTATGTTATATGTTTATAAATTTTTTATGTTGTATATTTATAAATTTGATTATTTTATTTAATGTGAAATAGTAGTTTTTATTAATTATAGGTGATATTTTTTTAAATTTATTTAGCAAAATTTATATTTTTTATATTATATTATATTTTTTATACATGTATATATTTCATATATGTGTTATATGTTTAAATGTTTGTGAAATTAGTATTTTTATTTATTTATTAATTATGTGATATTTTTTTTAATTTTTTCATATGTTAATTTATATTTTTTTTATATTATATTATAATTTTATTTTTAATAAATTTATTGAATTATAAATTTTTTATTTTATTTTTATAAATTTATTGATTTCTAAATTACTTCGGTCTCAAAGACTTAAGTATTACATTCATGAGCCAAAAGGGAAATTCTTACCCGCACTTGACCTACTGATTCTAAAAAACCAAAATAAATAAATGTATGTCTGTCTGCCGGCCGTCATTACCAACGAAATCTAGAAAACCACAGGAGGGATTTTAAACATTTTATATTTCTCAAAATAGGTATACTCAAGAAACAGGTCCTAAAGGACGCTGTAACTGTACCGGAAGTGTGTCAAAAAAATCATTAAGTGTGTCAAAAATAGCAAATTTTCATATTTGTGGCCTAAAAAACGTCCATTTTAAGTGATTACGAGTAGGAACATTGTATTTGGAAAAATCTTAATGGTAAGTATTGGTATGTGAGATCAAAAGCTAGATTATTGCTTTAGAAGTTTATCAAAAAAATGTTGTCAAGTGTGTCAAAATAAAGATTTTTATTTATTTTTTAACCCAATTTTTTGGAAAAAATAAAATTAATTATTTGTTTGGCATGAAATTTTAATAATATTATTAAGAATTATGGCATTTTATGTTTGTCAAAAAAATGTTGTCAAGTGTTTCAAAATAAAGGTTTTTATTTATTTTTTTACCCAATTTTTTGGAAAAATTATTTGTTTGAAATGAAATTTTATTATTGCTATGGAGAATTATGGCATTATAAGTTTGTCAAAAAAATGTTGTCAAGTGGGTCAAAAGAAAGATTTTTATTTATTTTTTGCCCAATTTTTTGGAAAAAAATAAAATTTATAATTTGTATAGCATGAAATTTTATTATTATTATTATAGAGAATTATGGCATTATAAGTTTGTCAAAAAAATGTTGTCAAGTGTTTCAAAATAAAGGTTTTTATTTATTTTTTTACCCAATTTTTTGGAAAAATTATTTGTTTGAAATGAAATTTTATTATTATTATTGAGAATTATGGCATTATAAGATTGTCACAAAAATGTTGTCAAGTGAAAAATGTTGTCAAGTGTGTCAATATAAAGATTTTTATTTATATTTTTGCCCAATTTTTTGGAAGGAAATAAAATCAATAATTTGTATTACATGAAATTTTATTATTATTATTGAGAATTATGGCATTATAAGTTTGTCAAAAAAATGTTGTCAAGTGTGTCAAAAGAAAGATTTCTATTTATTTTTTTGCCCAATTTTTTGGGAAAAAATAAAATTAATTATTTGTATGGCATGAAATTTTATTATTAATATAGAGAATTATGGCATTATAAGTTTATCAAGAAAATGTTGTCACGTGTGTCAAAATAAAGATTTTTATTTACTTTTTTACCCAATTTTTTGGAAAAAAATAAAAGTAATAATTTGTATGACATGAAATTTTATTATTATTATAGAGAGTTATGGCATTATAAGTTTGTCAAAAAATAATGTCGAATGTGTCAATAAATGATTTCATTTATTTTTTTAGCCAATTTTTAGGAAAAAAATGTAGCTGTTTTTATGACGTAAATGTAATTGAACATGAATTTGGACATGGACATTTTTGAATTTGTTATAGTTTTTGAAATATTTTTGGAATTTTGAAAAAAGTTTGTATTTTTGATATTGTAATAATTTTTGCAATATATTTAGAATTTTGGAAAAAGTTTTAATTATTGTTTTTGTTGTAATTTTTGCAATATTTTTAGAATTTTGAAAAAAAAAAATAGAATTCTTTTATATATAATTTTAAAATTTTAAAAAAAGTTTCAATTTTTGATTTTGTAAGACTGTTTTGGAATATTTTTAGAATTTTGAAAAATTTTAAATTTTTGATTTTATCATAATTTTGGCAAAAAGTTTCAATATTAGATACTGTTATAATGTTTGCAATATTTTTAGAATTTTGGAAAAGGTTTAAATTTTTGAATTTTTAAGAATTTTTGGAATATTATTAAAATTAAGAAAAAGTTTAAATTTTTGATTTTATTCTAATTTTTGGAATATTTTAAGAATTTTGAAAGAAATAGAATTTTTGAATTTTTTATATATTTTTAGAATTTTGAAAAAAGTTTCAATTTTTGATTTTGTAAGAATTTTTGGAATATTTTTAGAATTTTGAAAAAATTTAAATTTTTGATTATATTATAATTTTTATAACTTTGGAAAAAGTTTCAATTTTTGATTTTGTTATAATTTATGCAATATTTTTAGAATTTTGAAAAAGTTTTAATCTTTGATTTTGTAATAATTTTTGAAATATTTTTAGAATTTTGTTTGAAAAAAGTGATTTGATTTTATTTAATTTTTACAATATTTTTGGAATTTTGAAAGAAATATGAATTTGTGATTTATGAAAACCTCAGCGCAAAAGGTTCCTGAAAAATCAGCTGTTTTAAAAATGTACTGAACTTTGTTGTCCTCGATATAGATGAAAATAACCAAGCTTACAAATGAAAACCTTCCAAAACATAAATACGTAGATAAATCTATCCAAAACTTAAAAAATAAATTGTTTAAGTTCAGAGGTTGAGACCCTGGGTCGGTTAAAACAAAAACAAACGCAAACGTCCATGTCTTCATCATTTTTGAGTTTCTTTTGCTTAAACTCATATTTTCTTTTAGATTAACTTTTCAACTATAATCTCAGAAATTTTCAGCTTTCTATCCCTAGAGGCTCCAATTTTATAAGCTTAAACAAAAAACCTTTTATATATCTTACAAAGCCTAATATATGTGAAAATTAAAAAAATGAAAATTTATATAAAATTAATATTGAATTTTGTTTTAGTTTTGTTGACATTTACTTGCAAATACTATTCGAACAAATTGATAGATCTTTGTGCGATAGGCGTTCAAAAGGATCTATATATGAAAAACATTTTAGGGAGCTATTATATAATTTACCAACCGAATAATTAGTTAGTGTTAATTAAACAGTAAAATTAAGCATGTAAATTCCTATAAAAATAACAGATATGTATAAACTTTAATAAAACATGTGTTAATATCATACAGCGTTTAAAAAAATTCATATTTAATAACATAAAACCATAATGATCACCCCCAAATCTAATTAACCAAATTTTTGTTCTTCATGGTTATTTAGATATTGTATATATAAAAGAAAAATTGCGAAGATTGCATTTGTATGCAATTTTTCAATTTATTTGTATTGTTTTTATTTTGAATTTTTGTTTTGTATTCAAATTGCATATAGAACCAATTACATATGTTATTAGGAATTTTGTTTTGTTTTTGAAAAATTAAACGATTATGTGGGTGATTTGGGAAACTATTTTATATGTATTTCGGAAACGATCTTGTTATTGTATAACAATAGATAACTAAATAAAACAATGCGCGTATGGAAAATGTATAATAGGTGATGAAAATTTTAATATGTATAGTAGAATTTTTTTGCCAGCGAATTTCTGACAGCTGCGACGCAGCAAGAGAAAAAAGATAAAACAAAAAGTAAAACAGAGATGTATTATTTATTTTGGGATAAATTTGTTTTCAAAACAATTATATTAGTTAAATTTCTACTTCTAGTGCGTACCATTTGTTTGTTGTGATATTTGTTTCCATAGGCGTCGTTATTTTTATTATAATTATTTTTAATTATCAAAATTTTGTTATATTTCCTACAAAATCATTAATATTTCTACTAGTTTTTGGGTTTCTATTATAATTGGTTGAATTTCAATAGTAATTTATAAATTGTATGTGTGTTTTTTGTCCATTTCAATGGGACCCCAATAGTTTTTTTTAATATTTTAATCGAGACACTGAATGTGCAAACAATATGCGCATGCGCATAACAAACAAATTTTGTGTTCGCTGGCAAAAAAATTCTACTATACATATATATGTATGGCGTTGCGTTAGATCAAAACCCCCGGTATAGAAGCCATCTACATTTTTTAGCACAATAAAAATCGTGAACTTGTAGCGCCATTTTGAAATTAAAACTCAATATAAAAAAAATTCAAAAAATCGCCATAACGCTCATAACGCCATCTGGAAAAATAAAACTCCATATAAAAAAAATTCAAAAATATTTAATCAAAAACACTAATCCAATTTTTTGCATATGGCAATGTTCATTGTTTATTGCAAATGGCGTGAAAGGGTATGGCTATGATATATCGGGGGTTTTGGTTAGATGTATCAAAACTATCACTACTTTACAAGCCATGAAACAAAATTTCTCACTAACACATACATGACTGAAAGTAGTCGGGAATAATTAAACTTCATAACATTATTTCTATTGTGTTGTTTGTGTTTTTTGTGTTATTTTGTGTTGTTTCTTGTGTTATTTTGCAAAAAAAATAAAATAAAATATGTATATATTAAATAAGTTTATCAATATACATTTATTAGCATTTATGGATGTGATAATTTCATATAAAAATAAAGTGATTAAAATAAATAGTGATTAAAGTGAACATAACCAACAAATTTTATTTTTGTTTCAAAACATTCCTGTAAAATTGAAATTTTATCTATTCAACCTATAACAATAGATCAAATCGGGAAATTTGGTCTGGAGGACTTGTTATAATGTTTTCTAAACATTAGTTGGTAAGACTTCCATTAATTTTATTATTTGTCGTTCTAGCAGATACACGTATTGGAACAATCAGTATTAACACAAGAAACAACTAATAGAGCAACAAATTTTTCCCGATCAGTTAAAGATTTGGAAACGTGATTTATATAATGTTCGTCATTGGTTGGTGTTTTATAGTTTGGCGATATGTGCATACTGGACGATAGATTTTGTAAATGTCTTCTAGTTGGCAAAATAAAAAATTTTCTTAAAACTTCATAAGTTGCAGCCGAATGTGCAAAAATTAAAAAAGACATTACTATTGTTTCCGTAGAATATTTTGGCATCAATTTATTTAATAACTCTATTTGGTTTGTTAAAATATCTATTTTGCCAACGTGAGCAAAATCTTCATCGCAGTTTTGAGCTTTTTTTAAATACAAAATAGCCCGTTGTATACAATACTCGCGATTTTCAAATTCAATTTTTTCAATATTTCTGTATCTCGCGAGTAAATTTTCTAACTGGGACCAAAAATTTAATTTTTTATTGATATTGGGCAAAATCCATTGCAAATCTTTATATGGAACTTCGGATCCATGCAAAATTACGTTAATTATCAAATTTTTATTGATACTGATTCGCACAGAAATATTGCATTCCAAATCATCAGAATTTTCGAGTAAAACAAATACACATTTTTCTTCATTTTCGAAAAGGAGATATTTATTAAGATTAACCTTATCTTTAAAGTTTTGAATAAAAAAATTGTAATCTGCAATAACGTCAGACGAAAAAAAATCATCTGATTTTGCTTCTAACAAGGAGTTTAACTTTTCAAACTTTTTAGTGGGATCCCGTCTTGGTACGTTTTCAATTGGAACTAAATATTTGGGAAAATTTGGAAAAATTGAAGGTATCGCGTCTGAGTTTAATTTAGGAAATTTGTTATTTTTTCTTTTAATAAAGTCTGCTTCTCGAAAATGTATTGCACAAACAGCAGAATATTTTGTAGGTTTCCAGTCGCTTGTTCTGTGAATTACGCGAATCCACTTCTCAAACAAATCCTTATCTTTTGGGAATCCAAAAGTAGGAATTGATGGTTGAGAAGAAACATAATTCGACTTACAACCTGGAACCACACAATGTCGAGGCATTATATAAAACTATATTTATAAAATCACTACAACTTAGTTTAACTACTACACTACACTACAAGTTTAATTTGCTTGTTAAATTTGTATTGCACAAAATATAATATTAATAATATTAGGAAAAACACTAGGAAGAATTAATTAAATAATATTAGAAATGGCACTTAATTTTAAAATTAACACAAATTTGTATCACAAATGTATCACTTCCTAGTAACACTTTTTTCTAATAAAATTATTGATCACAGCACAATTGTTTAGATAATTTATTATAAACACTATTTATTAACATGCACTAAACTTATTAAATGTTTTAAATTAATACGTACCTGTTATAAAACACTTAAAAATAATTAAAATTGGGCGTCAAGATATTCCACCATTAAGTTTTATATATATTTATTATTAAACGTCAAAAAATTTCCGACTACTTATGCCCTGTAAATGTATGTGTACTTCATGGCTTGTAAAGTAGTGTTAGTTTTGGATGTATAATTGCGAAGATTGCATTTGTATGCAATTTTTCAATTTATTTGTATTGTTTTTATTTTGAATTTTTGTTTTGTATTCAAATTGCATATAGAACCAATGACATATGTTATTAGGAATTTTGTTTTGTTTTACGTAGATTTCATATATTAGGTAGATTTCATATATGCCTATATTTTTATATATATATATATATATATATATATATATATATATATATATATATATATATATATATATATATATATATATATATATATATATATATATATATATATATATATATATATATATATATATATATATATATATATATATATATATATATATATATATATATTTTTATATATATATATATATATATATATATATATATATATATATATATATATATATATATATATATATATATATATATATATATATATATATATATATATATATATAACGATATGAGGTATAACGGAATTTAGCGGCACTCTCACGGTCGCATTTTTCGACCTAGACCAAAATTTTTTTCTGAGCGTATTGCGGCAAACAATTTCTTGGATAAGTATGACAACTGGCCATATCCGGGTACAGGTTAAGAGTCTAGAGCCTTGAAACTGTCAAAAACAAAGCGTTATAACGGCCGTTTGGGGCAAATTATGTAAAAAAATTTATAAATATTAATTATTTGAACATATTTCTATCATTTTTTAAAAAGCCAGATATCTGCAATAAAAGGTTCTTTAGCTATCTGCAATAAACTGTGTGAAGTACAACGGCATTTTGCGGCTCTTTCACGGTCGCATTTTTTCACTTACGCTAAAAATATTTTCTGGGTATGTTGCGGCAAATAGTTTCCTGAATATGTTTGACAACTGGCCATATCGGGGTACAGGTTAAGTGCTTAGAGCCCAAAAACTGTATAAAATAATGTTTATTTTTAAAGTTTGTTTAATACTTCTGTTTTTAATTAGTGTTTTTTATAAAGTAATCTGATAAATCCGATTCTAATTGCACACATAACTGTCTGATCCCGAAATCTACCTATTTCTAGCGGATATACCTGCCGCTCAGACTTTTAGTATTATTATAATCCCAGTGCATATTAAAAAAAAGTACACTGGGCACTGGCTGTGATCAATTTCAAAACAGAAACTATAAAATACTATGATTCAAAGGGACAACCCAATGATGAAGTTTTAGAAACTTTATTTTAATATTTACAAGAAGAAGCAGTGGACAAAAAAAAATCCAAATATGATATGCATGACTGGAAAAGAGAAAATGTAAAGAATATACCGCGCCAGCAAAATAAAGATGACTGTGGTGTTTTTGTGTGCATGTTTGCGGAAAACATAGCCAAAAATACAGAAATCACATTTTCACAAAATGATATTCCACTATTGCGAAAAAAAATGATAAATGAAATCGCAATTGGAAAATAAGAAAACAGTTATTTATGTTATGTTATTTTTTTATATTATATGTTTTTTTCATTTATGTTATTTTTAATTTATGTTATATGTTTATAAATTTTTTATGTTATCTATTTACAAATTTAATTATTTTATTTAATGTGAAATAGTATCTTTTATTAATTATAGGTGATATTTTTTAAATTTATTTAGCAAAATTTATATTTTTTATATTATATTATATTTTTTATACATGTATATATTTCATATATGTGTTATATGTTTAAATGTTTGGGAAATTAGTATTTTTATTTATTTATTAATTATGTGATATTTTTTTTAATTTTTCAAATGTTAATTTATATTTTTTTTATATTATATTATAATTTTATTTTTAATAAATTTATTGAATTATAAATTTTTATTTTTTTTTTATAAATTTATTGATTTCTAAATTACTTCGGTCTCAAAGACCTAAGTATTACATTCATGAGCCAAAAGCGAAATTCTTACCCACACTTTTTGGGCATTTCTCGACGTTTTGACTGATTCTAAAAAACCAAAATAAATAAATGTATGTCTGGCTGCCGGCCGTCATTACCTCCGAAATCTAGAAAACCACTGGAGGGATTTTAAACATTTTTTATTTCTAAAATTAGGTATACTCAAGGAACAGGTCCTAAAGGACGCTGTGTTCGATAACTGTACCGGAAGCGTGTCAAAAAAATCATTAAGTGTGTCAAAAATAGCAAATTTTCATATTTTTGATCTAAAAAACGTTCATTTTAAGTGATTACGAGTAGGAACATTGAATTTGGAGAAATCTTAATGGTAAGTATTGGTATGTGAGATCAAAAACTAGATTATTGCTTTAGAAATTTGTCAAAAACATGTTGTCAAGTGTGTCAAAAGAAAGTTTATTTATTTTTTTACCCAAGTTTTTGAAAAAAATGAAATTAATTATTTATATGACATGAAGTTTTATTATTATTAAAAAGAATTATGGTATTATAAGTTTGTCAAAAAAATGTTGTCAAGTGTGTCACAAGAAAGATTTTTATTTATTTTTTTTTTTAAATAAAACTACTAATTTTTATGGCATGAAATATATTTGTATGACATGAAATTTTGTTATTATTATAGAGAATTATGGTATTATAATTTTGTCAAAAAACTGTTGTCAAGTGAGTCAAAAGAAAGATTTTGATTTATTTTTTTACCATCTTTTGGAAAAAAATAAAATTACTTATTTGTATGACATAAAATTTTATTATTATTATTGAGAATTATGGCATTATAAGTTTGTCAAAAACTTATGTCAAGTGTGTCAAAAGATGATTTTCATTTATTTTTTTCGCCAATTTTTTGGAAAAAAAAATTTAGATTTTTTTATGACGTTATAACTATAATTGAACATGAAATTGGACATGGACATATTTGAATTTGTTATAGTTTTTGAAATATTTTTGGAATTTTGAAAAAAGTTAGTATTTTTGATTTTGTAATAATTTAACAATATCTTTAGAATTTTGAAAAAAGTGATTTTGTAATAATTATTAGAATATTTTTAGAATTTTGAAAAAAGTTTAATTTTATTTAATTTTTACAACATTTTTGGAATTTTGAAAGAAATAATAATTTTTGAGTAGTTTGCTGATTGAATCTTCTTTTCACTAAATTATGTTAATTTATGATCTATGTATTATAATTTTCCGGCAACGTGTTGTTGTTTCGTGTTAGTTTTGTATTAAATTTCTAAACCGAGATAAAAAAAATACTTGTACTTTAACAAAGAGTTATGTTTGATATACATCACTGCCCAAAATAAAAACCATGTCCTCATAAAAGTTTTTTGCCGAAAACTATATCAAAATCCTTAACCCAGACCGAAGTCTTGATATCTCAGAGCTGTGACATTTTAGCCCCTCCATATTTTTATAAATAAGCTAACAAATCAATTTTTTTTGTTTTTTGGAAAAATTTGAAAAATATCAACAGCAAAATACTAATTTTAGGTGATAATAGCACGTTTTAACAGTTGCTATAGAAAAGAATAATTAACTGTATCATTTCATTTCGTTTTCCTCAGAAATTGAAAAACAGCCTCATCCACATGGGCATGTATCACCAATCACAGCGTCATATCCAACCGCTGGTTCAATAGAAAAGGAGGATATTAATCTGACAAAGGGTGCTTTGTGTATATTTAATACCGTAGTACCAGACAAGACCTTTAAACATTTAGTAGCACCTCTTAGCTAAAGGTTTAAAGGTAAAGATTATACAGTTACAGTTTTAATATTATTATTTTAATTCAATTCAATTTATTTTTGATACATATTTATTTTTCATTTTAGTATGTATGTACAATGTACATATTATATAATTCAAGTGTTTAGTAAAGGGGATGTATAGCCGAGTGTGTTAAAACAATAGACTATATATATCCTAGGTAGGGTCGACGGTTCGAATCAAGCTAATGGCTTTTCTGGATTAGAATTTGGTGGATCGATATATCAGAGCCGATATATTAACGGGCCGATATATTAACCTAACGGGCCAATATATTAACCTAACCATATTAGTTAAGTAAAATTAAAAAAAATTGTTCAGTAAAATTGATACTTCTGAACTTTATTATAAAAAATTTTATTTCTCAATTTAAATGGATTAGTTTAGTTATTATGAATATTTTTTAGGGTACTTTGAAAAAGTAAAAACGGTACCCTATTGGTGATACTTCGGTGTCCGTCCGAATTTCTACATAATCGATTTTCAAAAACTATAAGTGCTATCAACTTGAAATTTTTTACAGTTATGCAATGTATTTGTCCACGCCTACTGATAACAAGAAAATTGTGAATATTTGTTTTTATCAATATTTTATGGACATTGATAAGGAGATAGTAAAACAAAAGTTTGTTTTAAGGAAACGAGTTTGGTTTAAAAAATTCAAAAAAAATCCAAATATTTCAAAAAGACATTTCAATGAATTATCGACTGCTTATTTTTTAAGTTATTTCCAAAAATGTGTGTTTATTTTTTTGTCCCCACCTTAACTTCGAACATTACAAAAGCAAAACATTGAAAAAATTCAAGGTTGTAGGAATTTTGCATACAAAAATCCGTTTTTTGTTTTAGTTGTTGTAATTTCAAATGTTCATTGGAGGGGGTTGAGAGTAAAAATTACGAAAACAAAATATTTTTGGTCATGTCAAGTGGAGTATCATATGAAAGGTTATTTTGTTTCTATTCTAAAACAATTTTTTTTTGTAATTTTCGAAAGCACAGTTTTTGATTTATTTTAGAAAAAGAGAGATTTTAGTTTTGTCCCCCCCACTTATCTCCGAACATTTCAAAAGAAAAGATTTTAAAAAAATCACGGTTGTAGGAACTTGGCAAAAAAAAAATGAAAAATTTTTTTTGGTCGTTATAATTTCAATTGTTCTTTGGAGGGGTATTAATTTTGAAAAAAAGTATTTTTGACCTGTGGGGTGTCATATGAAAGCTGATTTTTTTTTGTAGTTCAAAATAATTTTTTTTGTAATTTTCGAGAGCACGGTTTTCGACGTATTTATAAAAATGTGAAAATTAGTTTCTTTATCTTCGAACATTACAGAAGCGAAAAATTAAAAAAAATTCACGGTTATAGGTAATGTTGTAAAGATTGAACGAACGCTATAGCGGTTAGCTCATTATTTCAAATGTTCCTTAGAGGGGGCCGAGAAAAGAAATTTCGAAAAAAAAAATATTTTTTACCTTGACAAGTCTGAAACCGTTTTCCGAAATTTTCACAGTCACCATTTTCGATTTAAAATCGTGTTTTTGTGAAGATCTATTCACGTAGAATTTTGAATTCTTTGATGAGGATCAATTTTGTTACTTTGCAGCAAATGTATAATTTAGCAACTAATTCAATCTAACGAAATTTATAAAATATTTTATAATATTAAGTTTCTAAAATAGATTATGGTTAGTCAGATGAACTTGGCATAAAAAAAAACATTATTCGGGCTGACCATTGCAATCTAGTAATCTTCATGGTCCAAGAATTGTACCCGTTTGTTATCGGTATACGCATTCCATTAAATCTCAATGATTTCGAGAAAAAGTGTATTTATGTTTGACTAATAAACGAATTAAATTCAAAAATGTTGCCACCATAAACAGTTATGGGTAAAATATTAGCAAATACTGTTTTTTCATATTATTATACACACGGAACCCTCGGCGAGCGAGTTATATTCGCACTTGACCTGACTTTTTTATATTTTGTAATACTATATTGCGCAAAAAAAGTTATGAAAAAACAAAAAAGACCCTGTGTATGGGCTAAGTTATGGGCGATTTACAGCAGTATACAAAAAAAGGAAACGGTATTGGGTCCGCCCCTACTATAAGGAGCGGGACGCATCGGCGGCATACCAACAAAACTTTCTCCCTATGAAAATTTATGATCCCCAGTTATTTTATAACTACATGCAAATGAGTGCTGAGCAGTTTGATGTACTTCTCTCACTAGTGGGACCAGCACTATCAAAACAAAACTTCATAAGAAAAAGTATCGAACCCAGTGTTAGATTGGCCATCACTCTTAGGTAAGTAAAATTGTTTTTATCATAATATTCTCTTTACTAGTAAGACATATTACTTATATATTGTTTATATTTGTATTTCAGATATTTAACAACTGGAGTCGCAAAAAGTATTTCGCACGCCTACAAATGCTCCCCTTCAATCGTTAATTTTATTATAATATAAAAGAAACAACTCAAGCTATAGTTGATGCGCTGAAACCTAAAGTTTTTAAAAAGATACACAAAGAAACTTTTTTAGATGTGGCAAATGGTTTTAAAGAAAAATGGAACTTTCCCAACTGCATTGGTGCTTTAGATGGAAAGCATGTTGCTATACAGGTAATGCTAAGATATACGTTATATATAATATATATATCGTTATATAGTGTTTGTCATTATATATATATATATTATTTATTATCAGGCTCCAGCGTTTATTGGATCAACCTTTTTCAACTACAAAAAATTTTATTCGGTTGTACTCATGGCGGTATGCGATCATGACTATAACTTTTTAACGTGCGATATAGGGGCTGCTGGAACACAAAGTGATGGAGGTATTTCCCGAAACACCGTGTTTGGGAAGTAATTTTATTCACAGTTTTTACAGTATGTTGAAATAATTATCCTGTTTTGTATGGT
Organism: Diogma glabrata; assembly: GCA_963693315.1. Taxonomy (NCBI): domain Eukaryota; kingdom Metazoa; phylum Arthropoda; class Insecta; order Diptera; family Cylindrotomidae; genus Diogma; species Diogma glabrata. Next base: position 189,858,143 of record OY856187.1, on the reverse strand, counting down.
TTACAAAATAATTAATTAGCATTTTTGTTTATATTAGGATACCACAGCCATCAGATTTATCGGATCGTGTTAAAAATATGCCCTATGTATTTGTTGTAGATGACGCTTTTGGACTGCATGAAAATAAACCATATTCCAAAAGTCTAGTTACTAGAAAATAGCGTATTTTTAATTATAGATTATCAAGAGCGCGCCGTCAAATTGAAAATTGTTTCGGAATACTAATGGTTAAATTGAGGATATTCAGACAACTAATAATAGCAAATGTATCTTTGTTGCGTATATATTTACTAAATTTGCAAATGTATATTTTTCTTCCATTATTTATAGCTTGAAACAACGGAGAAAATTATAAGTGTATGCGTATGTCTCCATATCTGGTTAAGGCAACCCAAATCTAAAATTCCCTATATTTCAACTGGCTTAGTAGATACAGAAAACGCTGATGGTACAATAATTGACGGTAGTTGGAGACAAGAGAAAACCGGCAGTAGCAATATCAGCGCCAGATCGTTTAATTCAACCACCCACGCCAAGGCAATTCGAAATAAATTTGCAGATTTTTGGTAACGAAGGAGCTGTACCTTGGCAAATGGACAAAATATAACTTTATTGAAATGTCTATACCTATAAAAGAATATATTAATTTTTGTTGTTTTTTATTTTGCAAATTAATAAAAAAAACATGGATAATTTAATTTTCATTAATTTGTTTTATAAATAAATCATTCACTACTTTTAAAATTTTAAAATTTTCATATGCGCTTCAGAAGCATTATCAGGTTTTAATTTATTTAATTCAATTTTATTAAAATCGCAAAAAGCGTCAGAAGCAGTTTTTGGGCTGTCTGCTACTGCCAGTGACCGCCATGCCAAATTTTCAAGTGCTTTCTGTTTAAGAGAAATGTCGTCGTTGTTTGATGATTTTCGTTTGAGGGGGAGTTGTGGAGTTTGTGGAGGAGTTATGGAGTTTGTAGAGGTGTGGATGAACCATCGTTCGAATCTATATTTGTCAATGATGACATCCTAAAAATGATTAAATTATTCAATACAGTTTTTAGATGTTAAATTTCAATATAATTATATTGCTTACGGTTATTATGGTCAAAGGTGTCATCCAAAAATGACATTGCCTGGGCATATTTATCGGACTCCTGTTGCCGGCACGATCCACTCGGCAATTTTTTTTTATCTTGCATATCTTGCATATCTCACACTATCCCATTTCTTTTTTAAAACTGGGAGGTCTTCATAGTTCATAGACTCGTTCATATTATTCCTTATAAATACACTTTATTTTTGTCAAACATTTTTGTGATTCGAATTATTATTATTTAAACTTTTTTGTCTGAGAAAAATATTTAAGTTTTTTAATAAAATGCAAACATAACATATAAGAATGTTTTAATAATAAAATAAAAATATGGAGGGGCTGAAATCTCACAGCTCTGAGATATCAAGACTTCGGTCTGGGTTAAGGATTTTGATATAGTTTTCGGCAAAAAACTTTTATGAGGACATGGTTTTTAGTTTTGGGCAGCGATGTATATCAAACAAAACTCTTTGTTAAAGTACTAGTATTTTTTATCTCTGTTTAAAAATTTATTACAAAACTAACACGAAACATCAATACGTTGCCGGAAAATTATAATCAAAATTCCAAAAATATTGTTAAATTAAATAAAACCAAACTTTTTCAAAATTCCAAAAATATTCCACAAATTAGAATAAAATCAAATATTTAAATTTTTTCTAAATTCCAATAATATTTCAAAAATTCTTAAAAATTCAAACTTTTTCCAACATTCTAAATATATTGCAAAAATTATTACAAAATCAAAAATTGAAAATTTTTTCAAAATTCCAAAAATTATCATAATATCAAAAATTAAAAATTTTCCAAAATTCTAAAAATATTCCAAAAATTCTTACAAAATCAAAAATTAAAACTTTTGCCGAAATTCTAAAAATATTGTAAAAATTATTATAAAAATCAAAATTACAAACTTTTTCAAAATTCCAAAAATATTTCCAAAACTATAACAAATTCAAAAATTTCCATGTCCAATTTCATTTTAAATTACATTTACGTCATAAAAACAGCTACATTTTCTTCCAAAAAATTGGCTAAAAAAATAAATGAAATCATTTTTTGACACACTTGACATTATTTTTTGACAAACTTATAATGCCATAATTCTCTATAATAATAATAAAATATCATGTCACAAATCATTAATTTTATTTTTTTGTAAAAAATTGGGTAAAAAATAAATAAAAACCGTTCTTTTGACACACTTGACAACATGTTTTGACAAACTTATAATGCCATAATTCTCAATAATAATAATAAAATTTCATTTCAAAGAAACAATTTTAATTTTTTCCAAAAAATTGGGTAAAAAACTAATTAAAAATCTTTTGACACACTTGACAACATTTTTTTGATAAACTTATGATGCCATAATGCTCAATAATAATAATAAAATTTCATTTCAAACCAACAATTTTCTTGTTTTCCAAAAAATTGGGTAAAAAAATAAATAAAAATCTTTCTTTTGACACACTTGACAACATTTTTTTGACAAACTTATAATGCCATAATTCTCAATAATAATAATAAAACTTCATTTCAAACAAACAATTAATTTTATTTTTTTCCCAAAAAATTAGGTAAAAAAATAAATAAAAATCTTTCTTTTGACACACTTGACAACATTTTTTTGACAAACTTATAATGCAATAATCTAGATTTTGGTCTCACATACCAATCCCGACCATCAAGATTTCTCCAAATTTAATGTTCCTACTCGTAATCACTTAAAATGAACGTTTTTTAAGCAAAAAATATGCAAATTTCCTTGTTTTGACACCTTTTCGATTTTTTGACACACTTCCGGTACAGTTATCGAACACATCGTCCTTTCGGCTCTTCCTATTAAGTAAACCTATTTTTAGAAAAAAAAATTTTTCAAATCCGTCCAGCGGTTTTCTAGATTTCGTCGGTTGTGACGGCCGGCCGGCCGACAGACAGACATACATTTTTTTTTTTTTTGCTTTTTTAGAATCAGGAGGTCCTAAAACGTCGAGAAATGTCAAAAAAAGTGGGGGTAAGAATTTCACTTTGAGCTCATGAATGTAATACTTAGGTCTTTCAGACCGAAGTAATAACATGTTTTTATAAGATGTAAGTTAGGGTAGGAGGAACCGAAACCGCAAACCCCACTTTGTATACGGGTCTGCAACCTACAAAGCCTTACAATTTGTTTTAATCCTACGAAATAATGAATAACATGAGACAGTTATTTAAGAATTGTTGGATCAGAACTCAACATTTTATGATCAGAAAAAAACTTCAAAAACGCTTGAGAGTAAGCAGTGGGCAGTTTATACTTTTACAAGAAGTGATATGTCTTCAATAACAAATGTTGGGATTTTAACGCAGAATCAATCAAACAGAACCAATCCAATTAAATCGTAAACGGGTCAATCGAACGGATATCTTCATTTAAACACCGTCCACCATTTATAAACAAACATCAATTGTTTCCGCGCTTTACAGTGGATTTATAACATTTTTCCAAAATATTTTAATTTTAGACATAAAAATCATCCTTATTCTTTAATATTTTTTTTTCTTAAATTGTTAAAGAATTCACAGAAGACATTAAACGTAAATATATAAAAATGTGTAGGCAATTTCCAGAAAAGATAATTTTCATATGATTCGCAATTAATGTCATCGAATCATATAGCAAAAAAAAGTTGTGAAGCTGAAACGAGAATTTTCTTTAAAAAAAATTCTCACATTTTTAAATCATTATAGAAACAAAAATATAATAAGATACGATGAGTATGTATGTATGTATATTTACGTATGTGATGTATCTTATCTTCATGAAGAGCCTTTCTTTATCGTATTTTTACTGCAGATACTTATGCTTCAACGAACGAACGATCGAATAAAACGTACGTTTATATAAGTTTTTCTTTGTTTTGTCAACAACTTACGAGTACATACATAATAAATAAACTCAAGGACAAATCAACATTCTTTTAACAGATTTCGCACCTCTTTCTTTTATTGATTTGTTTTTTATTTTATTCAATGAAATGGGATTTTTTATATTCTTATGGTTCGTAGATTACTGATTTGTTTGTATGTTAATTGTTATATTATTGTTGTAGTCTGTCGAGTTCTCAAATCACAAAGCTAGTAGTCGCAGGGTCAACAAAAACGATGTCAGATCAAAGATTCTGGCCATTAATTTCGTTTCTATTAATTATATCTAAACAAAATATTTATCAAAAAACAAAACAAAGTCTTCGCGCCATTTAACTAACCTCAGTCATAGATAGTACTTTCTCATTAAAGCACACGAGCGAGTATCTTTAAAAAAAAAAATAACATTCACAAATGCAGGAGCGAAAATAAAAATTAATCGTTCTTACTCCTAAATTGGAATAAAATATTTGTTTCATTTGCTCTCAGTTAAGGTAGCATGCATTTACATGTAAAATGAACAAGCAATTTTACTGAATTTACGTTTTTTTAGTAAATTTTACTGAAAAACTTGTTGAGACAAAAAATATTGTTTTCATCATGAGTGACAAGCTCCGCAAAATATTACATACACATTTATATATTTTTTTATAGCAAAAGTTTATAGATAAATTTGACGGATAAATCATTTGAAATTAATTTTTCAAAGTAATATTAGCTGTCAAATTTCTTAGAATTGAATTTGTTTTTAAAATAAAAGTTGTTTAAAGAGTTTTTTTCAAAACTTTATATTAAACATTAGTTAATATTAATTTATTTGGTGATAATTTGTGAAAATTTATATTTTAATTAAAATTAAAGAATGGAGGAAACCGGTTTAAAGACAAGGCGATGTTATTTTCTTCGGACTTTTTAATCTAGGCTTGGTATATGTATACTGCCCAATAAAATACCTAAAGACACAAAACAATATCTTGTCAATAAACTTAGGAGGGTTTTTATAATTTAGTAGGATATGTATAGCACTCTCAAATAATCATTATTTAGACTTAAAAGATCGGATAGTAGCATGTCAGCTAGATATGAATAATATAAACCCTGGCTTTTACTTGAACCATGGCATCTTATTCCACTTCTAATTGACTCCTGTTTTGCCATCCTATAGTACTAACCAAATCCAATCCTTCGGCATAACCAAACAGTTTGATCCGGGTTTATTTAATGAATTGAATTACTTCACACCACTTCGAATCACCAGATGTCTGATTTCATGATTCATTCGTAAAGTTTATTAATTTTCAGCAACTTTACACAAGGACTATAAATTGTATAAGCTTGCTCTCAATTGTTGATACAATTCTAAAGTCGGTCGACTTCGATTGGCTAGCTAGATAGGCTTTATAGTTCTTAAATTTTCTGCTGCATGTCTGTGTGTCTATGTGTGAACAGGCAGATGTCATCTGGGTAGTCTAGAGCATTGAGTCGTCTTGTTGTGTTCCATTGGACGCCATTTGGATATGTATTGTCAAGCTTTCGTATGACACTGTCTAGTATTATTATGAACAGTGGCGGAAATAGTACACAGCCTTGTCTCACTCCTCCACGGTTGTAGTATTTATCAATAGCAATGCAAATTTGAAAGATAAATTGAGTCACGGTGATTTTATGAGGTTTCAGTTATTTGACATATATGAATTTAGTTCTGCGAATTTGGAAAGCTCAGCTTTCAGAATATGTTGGAAGTTCCATATCTTATTTTTTTAACCTAAAATATTATTTATCATTTAATAGATTAAACCTGAACTAATTTAATTTTTATTAAAACTGTCCAGCTTAATCAAAATTACTGATTAACATTTTAAAACAAAACATTGCAGATGGTTAAGTAAGTGGATTTCAAGATTTGCTGCTTTTAAATCCAGTTTCGAATTTAATACCCATCATTAAAAATTATATTAGCAGCAACAATGACGAGGAAGAAATCCAAGTGAGAAGAAAAAGGAAATCTTGGGTGCGACCATACTATCAGGAACGAGAACCGTCGGGTGCATTTTGCTCAATTTTCTAGAACTTCGTTTAGATTCTCAATTATTTTATAAATATACGAGGATGAATCTAAACGAATTTAAAGAACTGTTATCAATGGTGGGCTCATTGATACAAAAACAAAATGTGATATGTGCCTTTAACTTCCCAATTAGGATTGGTTGTAACACTTAGGTATGTATTACGTTTTTTAAAGTGTTTTTTATCAAAATACTTAATTATTATTAGTATACTATTTATTTTCATTTGATAGGTATCTAGCAACAGGTGAGTCACAATGTAGTCTTCACCCGCATATAAATGCTCTTCAGCGAGTACCCATAAGATTGTAAAGGAAACGACTCCGGCGATTATGCATCCGTTTTAAAAACAAGGTGTTTCCGAAATTGTCGACGGAATACTTTAAAACTGTCGCCGAAGGATTTTAAAGCAGATGGAATTTACCCCATTGCATTGGTGTAAGAGATGATAAACACATGACAAGTAAGACAAAACAAATTTTATAGGTTCAAATATTCACTTTATTTTTATATTAGGCACCAGACAAATCCGGTTTTCAGCATTTAATATTTTTTTGATTTGTGGACCGTTTCTAGCAATTCTTTGTTTGTTTCGATTTCCCTCACAAAATTTTCAAAAAATGTTTGCACATTCTTTATATTCAAATGTTTATTCAAAGTAAAATAACATTAGCCATCTGTTACCATGTCCACAAGAGGAGCTACTGCATATGATTTCTTTTTGATTAAGGCTACGTTACTCGTTCATACAAAAGTAATAGTGCTAAGCTAGAACACCAGATTTGAAGCTTTAGTAAATATATATATTTTACAATTTTGTTTTGTAATTTTATGAGTAAGTAATAATCTTAAATTACCAATAACCAGAAAAGAGGACGAAAGATACAAAAACTAAAAGAAGAGGACAAGTTTTCTAAAGATGAGAGTCGACCAAAAAAGAGGACAGTCCTCTTCAAAAGACGATGGATGGTCACCTTATTGGTATAGTAATATCAAAAGGTTAAAACGAGAACAATACATATATAAAATATAATATAAAAAATTTAAGATTTTCCGTTATGTCAATTGTTTTGTTTTTCTATGCTATCTATGATGCATGTATTTCAATATCGTGACAAAAACTTTAGCAGACAAACTGGAAATTAATCGAAATATTTTGCAGTCGTGGATAAAATAACATCTTGTATTCGCATAGGATGATGGCAATTCTTCACTCGGATGATTGCTTTCAATCGCTACGCTCGTTCCGGGAAACTTCATCCTCGTGAAGGGTTGCCATCATTCTAAACTCATAGAAGAATCTACTGTTCTCTTATTTCCATTCTTTATATATTCGTATTCTTTCCTCAATAGAAAAAAGGAATAAATGCGATTGAATTTTGAAAACAGTCTTAAATATTCGTTCGAAGAACGTTTCTTTCTCATCTCTGATGATAATATTTATATTGCATACAAAATTTTGGAATGCATTAAATTTCGTATGGAATGAAATTCATCTACATATATTTATTTTATTTTTATTGTTTCTTATATTTTCAATGAAAAATTAATGATTGTCTGAATAACGGTAAAAATAAAAAAGAAATTGAATAAAACAAAAGAAAAAGATTTCAAGGACTTGTTTTTTTCTCTTCATAATTAGTACATTTTTTATGCCAAGGTTGAGAAGTGAGCTATTATTGATCGAGAACTTTTATAGATAATGTTGCCAGGGAGTTCAGTTTCAAACTAATAAAATGGAACGGAATTATAATTAGTAACCGCTCACTATCATACCTAGGGACAGAAACATACAATAAAACAACACATAAAAACCGTTTCCCCAGCAACATGTATTCTGAGGTGTGTCGAGGAAACGCTAAATTTTTTTTTGGAAGAACGGATAAGAAAAAAATTTTATCATATAATAAAATTTGACATAGGCCAATATTTCATGACAAGATGGAGGAAATAAAAACAAAATATGTATAGTGTAATCAACAAATTTTTAAAATTTTCAGGTCAACGCCAGCTAGTGGTAAATTTCTCGAATAAATGACGTACTGTTCTTCAATGATTAAAGCTCATACATATATGTAGATATATGAAGGTTTGTTTCTTCGAGCAAGAAATAGCACAGCTTCACTAAGGTATACTCCATAACTAAGATTGAGAGTCATCCATCAGCACCCCTAAGATATCATCTTGGCTAGTGATATCTCACTGCTATAACCTGTGGTATATGATATCTCATGCTAACTCATGCCAATAGCACCGACTGGAGTGTGCACGGTTATTATATTTGTAGATTAATAATAACAAAAAATTCAAATTACCAAAAGCTGAACAATGAACATGCGTGAAAATTGGGTTAATAAATTTTTTCAGTTTAGTATAGTAGATTTCTCAGTTTAGTAGTAGAAAAAATCTTTATTTCTTCTAAGTCAATTTAAATTGTTTTTATTTAATTTTATTTTATAATGTGAACACACCATTACCTATGGATTTTATTACAAATAGTTATACAATTTATGTAAACACAATTAGCATCGATTGTGATGTGATTTAAAACTTTCATTCCAAATCGAAAGAATTTTAAGGCGTTCAAAATAAGATTCTGGTTCTTTCCCAAAAATTATAAAAATATAATTAAAGTATAATAAAACATATAGTTATTTAAACAAAAAAGAACAGTTTGATATTTTTGTTGCAAAAAATATAATTAAAATTAAATTTCCCTTTTCGCAATAACAATTTTTTATAGCAAATTTCCATCATCAAATCGGATAACAAGTGAAAGATTAAATAACTCAACCGTTTAACTATAATATTACTATTATAATATTTCTACTATAGCATATGAAAAATACATTTAAATACCGGCTTAAACACCGTGTGATTTGTGAATTTTTTCTCTCTAGTGCAAAAATATTTTCACTAAATATCAATCTGTAGTTACTACGATATTTTCATGTACATAAACAAAGTCAAAATAACTATGATGATATACAATTTGAATTTTGAATTTTACTGCGGTTGTTTTCTAATTTAATAGTTCATGATTAATTTCGTTTAAATTTGCCATCGTAAACAAAAAAGCATTTTCTACGCGAGATTTTTTTTGTGTTTTTTTATGTTGCAGCAATATATACTATTGTGTATTTTTTTAAAATAACAACAATACGTAGTTAAAAGTGGGACCATATATAAATCATTATAAATGTAAAGTCAATTTTATTGTTTCGTGTAAAGTTCACCACCTTCAACAATGAAACAACAATGTCTTCCAATTAATGTATAAAAAAAATAAACGAAATTGCATTTTTTGACTGCAAATTCAATTCATGTGCAATTAGTGCATGAAGGTATTCATCCGGCTTTTTTCACTAGCAAAATTGAATTTATGGATAATTGCAGTTTAACTGCAGTTATGATTTTACCGAAAAACGTAAGATAATTAAATATAATTTAAATTATTATGTGTTTAATTCGTATTGCAAAGGAAGAGAGTATGCATGTCTTAATATTCAACCTATACATTTTTGTTGATTAGGTTAAATCCCGGAAGAAAACTTTCTCGCGTTTCTAATTCCTAATTAAGTCAAAAAACCAATGTTTAAAAATAGGGAAAAAATCATCCATGCGAAATTGTTATTCTTATTGAAAAAAAAATGATTTTATTAAAAACTATATGTACGTTCATAAACACATATAACCGGAAGTGGGTTAAAAATTATATATTACATATTTTCCGTTTCCTGAATTGTAGAAATTAATTTGAATGAAATTGATGTTTGTAAAGATGTTTAACAACCAAATTTTTTTAATACTTTAATTATGTCACATTTTAAATTTGTTATTTGTAAATGTAATGTCAGTTGAAGATTGTGGCAACCTAATCTGATACAAAGTAATAGATTTTAGAATGAAGATGGTTAGTGTAAATGTCTAAACTCAACCTTAGACAACTCAAAGTAAAAACTCCAAGATTTTAAATTTGCAATTTCGAATATCTACTCGGAAAAACACGACACGCCACTGATACTGCCCAAGTTTTTCGAATGGATAAAAATGGATTCTAGTAGCGTAAAAGCTTTTAATCGAACCGACTTTCCAGTTGAAAATAAAAAATTTAAATATTATTTTTGATATAAAAATAAATATCGGTAGAATCGAAGCCAAAACTAGTTCACCCAACAAAGAACAACAATTATAACCTCATAAACGTGTAGAATTTTAACGCTAATCACATTTTGTCGGAAAGTGGTAAGTAATATCACTCTATAAAGATAAACATTTGAAACAATTTTTGTATAGCGACCACATGTTTATTGCGTCTATGACTGATCACGTACATGTAAGTTTCGATAACGAACACTATTGGAAGAGCATCTTGTACTTCTTTAACTCTAAAAACTAACTGGAAGCACATAACGCAACATATCTTCGGGATAACGTAAAAAACTTGAGCACTTGTTTCAGAACCAACTTCACATGCTTGAGTTTGAAGCAAACAACTTAAACGAAAAATTTACAGAAGCTTATAACCTTAACTCTCAAATATATCAACTCAAAAAACGTTCAATGATATTTTTGAAAAAATATTAAAGTTTCATAAAGTCTTTAACAAAAAAAAAAGAACAAACAATTAGCTAGAGTATCAAGCGGCTCTCCCAAGTAGTAAACTTGCATCTCAATTTTCAATTACACTCGCTTTAGTTTCAAAGCTTCGCTAATTTTTCTTCTCCATTTCTAATTTTTCTAACTCCATTTCCAGCGTAAAAGCTTCCAAAAGGCTTCTTTATTTAATTTCAGAAGCTTTGAAATAAAAAAAAAGAAGGCAGTGTTGAGGACTGCCGACAGAAGTGAAAACTTAAATCTGTGAAATAGCTGTGTTTTTTTGTATCTTCCAATTATTGTAGCATAGCAAATTAAAATTTCAGAATGTTTAAATTAAAATCATTAAAATTATTCTGGGTTTCACATCTATCAGTATTCCAAGCAACTATTATATACATTTTTATATTTAAAATAATCAAAACATATCACATAAAAATTTGCGTCTATCAACACCTTAGAAAGCATGTTGTTGTGGGACCTTGTTCTTAAATGTTTTTCATGTGTTATTGTGACTCACCTTGTAGTTTCTAATACCAAACACATTTTATTTAAAAAAATTGTGTATCATCAAAGAATATTCCATAACTTAGAGTAAGGGGTATCGTTGATTGAAAATACTTCATCCACCAGCACCCCTAAGATATCGCTTTGGCTAATGAGATTGCTATTGCCAGTGGTATACGATATCTCAAGATAACTCATATGCCAATAGCAGGGACTAAAGTACGCGTGGTTGTCACACCCATAGATCAACATGTTTAAATTGTACAAATCTTCCTGCGGAAAGCTATGCAAATTCATTGGTATTGATGCGCATTGTTGTCGTTTGCAAATCTCGATTGGGTAAGTGCCACCATTTTTAATTATTTTATTTATCATAATTACCATCCATGTTTAATCATACATAAGCTATGCTTCTTTGTATAGAATTTATGCAATTTCCTTCTCGTAATTGTGAGCTTAAAATCGATATAATCGATGTTATCAAGTTACAAGTTTTAAGTCTTCACTTAATTTTAGAAACATGTATTATATACAATTCCAAATTGACAACATATTTGGTGAAGATAATAAAATTTGTAACATCATGTTAAATTGCAACACATATAATTTTGATTTACAAATGTAATTGTTTCAGGTTATACTATCTTTCTTACATTATTTTTAATTTCATAAAAATTATGTTCAACAAAAAAAACTTTGATCAAAGCAAACTACCGTTTAAAACGATAGTTAAATAAAAAGCAAATTAAGTGTACACAACAACTTGAAACGTTATGAAATGATAGATAGATTTAATTTAATAAATATAGATAGATAGCAATGATTTAAAAATAGCTATTTATGGATTAAGGGCATAAAGTATGTCTTTTCCGCTTTAGAGTGAAATTGTCAACAATCACTCGAAAGCAAAAAAATACTTTATGCCTGAATTGCATACAAGATTTTTTGTACGAGTTCTGTACTATTTGCTTAAATAAAAATTCATATATTTACACAAAATAGTAAAACATTTTTTTAGAAAATTATTTTATCCAAGCAGTTTTTCGAAATAATAACTTTAGGCATTGTTATTTAAATTTTGGCATTGTTATTTCAATAGGAAAAAAGGCCTGCTTTACGAATAATTTTTGAATCCCAAAAGTGCATTTTACGGTTTACTCGTACAAAAAATATATTTTTGTTCTTCAAAAATGCATATAAAACTTGATGACGCGAATATACAAATTTTACTCCATACAAAATTTCATAACGTGGCTAAAGAAGTTTTCACTTCAAAAATATTTGACAAATATTGGACAGAACAAAATTTTTGGTAAAGGAGAAATTTGAGAAAACAAAATTTTGATATAAGGTAAAAAACTGTTTTATTTTGCTGTGCGAATTGAAACAAATTTTCACGTGAACAAAATTAAATAATTTAAAAATTATAATTAATATATAATGAATAACATAATCAAAAACAAATTGCCTATATTATTATTAAATCTAATTCTGCACACTAAATATCGATTTTAAAAGAGAAATTGCATTAATTCAATGGATTCGTCATATTTTATTTTTTGTCTTCATGCTTCATGTAGGTGCGTTGCTAAGCTAATCAGCTTTGAATATTCACAACGATCATTCGCAACAGTCACATAATTACCATTGCAGCCGATTTTTTTAAGGTCGTTTATTACGTCTGTCTCCCATTGCATTCCTGGTCTATCTCGCGGTCGCCTACTTCCTGTGGTACTAACGAACATTTTTTAATCATTTCAGACTGTGAATAGGCTCGTAGAACATGCCCAAACCAAGCAATTTTATTGGAACGGATACAACCTATGATATCAGGACCTTCAAGTAGGTCTCTGATCTCACAGTTATATCGGGTTAAGTACTTTCCATCGTCTGTATAAATGCAATTCGTCATTAGAGGGGTAAATATTTTTTTTTCTAGGTTATGCATGTTTAGTGTTAATTATAGTAAATTATTAATTAAAGTCTCTGAATATCCGAAGATACCATGCCAACTAGGGATTGGGATTAAGTTTGGATAAATTAAGCTTCTCTTAGAAATTTATGGACGCTAACTTTAAAATTTTGAGGATTAAAACTCTCAGGAAAAACCCATGAAGGTAAGACGTTCCAGAGATGAGACTCTGTTTAAAAAACTCACACTGAAAGGCAACAGTTCTACACCTTTTTATATGAACCGTAAACGGATGGGCTATAGCATTTGCTCTGGTGTTACGCGATGGGATTGCTAGTTCAGGTAAAATTGACTTAATCTCTTCAGAAGTTCGTTCATCCATAAATCATAACGTATTTGTTGAAAATTGTCAAATCAGCAACATTTCGTCTGCGCTGTAAAGAATCAAGCTCATTAGTAAGAGCTGAGTTGCCAATCAGTTTGACAGCTCTGCGCTGAACAGAATCAAGGCACTTCAAACTACTATAATAAGTTCCACCCCATATGTGAGAACAGTACTCCATGCAGGGACGTATAAATGATTTGTTAATTAAACGAATCTGCTCGCTATTAAAAAGCTTACGACATCGTCCCAAAAAGCCCAATTTTTAAACAGCGTTCTGCATTCTGCATGAGGAACTTCTGCATTAGTTGAAAAGACACCCAATGAAACACTATCAACTAGGGTTGCACCGATAAGCAAAATGACCGATTACCGATTAATCGGCTAAATTTATCGGCCGATACCGATTAATCGGCTGCCGATTATTGGTTTACAATATGCATTTTCAACAATTATTAATACAATAAACCGAATATGTATAGTATTTTCACGGCAACCAAAATCGATTTTAATTGATTCTACAAGCTTTCGCATTACATCAGAGTAACAGTAGCGATCAGTCCTTTAACATTTTCAGTAACAAGGTGTTAAACTAACGCTTTTCACTGTGATTCTTAATCTTGATTACTTTAATGTTTTGCAAAAATTTGTGTGTAATTATAATGTTATACATATACCCAGGTTAGAAATACCAAGGCTTATCGAATGGGCCAAGCTTGGCCCAACCTTGGAAAACTAAGAAATGATTATCAAGGCATGGCCAAGCCTTAGTTTGATACATTTTGTCATACTAAGGCAATGGTTAAAATAAATAAATGTATATTGTATCTTTTGACTACTATATTTAGTTTTGGGCCAAGCTTGGTTCAATGTTTAAACAAATTTATTGTAATTGTTATATAATTTCAGCATTTGTGCAATGATGGACTGTAACCAACAAATTTACAATGTATGAGGAAATTCCACTACAATACCCGGGTAATAAAAGGCTAAAGGCCAGACCTGCGCCAAGCTCGCACCGCAACAGCTTTCGGGGTTTTGGCCATACTGAATATTTTCAAACGTCCCAAGTTTGTGCCAAGTTTGGACTGATGTCCTTAAGTCATGTCTGTCTGGCAAATAAGACTTGGGCTAGATCTACCAAACCAATTTTTTTTCCCAGACCTCCTTTAAATGTGTGGAAAGAAGTTGTTGAAAGAGTAACATTTATAAAATTAGAGAAAAGCTTAAAATGACTTGCACATGTTTACACTACATTAGACTAGTAAATAATGCGTAACATAATAAACTGAATCTTGGTTCAGTCTAGGCATTTACAACTGGCCCAGACTGCAACCAAAGTTAGCTAGCCAAGGATTATACTGCATTATACATTAAAATGCAATATTTAAAAATATACTTTTTTAATAGAAAACATAAAAACAAGAAAAATTTGCAAACCCTGACAACACTGAGGAATAAAGAAAACTTAGCAGGCAAAAAATACATAGGCATAACATATAACAAAACAACCTTCAAAATAATGCAAAAAACTTTAAAAATATATGGATATATTGCAGCTTACAAAAAACAAAAATAAAATAGAAAATTACCTATAAACCAAAAAACCCAAACCTTAGACACAGGTGTTTATAAAATTACCGATGACTGCAGCGAATTTTATATAGGTCAAACGGGCGGTCCTTCACAAAAAGATTTATTGAACACACCAGTGAAATTAATAAAAGTGATCCAAAATGCAGATATGCCCAACATTTAAAAATAGAAAAACACAAATATACCAATATCAACACAAATTTAACAATATTACATAAAAAAAGAAAAGGACAACATCTAGATAGATAGGAAGAAATAGAAATATATAAACATAAAAACAATAACAACATTTTAAATGATGAAAGCAACACTAAAACTAATAAAATATATGACATAATAATAAAAAATAGCAGTTTAAATAGTATATATATAAGACATTAGTTTAAGCAAAGATTGTAATAACAATTTAAGAACTGAGGATGACGTAAGTCGAAATCGATATTCATTAAAATAAAAAATCAAATTCAAATTGTTACTATAAGGAAGTTTATATTATTATTAATAAAATTTAAAATAAACATATTAAAAAAGTATATTTTTAAATATTGCATTTTAATTCAAAAGCGACAAAAGCACACAAACAGTGAATAATATGGAAAACCATAACAACACATATAGTGAATTATACATTGCAAAAAAAATTAAAAAGCTATGAATTCGATTTATTTGTTTTAGAATTGGTCCAGCATTGTATTTAAATATTGATCCAATGTGTACAAATAATAATGGTACGTGGTTATCATTTAAGGTTAAAACAACATTCAACCAATTTTATTTTAAAGCTTGTCTCAACGTTGTTCAACCTTAAAACAAGCTTGGGTCAATGTAAAAACAATCCTTTGTCCTTACCTGGGTAGTATCATTTACATGGGAAATGACATACAATTTTACTGAAATTACGTTTTTTCAGTAAATTTTACTGAAAAACTTGTTGAGACAAAAAATGATGTTTTCAACATGAGTGACAAGCACAGCAAAAAATTACATACACATTGACAAACTTTTTTATAGCAAAAATTTTATAGATAAATTTGACAGCAAAATCATTTGAAATCAATTTTTCAACCTAATTTAAGACTATCAAATTTTTAGAAAAATAGCAAAATTTGTTTCTTCTAATAAAAAAGTTTTTTTCAAAACTATATATAAAAAATTAACTAATATTTGTTTCTTAAATTTGTTACTTGTGAATTTTTATTTAAAACTTTAATTAAATATCATCTATCAATAAATAAACATATATCAATAAAAATTAAAGAATGGAGGGAACCGGTAAGTTTTTTTTTCTATTCAATTTCTTTCTGTCTTTTTTATTTGTTTTATCAGACACGATTGATGTGTTGAAAGTGTTCTTCAAGGAGTTCTTAAAATTTTAACTGATGAGTTTTTAAAATTCATTCGATTTCCTTGTATTTCAGAAAAAGAATTTATGGAATTTGAAATTGGAAATTGAAGTTGAATTGAAATTGAAATATAGAACAAATCAATACTAAAGATAATATCGCGCCCATACGAACATAAAATTTCAAAAACCATATCGATTACAATTTACAATCAATGGAAGGATCCAAATTAGAGATTTCATATATTAAGCTATGTGTTATTGTATATTGTTCAAACCCACTGCTGCTAGTAATAGCTATTTTGGTGTCTGTTCTTGGTTTTTCACCGGGAGGAGTAAATGATTAAAAGGACTAATTGATTCTTGGTTGTATTATAGTCGTATATTTTAATCAATTTAAATAAATTTTATGCTTAATGTGTTGCTGAAAGAAATATTTAAAGGGTTATGTGACTACCAGAAACGTGTCAAACGCTTTTAATAGATCAAGTGCTACCAGGATTGTTCTTGCACATCTGGTTCAGACCTTTTCTGATTTGGTTTTCTTAATTTTGTTAAGGACGGTGGAATTGTTCTTTGTCCTTTCCGAAAGCCATGCTGGTGATGAGCTAGGTAGCAAGTGCTAGATATCATAGGTAGCAGAAGTATTTTTACCAGTTTTTCGATAGATGCGAGGATGGAGATTGGCCTCTATGACTTTCCTTCTTCTTCAGATTTACCGGGTTTCAGAAAAGGGTTTAATATAACCGTCTTCCAAACATTCGGTATCTGGAGCGTACTTAGTAATGTATTTAGTGTTGTAGTGACTAGTGAGGTAGTACGCTTCATTGGGTCGAATGTGTTTAAGCATGATAGCTGATATGTCATCGGGCTCAATTGCTTTTGATGGTTTGATTTTTTGGACTGCCGTCTCTAATACAACATTTATAAAATTGATATTCTCAGTGATGTCATCTTTAAATTTTCGGAAGTGCCTGAGGACTGATCTAGACTCTTTCTCATATCTGTGTCAATAAGTCATGAGGGGACAACTCGTTTTACTAACTTTTCAGGAGAGCGATTTTAAGATTAAAACTATTTTGTGATAAAAGTGTATATGTGTAGATTGAAATAAATACCGGGATATGACGCGAAATTTTTAGCTTTGTCATATTTATTGATTGTTTTCTATCTTAGATTTATATTTAAGGAGTTATCGTGGATTGCCCTTTTGTCAAATCAAATTTTCTGGTGCTTCAAATAATAAGTTGAGTTATTTCTATTTGTCAGAATAAAATACTAATTTTAAATAAATATCTGACCTTATGATTATATAGGCACCAACTACTATTTGACAAAAAGAAATAACTTATTTTATGCTTAACAATTTTTCGTTTCACATAAAGTAATATCTTCAGATATTTATTATTTTTATATCAAATTTTTGAGTTATTCCCTTTTGACAAATTTAAAATAAAATGTTTCTGAGTTATTCCCTTTTGCACATTGTTTTAGATTTCACATCAAAAGTCATAGGTGAAAACGGTAAAGAGCAAAATGTACTCCTAACAAAGGCGAAACCGAAAAAAGCGGAAAGGCATAATGTCATAACTCGAGTTATCCCCATATGACTTATTGACACAGATATTTACTTAGCTTTTCTGTAAACTGAGTATTAAATTTTGAGGCGCGAGGCCGACCAATTGTTTATACGTTGTAATTATTGTATTTTTGTCCTTGTCCCATGAACTACCCGCTACCTAGTGCTTTCAATGCATTATTTCTGTTCTTCAGTCTAGAGTTCACTTGTTGTGCATGAGCAGGAAAGAGTATGCTTTCAATGCAGATGCTTTGTGTTGTGTTTACCTCCTTCGTCCATGTGGTGTAAAGTGTAGAAGTGGATTTTTCAGTAAAAAGTTTTGATTTTCTTGTTTTAAACCAAACATTGAAAATGTTAAGGTAAGTGTTTAGAATATTGGTAAGTTGTTCCACCTAGGTTGATACCTGTTTGTTGCAAGCACGGTGCGGTGCAATCGTCTGCATATGGCGTGATGGTTATTCCTTCTGGTGGTGCAGGTAAGCTTCTTAAGTAGAGATTAAACAATAAAGGTGAGAGAACTCCGCCTTGTGGAACTCCTTATCGTAGTACTCTCATCTTGGACTTTCTGTTCCGAAATTTGACGTACAGTCAGCGTCAAAAAAAAGTGTACAGCAAATAGTTCAACATTTACGGACTAATATATCTTAAAAGAAGAATGGAAAAATAAAATACATTTCATTTTTAAAAAGTGTATTAAGTATTAGTTTATTTTAACAAAAACAAAAATTCAATTATTTGTTGTTATCCTTGTAATTTTAAAAATATTGCAAAATGCTCTGATTTTACGCGTCAAAAAAAGTGTACACTCTCACATTGTTTGATTGTTTTTTGTTATAACGGGATTTCCGATTTTTTCTACTAATTTTATTTTGTTTTGTTGCATTTTCGATACCTTCGTGTCAAAGATCCGGGCAGTTATTATTATCCCAATAATAATAATTTAATATTATTCAACATGGCCAAACAAACTACAATAGAAACACGTAATTTAGTGGTAAAATTAGCATCTCAAGGCAAATCTCTGAGGGAAATTGCTAGTATTATCGACAGAAGTCATAATATTGTGAAAAAAATACTATTCAAATTCAAACATTTGAGAAGTGTAGAAGATCTTCCCCGTTCTGGCAGGCCGCCAATTTTGTCAGTTGTGGACAAAAGAGCGATAGCGCGAAGGGCTAGGGCTAATCCCTCTGAAAGTGCAGTCAGAATAGCTGAGAAACTCACAGAAATATTAGGAGCAGGAATAAGTGCCAGTACCGTTTGCTGTGCTCTGCATGAAAATGGGTTACATGGTAGAACTCCGAGAAAAAAATCAGTTAATTCTAAGAAAAACCAAAAAAAACGTCTCGGATATGCAAAAAAGCATATATTTGAAGACATTACTATTTGGAATAAGTGCTTATTCAGTGACGATTGTAAAATAGACATTTTGTAAAATAAAAATATACTTTTTTGCATATTCGAGACGCTTTTTTCGGTTTTTCTTAGAATTAACCGATTTTTTTCCCGGAGTTCTACCATGTAACCCATTTTCATGCAGAGCACGAAAGCAATTTTTTTAAAATTACAAGGATAACAACAAATAATTGAAATTTGTTTTTGTTAAAATAAACTAATACTTTATACACTTTTTAAAAATGAAATGTATTTTATTTTTCCATTCTTCTTTTAAGATATATTAGTCCGTAAATGTTGAACTATTTGCTGTACACTTTTTTTTGACGCTGACTTTATGTTTTTCAACCTCTAAGATAGTTGCACAACCAGCGCTTTATAAGACCTGGCAAATTGGTGTTTAGGATGACATCTAGTATTGCGGCTTGCGATACTGTGTCGAACGCTTTTAATAGGTCGAGTGCAACTAAAATTGTTCTAGCACAGGGTTGTTTTTGGTTTCAAGTTTTCAACTCTAACAATTCAACTTTTCAACTATAACATCAGAAATTTTCAGCTTTCTAGCCCTAGAAGTTCCAATGCAATTAACATTATACTAAGCATAATGCAAGCCACTAAAACGCTATATAATTACAAACAAATCCCAAAAATATCCCAATTAAATAAATTTTCTTTTGTTTTAGGTAGATTTCATATAATTTTTTTTGTTTTTATTTTTTTTTCGCTAAAAGTTAAAAAATTTGTTTTGAATGTTTGTTGTTGTTGTTTTGAAGATTTATTATTGTTTTGAATTAGGGAATAGTTTCTTTGGAATATTTGGAAGTGGTTTAGTTGAAATAAATATATGTATATTGATTACATATTTACAATTGATAGATATTATATTTGAGGTGTAAAAGTTGTTTGATGTTGTTGTTGATTATAAACTATAGTATGGCAGTTGTGATGTAGTTAGAACGTTAATCCACCAAAGGATTTAATTTGTTATTAAGGAGTTTAATAATAGTTTATTCAGTCAAATAAAGACAGTACATATGTAAATTAAACTTAAATTTATCTTAATTTCTAACCTAAATTATAATACTAAATAATACTACTACATGATTGTATTGATACCATATAATATTATTTATATTTAAATTATGAGGAATTCAAAGTTTTAAATTTAGCTAGAATTTTATTCTTGAATTGATCCCTACTCATATTAGAGTCATAAAAAGCACTATACTTATTAAAATTTCTGATACATTCGTTAAGTGGGTTATAAAAAGAATAATCATGTCTATGAAGTTCTTCAATAAGAGGCCTCCTGTGTCTTGTATTATAAGTATGACAATTAGGAACCATCATTTCACACAATTCAGGACACCTTATATTACCTCTGACTAGGTCGAAACCAAATAAAGCAGAAGCAAGCTCACGTCTTGATTTTAGTGAGACCATATTCAGCAGTAAGAGCCTTTCTTCATATTTAGGCAGTCTGTATCCAGTAAAACCGAGAGGTTTTAATGCAAAGAGTAAGAATTGTTTTTGTACCGATTCAATAGAGCTTGCGAATAACTCGGTATAAGGCGACCAAATTATACTAGCATATTCCATTTTTGATTGAACTAATGAACAGTACAAAGTTTTTGTCAAGGTGATGTCGTTGAATTCTTTTGCTCTACGTTTAATAAAGCCGAGAATAGCATGTCCACTTGTGCAGATTTGGTTGATATGCTGTTTGTATGTCAAGGAACTATCTAACATAACACCCAAATCCCTAATAATATTAACCCTTGATAGATTAGATCCATTTATATTATATGTATATTTTATTTTATGGCTGCTTCTGGCGAATGTAATTGTCATACATTTTTCAATGTTCAAATGCATTCCATTTAGTAGACACCAATTGTATAAAGTTGAGAGATTGTGTTGCAGTGTATAGGCATCGGACATTGACCTAATGACTTTATATATTTTCAAGTCGTCAGCATATAAAGAAAATTCACAATCTCGGAATAATAATGTGAGATCGTTAATGAACAGTAAAAATAAGAAAGGACCCAAATGACTGCCTTGAGGTACAGAGGATGTAACCTTGATTGCCCGTGAATGTTTACCTTGAAATTTTACGACCTGATGTCTATTTGTCAAATAAGATTCTATCCACTGCAAGAGTTTGCCCCTAATTCCATATTTTTTAAGCTTACAAATTAATAAAGCATGATCTACCTTATCAAAGGCCTTAGAAAAGTCTGTGTAATTAGCATCAACTTGGAGACCAGATGCAAATTGACGTCTAATGAAAGAAGTATATTGTACCAAATTAGAAATTGTTGATTTACCCGAATCAAATCCATGTTGATTAGGGTGGATCAAGTCTCTAAGAACTGTGTACAATTTTTGACTTATAATTTTTTCAAAGAGTTTAGGAATGGTAGATAGAATGGCAATGCCTCGGTAGTTAGAAATCTTACGCTTATCTCCATTTTTAAAGATAGGAGTTATAAATGATGATTTCCAGATATCAGGAAAGATACCCTGACTTAGAGAAAGATTAAATAAATATTGAAGATGCTTTGCTATACTAGTTACTGTCCTTTTAATGAATTTTGGAGGAATTAAATCTGGTCCCGGTCCTTTTTTAATGTCCAAAGACTGAATTGAATTAAAAACTTCTTCAAGCGTAAGCTCGATTTCTAGTATTCTGTCAGCTGAGGGCAAAATATGTGACTGGTCAGTTTCTTTAAAGATAATAGGTGGTTGATAAACACTCTCAAAATGATGTGCAAACATATCAGCTATTAAAATCGGTTCTGAAGAAGAATTACCCATGTGAGTCATAGAAGTGGGATATCCTTTATTACTACGTCTATCCTTAATAAAGTTCCAGAACTGTTTAGGATCATCGATCAGTTTTAAAGCAGTTTTTTCCTTATGTAGAACTAGAGCATGTTGTTCCTCAATTTTAAATTGTTCGCTAAGTCTAACGAATGTATCAAAATCAGATAATCTTTTTGTTTGTTTGTATTTTTTATGCGCCTTATTTCTTTTATTTCTTAGTATTCTAAGTGCTTTATCAAAGTGAGCAGGGCATGAAAGTGTTGATACGATTTTCTTTGGTGTATGCTTACCGATAGTTTCACATAAAAATTCATTAAACAAAGATGCAGCACTATTTACACAGGTTGAATTTAATATATAAGAATTTAGTTCACGGTTAATTGCCTCATAATTTGCTTTGTCAAAGTTATAAGAAATTATAGTGTCAATTATATTTTTCCTTCTTTCCTCAGTAAAAAAATAGGTTAATTGAAGTATTTGATGGTGAACACTGGTTTTTGATGTCAATTTTAGTGAAGCTATAGCCAGATCAAAATTAGATGTGACATTTGTAAAGATAACATCTAGAAGGTTTCCACTATTATTCTTAAAATTATTAATTTGGCACAAACCTAATGAAAAACTTTTAATTAGAAAATCATAATAAGTGACATCAATATTAACGGGGTCATATATATTTTCCTGTAAATCATTGGCAACCCAATGAATATTCGGCATATTGGCATCACCATAAATAAAAATGTCATCATCAATTGTCATGTTTAAGTTAAGGTTTGCTATTAAATTAGCTAGATTATTATAACTATTTATGTTAGACTTAGGCGGTATATAGAAAGCACTTACAAATAAAAATTTACCATTTAGTTGTAGTTTACATGCAACAATGTCAAATGAGGTGTCATCACCTACAGATTGTAACTGAACCACTGAACTAGGGATGTAATCCTTTACTGCAATGAATACACCACCCCCAAGTTGATCTGTATCAGTATTAGAAAGTATTCGATCTTTTCTGTAGATAGACCATCCATCAGGGACAATTTCAGATGTTAAATGTTGACTCTGTAACCATGATTCTGTCACGATGACAACATCATAATCGGAGTTATCTAGATCGTTTCTGAAATTTTCCAACGATGACCTCATACCTGACATGTTGTGATAGTAGATGCTTAGGCCCTTCGGTATTGATTCCAACGAGCTCGAAAACCCGAAGCACGATTACTAGCCATGTTGAAACTGTCCACTTTAATGCCCTCCGACCACATATTTGATGTTTTTACTTCATAAAATTTATTCGGTGGTATTCCAACTTTAAAAGAAAGGTAGTTCGGCATGTACCTTAAGTTTGTTGGTGTAATTAAACCAAATTAACCAAATAAAACAAAACTATTCGAAATTTTAACCAAATTAAACAAAACTATTCGAAATTGCATTGACAAAGTAATTTCCGTTTATGTATTTAGTTTGGTTGTTTGATAAATTTTTTGGATTATTCTGTTTCTAGTTAAATTTTTTATTTAAACTAATCTGACATATCCAATTCTATTTGTACACAAAGCTGTCTGGTCCCGAAATCTACCTATTTCTAGCGGGTATACGTGCCGCTTAGACTTTTTTGTATTCTGCCGGATGGAATGAATCAAGATCTGGCTGTATCTGGAGAGAATACGGAAAAATCTGGAGAATACGAGTTATTTGTAACCCTTGTTGGATGTGGTTCGTTGAGGACTACAAAATTGGAGCCAATTTGATCAGCAATGTTTTCTGGGCTCCGAGGATGGGTTAACTCTTCTATAACTCTCCTTTACAGTTTTCTCCATTAGTTCCTCTTGTGGTCTATGACTAATTTGTTTATTTACTGGTTTAGGTCTCGAATTCTAGGATCAGCTGTAGCTGTTTTCCGAATGTCATCTCTAAGCACGGCCATTGCAGATGCTTCTGGTGGGAAATTAGGTTCAATAAATTGTATTCTTCCAGCCGGGATGTAGCGTTTGGCTTTATTAAAAATATCTCTGAATTTTTTCTCCCCAGAGACGGTTTCAAGTAGTAAAATTAGTTTACTGAATTCATTTTCAGTCAAATTAGTAAAATTTACCCAGTCAGATCTTTTAAAACTTATGAATGTTTTTTTTTTGATTTTACTAAGTTGATGGAGCGGCTTAATGTGATTTTTGATCGGCATATGATCTGACTCCAGTGCAGTTTCAGTAACGATTCTGCTATCGGCATGAGTGGCATGCTGGAAAGCGAGACAGCTGCTCACTGATGGTTTGTAAATATTGACTAGTGTTATTTCCGTGTTACCGGATTTTCTTATAATACCCAATTGTTCAAGATGTCCATCATTTTACCATTGCACATAAAGTTTATTATATCCGCTATCTTGTTTAGTAGACCGTTGCAGTTAAGTTGCATTATTTTCACATCATTTGGAGTATCTGGATGTGTATTTATACACCATGTGTTTGGCTGCATGCAGGTGTTGGACTGTTAACTAGATACTTGGCAGTAAAAAGCTGTACAATTCGGACGACATTGCTGATGTGTATATAGACCTGAGCACTTTTTGAGGTGACACCATTCTTTACAACCATTGCACTGGATGGATGATGTGTTTGCCCTTAGAGTTTGTTTACATACAGCACAGTTGCTCCAGGATTTGTTTCGATTTTGGCCATTATGAGAAGATTCTGAAGCAGTGAGGCCAGTGACATTTGCTTCCTTATCCAAAAAACAGAATAATGGAGATTACACTTTTGTCGAGATTGTTGTGATGGTCCCCTTCTGGGGCGTAGACCCGACCACATTGAGAAGCCAAAGACTAGCTTGCTGGGGTTGTTGGTTCATCAATGCCATTTGGATACGTATCGTCAAGCTTTCGCATGACACTGTCTAGTAGTATTAGGAATAGTGACGGAGATAGTACATAGCCTTGTTTTACTCATCGTTGGATGTAATATTTATCAATAGCAATGAAAATTTGAAAAATAAATTGAATCACGGTGGAAATTGCTAGTATTATCGACAGAAGTCATAATATTGTGAAAAAAATACTATTCAAATTCAAACATTTGAGAAGTGTAGAAGATCTTCCCCGTTCTGGCAGGCCGCCAATTTTGTCAGTTGTGGACAAAAGAGCGATAGCGCGAAGGGCTAGGGCTAATCCCTCTGAAAGTGCAGTCAGAATAGCTGAGAAACTCACAGAAATATTAGGAGCAGGAATAAGTGCCAGTACCGTTTGCTGTGCTCTGCATGAAAATGGGTTACATGGTAGAACTCCGAGAAAAAAATCAGTTAATTCTAAGAAAAACCAAAAAAAACGTCTCGGATATGCAAAAAAGCATATATTTGAAGACATTACTATTTGGAATAAGTGCTTATTCAGTGACGATTGTAAAATAGACATTTTGTAAAATAAAAATATACCTTTTTGCATATTCGAGACGCTTTTTTCGGTTTTTCTTAGAATTAACCGATTTTTTTCCCGGAGTTCTACCATGTAACCCATTTTCATGCAGAGCACGAAAGCAATTTTTTTAAAATTACAAGGATAACAACAAATAATTGAAATTTGTTTTTGTTAAAATAAACTAATACTTTATACACTTTTTAAAAATGAAATGTATTTTATTTTTCCATTCTTCTTTTAAGATATATTAGTCCGTAAATGTTGAACTATTTGCTGTACACTTTTTTTTGACGCTGACTTTATGTTTTTCAACCTCTAAGATAGTTGCACAACCAGCGCTTTATAAGACCTGGCAAATTGGTGTTTAGGATGACATCTAGTATTGCGGCTTGCGATACTGTGTCGAACGCTTTTAATAGGTCGAGTGGAACTAAAATTGTTCTAGCACAGGGTTGTTTTTGGTTTCAAGTTTTCAACTCTAACAATTCAACTTTTCAACTATAACATCAGAAATTTTCAGCTTTCTAGCCCTAGAAGTTCCAATGCAATTAACATTATACTAAGCATAATGCAAGCCACTAAAACGCTATATAATTACAAACAAATCCCAAAAATATCCCAATTAAATAAATTTTCTTTTGTTTTAGGTAGATTTCATATAATTTTTTTTGTTTTTATTTTTTTTTCGCTAAAAGTTAAAAAATTTGTTTTGAATGTTTGTTGTTGTTGTTTTGAAGATTTATTATTGTTTTGAATTAGGGAATAGTTTCTTTGGAATATTTGGAAGTGGTTTAGTTGAAATAAATATATGTATATTGATTACATATTTACAATTGATAGATATTATATTTGAGGTGTAAAAGTTGTTTGATGTTGTTGTTGATTATAAACTATAGTATGGCAGTTGTGATGTAGTTAGAACGTTAATCCACCAAAGGATTTAATTTGTTATTAAGGAGTTTTAACCAAATTAAACAAAACTATTCGAAATTGCATTGACAAAGTAATTTCCGTTTATGTATTTAGTTTGGTTGTTTGATAAATTTTTTGGATTATTCTGTTTCTAGTTAAATTTTTTATTTAAACTAATCTGACATATCCAATTCTATTTGTACACAAAGCTGTCTGGTCCCGAAATCTACCTATTTCTAGCGGGTATACGTGCCGCTTAGACTTTTTTGTATTCTCCCGGATGGAATGAATCAAGATCTGGCTGTATCTGGAGAGAATACGGAAAAATCTGGAGAATACGAGTTATTTGTAACCCTTGTTGGATGTGGTTCGTTGAGGACTACAAAATTGGAGCCAATTTGATCAGCAATGTTTTCTGGGCTCCGAGGATGGGTTAACTCTTCTATAACTCTCCTTTACAGTTTTCTCCATTAGTTCCTCTTGTGGTCTATGACTAATTTGTTTATTTACTGGTTTAGGTCTCGAATTCTAGGATCAGCTGTAGCTGTTTTCCGAATGTCATCTCTAAGCACGGCCATTGCAGATGCTTCTGGTGGGAAATTAGGTTCAATAAATTGTATTCTTCCAGCCGGGATGTAGCGTTTGGCTTTATTAAAAATATCTCTGAATTTTTTCTCCCCAGAGACGGTTTCAAGTAGTAAAATTAGTTTACTGAATTCATTTTCAGTCAAATTAGTAAAATTTACCCAGTCAGATCTTTTAAAACTTATGAATGTTTTTTTTTTTGATTTTACTAAGTTGATGGAGCGGCTTAATGTGATTTTTGATCGGCATATGATCTGACTCCAGTGCAGTTTCAGTAACGATTCTGCTATCGGCATGAGTGGCATGCTGGAAAGCGAGACAGCTGCTCACTGATGGTTTGTAAATATTGACTAGTGTTATTTCCGTGTTACCGGATTTTATTATAATACCCAATTGTTCAAGATGTCCATCATTTTATCATTGCACATAAAGTTTATTATATCCGCTATCTTGTTTAGTAGACCGTTGCAGTTAAGTTGCATTATTTTCACATCATTTGGAGTATCTGGATGTGTATTTATACACCATGTGTTTGGCTGCATGCAGGTGTTGGACTGTTAACTAGATACTTGGCAGTAAAATGCTGTGCAATTCGGACGACATTGCTGATGTGTATATAGACCTGAGCACTTTTTGAGGTGACACCATTCTTTACAACCATTGCACTGGACGGATGATGTGTTTGCCCTTAGAGTTTGTTTACATACAGCACAGTTGCTCCAGGATTTGTTTCGATTTTGGCCATTATGAGAAGATTCTGAAGCAGTGAGGCCAGTGACAGTTGCTTCCTTATCCAAAAAACAGAATAATGGAGATTACACTTTTGTCGAGATTGTTGTGATGGTCCCCTTCTGGGGCGTAGACCCGACCACATTGAGAAGCCAAAGACTAGCTTGCTGGGGTTGTTGGTTCATCAATACCATTTGGATACGTATCGTCAAGCTTTCGCATGACACTGTCTAGTAGTATTAGGAATAGTGACGGAGATAGTACATAGCCTTGTTTTACTCATCGTTGGATGTAATATTTATCAATAGCAATGAAAATTTGAAAAATAAATTGAATCACGGTGGTTTAACCAGGTTTCAGTTATTAGACATATATGAACACTATTTAGTTCTGCAAATTTTGAAAGCTCAGCTTTCAGAGTAAGCTGAGCTGTCCAGCTTAATCAAAATTACTGATTAAAATTTTAAAACAAAACATTGCAGATGGTTATGAAAGTGGATATGAAGATTTGCTGCTTTTAAATCCAATTTCAAATTTGATGCCCATCATCAAAAATTATGTTAGCAGCAGCAGTGACGAGGAAGAAATCCAGGTTAAAAGAAAAAGGAAATGTTGGGTGCGACCATACTATCTGGAACGAGAACTGTCGGGTGCATTCTGCTCTATTTTTCAAGAACTACGTTCAGATCCTCAATTATTTTATAAATATACGAGGATGAATATAAACGAGTTTGAAGAGCTGTTATCAATGGTGGGCCCATTGATACAAAAACAAACTGTAGTTCGAGAGCCTTTAAGTCCCCAACTAAGATTGGTTGTAACGCTTAGGTATGTATTACACTTTTTAATAAGTTTTTTTTATCAAAATACATTATTATTATTATTATTATAAGCAGTGGCGGATTATGCCTTTAAGGGGCCTGAGGCGGAACAAAATTTCGGGGCCTAAGATTTTACCAAAAAATTTGCAAATGAGTTTGATTAAGACTATTTCTTAAATAATTTTTTATCCGCTTCAGAACGGAGAAAGATCGTTCCTCACTTGCGTTGCATATCGGCAATGTAAGAAATATTTTTAAAATAGTTTCCACATTGGGAAATGAAGATTGCAGGCCATCAATGATTACCTTGTACATCTTAAATGAACAAGTGATGTTCTCTTCTTTTATATATTTTAAAAAATGATGTACTTCGTCTTTAAAATATTGTACTTCTATATCCCTCGCATATGTATTTGACAATTCTAAAATACACTTGTCAACTTCATCTCTGGATATATTTTGATCAAAAAATAATTTAAAATTATTTAAAACAGTTTCATATATGGACGTTCTGGTAGACATTTCAGTGGCAAGTCTATCACAGATCATATTGTGAGTATTTATAATAAACAATTCTTGTCCTACTAGCTGTGTATCATTTGCAGATGATTTATCATACATAATTTTGCGTTTTCTTCTTCGTCCTTCTTTGTAGCTAATATTGTCTGTTAATAAGTTTGCTTGCTTTTCTATGCTCTCAAAATCATTCCCAACATCCCTTATAAATTATGACAAAGAATTAAACAGTTTTACTCCTTGTAATAAGTTCGTTTGAATATTTTGAAATGATTTTCTAGTACAATGAATTCTTTGCAATAATATATCCCATAGAACGGTTATAAGGCAATTCATATTCATCGAAAGAGCTAGCTAATTTTTTAACCTCAACTTTAGTAATCGGTTTTTCGTCTTCATTTTCGCTAATTTGGATAAGAACGCTTTTAATATTTTTGTAATTAAACCGCAAGGCGGATACTGCATCAGCTCTTGCAGACCATCTTGTCACTTGTGTCACTTAATTTTTTAATATGTTTGGAATTAGGATCGGAAAAATTATCAATAAGCAACTTCCATCTGTGAGTATATGAAGAAAAGAATACATATATATATTTTGGATAAAGATAAAATAATACACCGCAGTAGAATAGGCATCTGCAGCATAATTTCCAATTAAATTAAGCGTATGACTTATACAAGGAATAAAAATGGCGGTCTCACTTAGAGTTTTAATTCTGGCTTGTAAACCATTATATTTTCCGGCCATATATGTTTGACCGCGACAATTTTTAATATCCAAAGACAAATTGTTTAAAGTTTTCAAAATAAGTTGTGCTAGATATTCTGAATTGTGATTTTCAATTTGTAAAAATCCAAAAATCGTTCTCTCGCATCGCCCACTTTATCAATGTACCTTAATATAAAACTTAGTTGGTCAGTGTGGTTCACGTCTGGCGTAGAATCAACAATAATTGAATAATATAAAGAGTCCTGAATTTCTTGAATTAGGTGTTCTTTTACTTCAGTTCCCATTAAATTTATAAATTCATCGCATGTGGTATGTGATAAATAACTTACATTACCTTTTCCTGGATGGCTGTACCTCTCCAAATGATTTTTAAGAAAATCATCAAATTGGGATAGGTACTCAATGCATGTCATAAAATTTCCTTTTCTGTTCGAATCAATATCTTCTCGATGACCACGAAATGCTAAACCCAAAGTAGCTAATAGCTTTACTGTAGCTGCAACTCTTTTTAAAACTTCCCGCCAGCATTTTTGTTGTACTTCAATTTCACGAGCTATTTGAGTATCAATACGTCCAGTTACAAACAATCTTTTTTTCAAATTTTTCAAACAAATTTTTTAGACAATCTTTTTTCCAATCAACATTGATAAAACGAAATATACAACTAAAGCTAAAACACCTATACTATATCAATCATATCATATGGAAACCCTTTTCAAACGTTAATCAAAATGATGAATTTAGCATGTATTGTATAAAAAATACATGGATTTTAAGCATACAATAATAGATTTCAATTCTACACGTTAAAAAGTTTTCATTTATTTAGTTATATATGAAATTAATCTAAAATATGTACAATTATATGCTTAAAATTGAGGTTTTCCTCAAGAAATGGAAAGAAATCCAAAATCATTGATGAAAACATAAAACTCAAATATACTTCAAATATCCATAAATACTTATCTGGATTTTGTTTTTATCAATAATTTTGCGATTGACATAATAACAGCCCATTGCAAATAAAGTTTTAGTATTAACATTCATTCGTAACAGTAGAACTTTTCAAAACAAAATGTTTTTTTACTATACAAATTGGAAAACGAATTTGTACATTAAAAAATTATAAAACTATCAAATTAGAATTATTAAAATAAATACATACATGAAAAAAAGTAATACAAATTGACAACCTAACACTTTTACATGTGGGATAATATTAAAAAAATCTTTAGGTTTAAAAACTTTGGTTGAATGAACGCAGTCATCTGATATTTGAATACCTATAAAATATCAATACTATTTGTAGCGAGGGGGCCCCTGTGCATGTGGGGCCCGAGGCGGCCGCCTCTTCCGCCTCTATGGTAATCCGCCACTGATTATAAGTATAAGTATACCAATTCAATTTGATAGATATCTAGCAACAGGTGAGTCACAGTGTAGCCTTGCACTGGCATATAAATGCTCTCCAGCGAGCATCCACAACATCGTGAAGGAAACGACTCGGGCGATTACATCCGTTTTGAAAAACAAAGTGTTTCCGAAATTGTCGGCGGAATACTTTAAAACAGTCGCCGAGGGATTCGAAAGCAGATGGAATTTTCCCCATTGCATTGGTGCAGTAGATGGCAAACACATTACTATACAAGTAAGACAAAAAAAATTTTAAAGATTCAAATAATCACTTTATTTTTACATTAGGCACCAGACAAATCCGGCTCCGAGTTTTTTAATTACAAAAAAACATACTCGATCGTGTTGATGGCCATTTGCGATCACGATTATAATTTTATGTATTGTGATATTGGAGCAGCAGGACGCCAAAGTGATAGTGGCGTATTTTGAGAGAGCAATTTTGGCAAGAAGTTTTATGAGAATTTACTACCGTGAGTATCAACCAAATATATATTTCCAAAAAATTACTATATTATATTTTCAATCACAGTTAATTTTTTCTGTTTTTATTTTAGAACTCCAGAGCCCAGCGACGTCACCGAGAATTTTAAGAACGTTCCTTACGTTTTTGTTGCCGATGATGCTTTCGCATTATTAGAAAATATGCCTAAGCCATATAAATGCATTTATGATGTGAACCAAAAATATTTTAACTACCGCCTTAGTAGAGCTCGCCAAGTTATTGAAAACTGCTTTGGCATCCTAAGCTCCAAATGTAGGATTTTGCGGACCACAATAAATGCCAAAGTATCTTTGGTAGAAGATATTGTGAAGTGTTGTGTATGCCTTCACAACTGGCTGCGAAAAAAACCGCAGTTATCTTCAAAATATAGACCAGATAGATCCAGGTAACTTTTTAAATTCACAAAAATTTTTTATTTTTAATACGTTTAATACGATTTGTTATAGGAACGGAACAACAGGCACTTTTGTCAACAGAAACTCAAATTTGTTATAGGAACGGAACAACAGGCACTTTTGTCAACAGAAACTCAACAAATGCAGCGAAGTTGGTTCGAGAAGGATTTGCCAACTATTTCGGCGGAGAAGGACAGGTGGGATGGCAGGACAGTAGAATATAATGTCTTTGAATTGTAATTTATTTTATTTTAATTTGTTGTAATTTTTTTGTATTAAGATGTATATAATGTATTGTATTGTAATAAAAGTATATATGAATTAGGCCTCCAGGGGATACCATGTAAAAAAAACGCACCTTGTGCTTTACCCCAGTGGTGGTGTGGAAAAAAGTACTTTACATACGAATACATTATATACAAAAAATGTCAAGTTAAATTTATTTTATTGCTATTCAAAAACATTACTGTTCAAAAATAATAAAGAAATAAATAAATACTATTATTCTTTATTTTGTATATCGAAATGTTATGTGGAATTGTCATACATTGTCACATATATGTTCTGTCGTAGATTTTATATTTTGTGTTCGTTCGTAAAAACGTTCAAAAACTGAATATGTGTAGTCTATGGGCCCACACCGATTTCATTTCATGATTACCACATATTTTATACATCGTGACCCGCCGGTCCTCCGCTCCGAAAGATGTCAATTGCTCACGATCTTGCAAATTTTTTTTTACTATGGAGGTTGGAAATTTGTTTTAGAACACGAGGAAAAAAATTAGTCTGCTATTGTGGAGCTCGACAACCCAAACATACTGTAATAAACTTCGTCCAGAATGGGTTAATTTTATTTACTCATTCATTAATTAAAAGTTAACTCCTTTTTCAATCTTTTACTTGTATTGCAAATTGTATTGCATAAATTAATGTAAATTAAATTTGTTATACAAATGTTTACATTACTGGATTGAAAGGAGTTACCTAATACATTTTGCATAAATTAAATTTGAGTTCGCTAATACAAATGCAAGTATGAATGAAAACAGGTGTGGCCTATTTCAGATGTACGGACTACGTAGTATTGATTTCTAGTGGATTATAGAAGTTTCGATTTATTTATTTTTCGATATAAATAAGCAAACAAAAATATCAGAGAGTCAGTTTTACTTTTGCAATTAAAAGTGTTTATAATTCGCAAGTTTAAGGAATAATCGGTGGTACTTGAGCCTGGGTACTAATAGTGAAAGAATCTGAACTTAGTGGAATAGTAAATACAGATTTTACGATTCCGAATATTATTGATTCAAATTGTGGAAAAGCGGTGGAGTTTATGGTACATAAATTGGAGACCCTGGAATTTATTGTAAGGAAAACCGGAAGCTGCTGTAATTTGATGACAAATAAAGTTTGAGATTCTGTTAACTAAAGATCTGTCTTTTACTGTCGTGTTTGTTCAATAATCTAAAAGAACCAACGAAGAGTCGTTACAATACCAAAATGTCAATTATCGGACTCGACAATAGCACACACTTTTTCGTCGAACAAGCTGACCATCGTTTATTAAAACAAATTTCCTCCACCTATAGTTTAAAAAAAATTGTGATAGCAAATTTACAATATCGCGGGCAATCGGCATTTTTCGCAGCTTGTCGAACGAAAAAGCGGCCGAATCGAGAGAAATGACAGAATAAAAGTTTTCGGGCTCGTAAAGAACAGGCGTCTCAAAAAGTGTGAAATATGTGGTAATCATCAACTAATTTATTTCAACTAATTTTCGGTTTAAAATTTGTTTTGATATCTGTTTAAAATTAGTTTTTTTACTTAAACTAATCTGATAAATAATTCTGATATGTAGAATCCGTAATTGTACTTAAAACTTTCTGACCATGAAATCTAGCTATTTCCAGCGGATATCCTACTGCTTGGACTTTTTGAAGTAAAATTCTTTGGACGCGATGAGCAAAATTTCTAGGCCGTGACACACGAGACGAAAATCTGTGACGATGAGACTGAATCTAAAAAAGTAAATACAAATAAAATAAAATGAATTTATGATTAAAACAATAATATAAAATCAAAATAATTATCATTTTTGGCTGTTCTTTTGGTAATAATGTTAACGTAGATTTCATATAATTTTTTATTAATATAAAATTAATTAATTAAACGTGTAAAATAAATTTGTCCCAAAACAATGCAACGATAAATTTATTATTAAAATGATAATCAAAAAACAATTCAACTTTTTTATTTATGCCGACATTTATCTTACAAAAAATAAAAAACAAGTAATATGTGAAGTACTCATTTCCACACCACCCCTGGGGTAAAGCAAATGGCGCGTTTTTTTTTAGACATGGTGTCCCACAGAGGCCTAATCCATGTGTACTTTATTAAACTTATTAAATAACAAACAATAAATATACAATATACAATAAACAGATACAATAATAATTCAATACAATAAATATTGCCGATCCTTCATGGATAGCATAAATAATAAGCTATAATACACTATAAACCATAAATAATAAATAATAAACTAAAATAAACTATAAAGCGCTTCTTGCGGTTAAATTAATCCATTCCAGAGTCCAGAAAATAATTTTTGGGCAGAAAAAAAACTCCTGTTCAGTCCTGTGTTGAAAATTCTAAAAACAGATAAATTAGTGATTTCATAAAGTATTGACTGACACTTTATGTTACCATTCGTATGGAGATGATAATTCCTGATGAACTGTATTTAGAAATTTATTGCACACTCTTAGCCTTGTTTGGCGATCTTCTAGTTTAAAAAGTGATTTAATGTAGAGGAAACACGCATCTAAATCCTGATCGACTGGATCGCTTACTGGAGGTTCTTTTACAGGCCGTTCTCTCCTGTAATTTAGAACGGCTTCTGTATTATGCTTGATCGCTTTAGTGACTTTATCAAGCATTTTATCTTTTTCTTTTTTTCTTTGCGATTTATTTACTTCCATACTCGGAACGCATAAATGTCGTTTTCATGGTTTCCCATTGCTTTTTCATCTTTGTCACGTTGGTTGTACTAGGAAAAATATCTGGAGGAATAAAATTTAAATTTTTCAAAACAAAAAATCGTGGTGAAAATAAGGATTTATCAAATCCTTATTTAAAATAAATATTATTTAAAATAAATAATCCTTATATGAAAACTATATTTAAACGAAACTCACTTTGTTCTGTGACCACTGCTTCCCATTGTGTAGCACGTTTTATTTTGTTCCTGTAGTTCAGGTCTCTTATGTTCCATAAGGCTGGTCTGGTACGTACCGAATTGATTAATGATTCTGCATAGTAACGGTAAAATATGAATATAAACGTTATATAAGCAAAACACTATAATCTACACAGATTTTCTAAATAAAAAATACTAACCATTATAATATGAAATATCCCCAATTTCATACACATCTGGTGACATCTCCTCTGATACCGGTGTTGCTAAAATTTCTGCAGTGAAAAAGGAAAGATTAACATAAATCTTAAATAATATAAGGAACCTAGGTCTTCCACTACTGTTAACCATTTACTTCCCATTCGGATCCCTTAACCCCAGCTAAGGAGAGATATGATAAGTTTGATTCTCTGAGATGTGAAAACTACAATGATTTAAGGGACCCACACCTGACCGCGATTTACGAGGCGAAAACTTGTTGATCAAAGAAGTAAGTAGATACAATACTTAACATCTGCATTGAAAACATACTCATTCCTACGATATACTAAAAGAAAAATATGAGTAATGCATTTGAAGCACTTTTGGACGTGGATTCATGGGGCAATAATAAAAACTCAATAATTACAAGATTAAGAACAGAATAGTAATAAAATACCTCATATGTACGTTAATCTACGGCATCTAAAGCTTCTCAATATGGACGGACCTACGCTCCAAAGTACTCAAAACCCTGGTATTGTCATAGCTGGTATTGAAATCTGAAGAGATAAGCAAATCAAGCTTTGGTACAAGTAAAAGTCTTTGGAAGGTCATCAAGAGCCTATGCCCGATTTATAGTCGGTAACTTTAACTTAACGTAAAGTACAAATGTATGAAAATGCACTAGAGCGTTTATAGTCGTTAACGCAAACTTAACGTAAAATTCATTTCATTCCATCTTACAGATTTTGTTAAGGATTTTTTGACGTTTAGTATAAAAACTGAAGAAAAGTAATATTTAATTGCAAGTGTCCATAAAAACAAAATTTTATATATTAAAAAATGCAAAGGATATAAAAAGAGCGACTTTAAAGCCAAATATTAGCATGAAATAATATGAAAATAAATTTTTTATTTTTAAATTTTGTATCAAATGTTTATTTCGAATTTTATTATTTTAAATTTTGATTTTAAAATCAGTTTGTAACTTTTAAAGAATTGATTGATTTATAAAATTGATAACAAAACCAAAATTAATATCAAATCAAACGTCAAAGAATACGTAATTTCTTACCGACTATAAATCAAAATTTTGTAGTGTCTAAAGTTACGGTTAAGTTAAAGTTAACGTTAAGTTAACGTTACCGACTATAAATCGGACATAACTCATCCTCGACAAATTGAAAATAATTGCATGATCTCTTTCGATGATATCCCAAATGAAAATCACAGAAAATGTGCAAACAAATTTAACACACAGTTTACAGAAAAACTACGTAGACAGGAGAAGGAACCCAGATCAGTCTTAAGACATCTGCGTAAAGTAAATACAGACAACCTGGAGGATATCATATTCTCCAAAGAAGTTGAGGATGCAATAAGGAAAATTAAGCCATTAAAAGCTATAGGACCTGACGGCATCTCAGCCATCATGCTAAAACACATTGGACCCAAAGGTTTGAACATCCTCACTACTACACTCAATACATCCCTAAATACTCTCCAGATACCTAATATCTGGAAAACAGACAGAATCAGTCCCATTTTAAAATCTGGAAAACCTGAAGAAAAGGGAGAATCGAAAAAAATCTCAATCGTAAATTTCAGATTCAACCCGATAGGAATCTGGTGGCGGAAAAATACGATAGGTTACAATTGGTGTTACATATGGCATGTAGGATAGAAAACGGTTAAAAACTTGTTTAGTTTTACCAAAACATTTCAATCAAAATCTTCAGATTCAGAACGATTAATAACGATAGAAATTCTATCGTAAAAAACCCATTGAAACCAAATCTGATATCTCATAGGTTACGGTAGACTACGATTGGTTTGTTTTTCTTGAAAAAAATTTAATCGTAAATTTCAGATTCAAGTCGATAGGAATCTGATGGCGGAAAAATACGATAGGTTACGATTGGTGTTATAAATGGAATGTACTATAGAAAATGGTTAAAAACTTGTTTAGTTTTACCAAAAAGTTTCAATCAAAAACTTCAGATTCAGAACGATTAACAAAGATAGAAATTCTATCGTAAAAAACCAGTGTTTCGAACCCGGACCGAACCCGAACCCTGAACCCGCTCGGAAGCAAGATTTTTTTTAAGTTATGTGAACCCGAACCCGAACCCAATCAAAAACTCGGTTCAGGTTCAATTTTTAATATAGGAAATTTAGGAAGGTTGCGTAAGAAATTTCATATTTGCCAGAATTGTTTTTGTTTCAAACAAAATTATTTTGGTTATTATTTGTTTCAGTAGAGAATAGTGAATAGTGAAAATTAAATGAAATTTTTTTCAAAAATAAATATGTGTGTAACATAAATACGGTATGTATGTAACATAAAAAAATAATGCACTCACAAAAAAAAATCCAAAAAATTGTTTTTTTGTAACAAATTTGAACCCGAACCCAAACCCGAACCCATTAAATTTTAATGTATTGAACCTGAACCAGAACCTGCACCCAAATTTTTCTGGGTTCGAAACACTGTAAAAAAACCCATTGAAACCAAATCTGATATATCCCATAGGTGACGATAGATGCCGATTGGTTTGTTTTTCTTGAAAAAAATTCAATCGTAAATTTCAGATTGAAACCGATAGGAATGTGATGGCGGAAAAATACGATAGGTTACGATTGGTGTTACAAATGGAATGTACGATAGAAAATGGTTAAAAACTTGTTTAGTTTTACCAAAAAATTTCAATCAAAAACTTCAGATTCAGAAGGATTAACAACGATAGAAATTCTATCGTAAAAAACCCATTGAAACCAAATCTGAAATATCCCATAGGTTACGGTAGACTCCGATTGGTTTGTTTTTCTTGAAAAAATTTCAATCGTAAATTTCAGATTCAAACCGATAGGAATCTGATGGCGGAAAAATACGATAGGTTAGGATTGGTTTTACATATGGAATGTACGATAGAAAACGGTTAAAAAATTGTTTAGTTTCAAAAACTTCAGATTCAGAACGATTAACAACGATAGATATTCTATCGTAAAAAACCCACTGAAACCGAATGTGAAATATCCCATAGGTTACGGTAGAGTACGATTGGTTTGTTTTTCTTGAAAAAATCTCATTCATAAATTTCAGATTCAAGTCGATAGGAATCTGATGGCGGAAAAATACGATAGGTTACGATTGGTGCTAGATATGGGATGTACGATAAAAAACTATTCAAAACTTGTTCGGTTTTACCAAAAAATTTCAAGTCGTGATCTTCAGATTTAAAACGATTAACTACGATAGAAATTCTATGGTAAAAAAACCATTGAAACCGAAAAGTAAAAAATCTTATATATAACGATAGATTACGATTGGTTGATTTCTCCTGAAAACATCTCAACCGTAAATTTCAGATTCAGCCCGATAGAAATCTAATGACGGGAAAATACGATAAGTTACGATTGGTGCTATATATGTAATGTCGGATAGAAAACGATTCAAAACTTTTTCAATTTCACCAAAAAAATTTCAATCGTGATCTTCTGATTCAAAACGATTAACTACGATAGAAATTCTATCGGAGAAAAACCATTGGAACCGAAAACTGAAAAATCCTATAGGTTTCGATAGATTACGGTGCGTCTTCTATCTGGCAGATATAGTCTATACGTTTAAAATGATTAAATCCGATAGAAACGGATAGCAAACGATAGAAAACTATTCGTTTTCTATCGATTTCTTTCGATTTTTTTATAAGGGCGAAGAGGTCCAATTACCCAGTAGCACGAGATCACTCGTCGCTTGAATTAATATAATTAACAAAATAAATACCTGATTCATCGTCGTTGAATGTTTCCAAATATTGTTGGATGTTGGTGTTTAAAGGCACTCGTTTGTTTGAAAGAATAGTAATTTTGTTTCCTAGAGTTTTCAAAACAATATTTTATTAGTATATTATTATTAATAAAATAATATATATATATATATATATATATATATATATATGTATATATATATATATATATATATATATATGTATATATATATATATATATATATATATATATATATATATATATATATATATGTATATATATATATATATATATATATGTATATATATATATATATATATATATATATATATATATGTATATATATATATATATATATATATATATATATATATATATGTATATATATATATATATATATATATATATATATATATATATATATATATATATATATATATATATATATATATATATATATATATATATACATATATATATATATATATATATATATATATATATATATATATATATATATATATATATATATATATATAATGTAATAAACTTCGTCCAGAATGGGTTAATTTTATTTACTCATTCATTAATTAAAAGTTAACTCCTTTTTCAATCTTTTACTTGTATTGCAAATTGTATTGCATAAATTAATGTAAATTAAATTTGTTATACAAATATTTACATTAATGAATTAAAAGGAGTTACCTAATACATTTTGCATAAATTAAATTTGAGTTCTCTAATACAAATGCAAGTTTGAATGAAAACAGGTGTGGCCTATTTCAGATGTACGGACTACGTAGTATTGATTTCTAGTGGATTATAGAAGTTTCGATTTATTTATTTTTCGATATAAATAAGCAAACAAAAATATCAGATAGTCAGTTTTACTTTTGCAATTAAAAGTGTTTATAAATATTCGCAAGTTTAAGGAATAATCGGTGGTATTTGAGCCTGGGTACTAATAGAGAAAGAATCTGAACTTAGTGGAATAGTAAATACAGATTTTACCATTCCGAATATTATTGATTCAAATTGTGGAAAAGCGGTGAAGTTTAGTGTACATAAATTGGAGACCCTGGAATTTATTGTAAGGAAAAACGGAAGCTGCTGTAATTT
>OY856187.1:188911966-189105273 GCA_963693315.1 Diogma glabrata | reverse complement strand
ATATATATATATATATATATATATATATATATATATATATATATATATATATATATATATATACTCCAGTCCCTGCCATTGACATATGAGTTAGCGTGAGATATCACATACCACTGGCAATGGCAGGAGATGTCATTAGCCAAGATGATAT
Source organism: Diogma glabrata (assembly GCA_963693315.1). Taxonomy (NCBI): domain Eukaryota; kingdom Metazoa; phylum Arthropoda; class Insecta; order Diptera; family Cylindrotomidae; genus Diogma; species Diogma glabrata. The sequence continues at coordinate 189,105,122 of OY856187.1, read as the reverse complement.
CTTAAGGTGCTGGCGGACGAACTTTAATTAGTCAACGGCAGCACTTCCAGTCTTAGCTGGGCAGCGTTCCGTAGCGGTACCGCTCATTAGCTCTTCCGAGGAATCGAACCAACACGTAGCTATGTGTGGGCTTTGTGCCTCGATTAAGGTGGTGGGCGGTGCGTCTGGGGTGCGCTGCATCAGCTGGATTATTGGCATTTAGTTTTGTTTTGTTTTCTGCAAATTTCTCACAATTTGTTTTTCACTTATTATTTTGTTATTATTTCTTCATCTTATCATGAAATATTGGCATATGTCATATTTTGTAGTATGATAGGATTTTTTACTTAGTTATGCATTTTAAAATAAAACACAAAAAAATAAAATAAACATTTTGATATATATATGGCAGTACAACCGAAAAAAAATAAGTCTGCAAGTGGTAAAGCAAATTTGCACAATCCACCCGCCCATAAAGCGGCATGTCCACGGAATTTGCAGGGACAAAACATATATGAACCAATAAAAAATTTTAAAATACATGTTCAAAACATCTGCGGATTGAACGCTAACCATGACCACGTGCAACATCATCTTGAGCACGACAAACCGAACATTCTGTTCCTTACAGAAACACAAGTTTCTGAAATTTTCTCTTTATAGAATCGCTTAATTCCAAATATAGGCTCGAATCAGCTTTTAAACTCCATCAGGGCGTATGTGCATTCATTCATGAGAGTGTTGCGTACACGCGCTTTCCAAATTTTGAACTACACGGTGACGGCTTCAATACAATGGTTTTAAAGATTTGTCTTCCAGAAATGACTTTTTTTACAATAGCTTTATACCGGTCCCCCAACAAACGTAACCCAAACTTTTTTAATATACTGACAAAAATTATGGACGAGATTAGAGCAAAGTCCCCTAATTGTGAAGTTATCGTTACCGGTGACTTCAACGTCCACAACAAATCATGGTTGGAATTCTCCAAATCGACCGACGATGTTGACAATAGTGGAAAACTGGCAGAAATTTTTGCCGCGTCTCAGGGCCTATTCCAAATTGTTAAAAGCCCGACTTTCACTCCCCGTAATGGCGGTGATAATAGTTTTCTACTAGATCTCTATCTTACCACAATGCCAGATATTACGAGTGTCGATGTTGCGAAAGGTAGTATTGGAAATTCTGATCATTATTTAATCTCATCAGTTATCAAAACTGATTTACTTAAAACTACAGCTCCCAAACCCCGTAAAATATTTCACTACTCAAAAATGGATAAGAGTGGTCTTCAAAATTTTTTCCATGGTTTCCCTTTCGACCGTCATTGTTTTTACACTGACAATGTAAATGTTTCTGCTCAAAACTTTACAGAAACCATCCAATTTGCTATCAATAAATTTGTCCCTTTCTCCATAGTAAAACCCAAACAAAAATACTTGTATTCGAAAGCTGTCAAAACGGCACTTAGAAACAAACGTAGATCATTTAATATTTGGATTCATAACAAAACTCCCACTAATCGATCCCAATATCTAAAGGCCAACAAAATATCTAATCAGATTATCTCAAACGAAAAGTCCGAAATTGACAGAGCGAAAGTCTCAAAACTTACGTCTATGTCTGTTTCTGACAAGAGTTTCTACAGTGCTATTAATTCTTTAAATTCTGGTACAAAATTTTCTATTCCCCCTATTATTGATGGTGATTTAATCGTCAATGATCCCGCAAGAAAAGCTAACTTGTTCGCTGAACGCTTTGCTCTGAACTCCACTTTAGACATCTCCAAGGCATTCGATCGAGTCTGGCATGCCAACTTAATCAACAAGCTCGTTGCGTACGGTTTTCATCCCAATGTTGTGAAGCTGATTCAAAATTTTCTATCCGACCGATACATTTCGGTAACCTTAGACGGATATTCTTCTGAGTCTAAACCAATTAACGCTGGTGTACCCCAAGGCTCAGTATTGTCCCCAACCCTATTTTTGATTTATATCAACGAATTGTTGAAAATCACCAGCAACCCAATAAATAGTTTTGCAGATGATAGTAATCTGCACAAGTCGTTCGAGCCCCTTCCTTCAAAAGGTAAAATGCACGAACGAATTAATCCTGCCCGGAGAGACGCTGCCATAAACGTGAACAAAGACCTGAATAAAGTCGCTGACTGGGGTGACCAAAACCTTGTCAATTTCAACTCCACCAAAACCAATGTGTGATGAACCAATAGGTGAATGTAAAAACATTCGTTTATTGGGTGTCACAGTTTCAAATGACCTACTCTGGAACGATCATGTAATGGCGATGGCAAAAAGCGCGTCTAAAAAACTCGGCCTCCTAAATAGATGCAAAAAATTTTTCACTCCATACCAATTGCTCCATGTTTATAAGTCCTATATTCGTCCCTGTATGGAGTACTGCTGTCAAGTTTGGGGTGCTGCCTCTGTTTCCATCTTGGCCCTCTTGGACTCTGTTCAAAAGCGAGCTATACGAATTGTAGATGATCGAACTTTGACATCAAAACTTGATTCCCTACAACATCGTGGCACTGTTGCTGACCTCGTTGTTTTTTACAAATATCGTCATCAGCAGTGCTCAGATGAAATCAGCGGCATCATGCCTCAAACTTATTCTTACCCCCGTTCCACTCGGCAATCGGCTGCCGCAACCAGTGAAACGGTAAAGATCCCGCGCTGTCATACTGACAGATCGCAGAGAGACTTCTTTGTCCGAACTGCGTACAAATGGAATAGTTTGCCGGAACACTTAGTCTCAGGTGGCTTCAACCCACAGATGTTTAAAAAAAGCGTTAATCTACACCTCAGAACGCCAGTTGTTGTGGGTTCCAGGTCTAGACCTAGGTCTTAAAAGGTATTTATGTGTTGTTGTGACACATATTCTAAACCCTATTACACAACACATTTTATTAAAAAAAAAAAAAAAATATATATATATATATATATATATATATATATATATATATATATATATATAGATATATATATATATATATATATATATATATATATATATATATATATACATATATATATATATATATATATATATATATATATATATATATATATATATATATATATATATATATATATATATATATATATATATATATATATATATATATATATATATATATATATATATATATATATATATATATATATATATATATATATATATATATATATATATATAGTGATTTTTATATATATATATATATATATAGTGATATATATGGTGATTTTTTTAACCTGAAACTTTCAAATATCTCGAAAAATAAGCACTCTACGGAAAAAGTGTCCATATTCAAAATTTAATCATTCCGCGGGGGAAACATATTAGTGCAAACAAAAAGTCCCCCACCCCCCCTCTTTGTAGGTGAGCGGGAGTAACTTTGAATCTAAAATAGGAACCCCAATTTTTATTGCAGATACGGATTCTACGGCTAAAAGTACGTACGATTTGACTAAAAAATTTTGTTCGATTCATGATAGATGTAAATTGGCCTGCCAGATCACCAGATCTTACTTCGCCAGATTTCGTTTTGGTGAGGCTATCTCAAAGAGAAAGTTTACAAACAATAACCAACAACACGTGAGAATATGATTGGGCGAATCAAAAATGCTTGAGCCGAAATTCAAGCAGACACACTTCTCAGTTGTGTACAGTCATTTGAAGAGCGGATTAATAAGTGCATTGAAGTCGAAGGCCATCATTTTGAACACTTATTTTAAGCTAAAATTTGTTTATTCACCAGCCCCATTTACATTAATAAACTTTTTACAATGAAAACGTGATATTTTTTATTTCAAATGTATTACAAAATCGTAGGCATATGTTCTTAGTAAAAGAAATCGAAAAAATTGAATTTCGTCGATTACAGCGCCATCTATCATGAATCGAACAAATATTTTTAATCAAATCGTACGTACTTTTAGCCGTAGAATCCGTATCTGCAATAAAAAATTAGGGTTCCTATTTTAGATTCAAAGTTACCCCCGCCCACCTACAAAGAGGGGGGTGGGGGACTATTTTTTTGCACTAATGTTTTTCCCCCCGCGGAATGATTAAATTTTGAATATGGACATTTTTTCCGTAGAGTGCTTATTTTTCGAGATATTTGAAAGTTTCAGGTTAAAAAAATCACCCGGTATATATATATATATATATATATATATTATATATATATATATATATATATATATATATATATATATATATATATATATATATATATATATATATATATATATATATATATATATATATATATATATATATATATATATATCCCTAGTAGCACACAGGGAAGTTATGAAGACAAAAATAGAGCTTATAAAGTTGAAATCGGGGAAATGGACTTTATTATTGCTTGGTATTGCTAATAAATAGACACTAGGCTTTGTAGCAAAATTATGCCTCTATTGTTTCCTGCAAATGTAGTTTATAAAGAAATATAAAAGCGATATGTTAAAAATGGCTTTGTTAAGTCTTTTATAGTAGATTTAAAATTATTTATAAAGTGACGTGGTGGTATGTCTCGTTTATAGTTTTTTACCGTATGTTAAAAAGACACTAGCCTTTGTACCAAAATTAAGCCTCTATAGTTTCGTGCAAATGCAGATTATAAAAATATTTCAAAGAAATATTTCAAATATTTTTAACAACACTGTTATAAAGCTATTAAAACAAGAGATGTGGAAAAGTCTTTATATAATCCTGTTTAAAGATACTTAAAAGCTTTAAAAAAAATACGAACGACACGATAGAAAAAAAACGAAACATTTTTCGATTAAAAAGAAATAACAAACAGATTACATTAAACCGAGGCATTGACTAAAACAATTTGTGATTTCTAATTGTTCGTGCGTGTTTACTTGTGTTTGCGTAGGTTTGTTATTGTTAATTTCTGGGTTTTATATTTTTACAAATATTCCTAGAAAGTAGTACAGAAATTTTTTCAGCAAAAACCACTAATTATATTATTTGTGCACAACGTTTGAGGTATCAGAAATTGATTTTTGTAAAATTGGTTTAGTTAAAAAATTTCATTACAAAATTGAGTTAAAGCGGTATGTTAGTGTAATGTTTTTGAGGTTATATATTTAGATTTGTGTTTTACAAAGATTTTTACATTTGTGTTTTACAAAAACGCTACCAACAAATTTTTAAAAATTAATTGCCGATACCTTAAAATGAAGTGTAATTATAAATCAATTGATGTTTTTCAATCAATTGATCGACATCAATTGATTGAAAAACATCAATTGATTTATAATAACACAGTTAACAATTACTCATAAAAATTTTTGTGAAAATAAACTTTGAGTAAGAAAACGAAATGAATTCTCCGCGCCGTCGCTCAAAAAGAGTGACCTGTAGTAAGAAAAACTACTCTGCCATGTTGAATGTAAGTATAAAAAAGGCAAAACATTTGATGAACTATATATTGATACAAATCACGTTTTTTCATAGCAAAAAAAATCAAAACTTGATGAAAAGTTTGACCTTGAGATATTAAAGCAAGTTTCACCATCTTTACTGAATATTGATGTGAAATCGGTAGCTTCTATTGCTTCATCGCCACCCTTAATCTTACAAACAACTTCTGAAGATGCTAGTGCTTCTGTTCCGTTATCAGAAACCATCGCAGTCGTAAGTCCTTCAAATATGAATTCAAGCGATCAGAATGAAGAGCCATACAATCAGACAAGACAGGAGATCTCCGATACTGCTAAACAGTCATATATAATCATGCCGGACGGACGAATTATTGAAACATTACAAGGTTGGGAAGGTATGGAAGCCATTGAAAACGAAACATCCACGGTGTCCTTGCTTGCCAACATCAATGTCTTAACTGATGAGGTACGGAGAATGCGTGTAGAATTGCAAGACACAATGAAGAAAATTGACGAATTGTACGATGTACTAATTAAGGGAAGAAGTGTCCAAGCACTGGTAAAGAACAAGCACATTCACTTTAAATTTGCAAGAATCGACACGGCTGAAGACGCAATTTTGTTCGAAGAAAATTTGAAAAGTGAAGAATATGAGGAAGCAATGGTATGTGTATTATACATACGGATTCTATCTTGCAAGATTTTTGTCTATAATTATCCTGTATTTTTTGTAAAAAGTTAGCACATTTAGCAGATGATCGGGCACGGAGTTCTCATTTGAGAGGAAATAATGTGCCACTTGATCTGGTCGACAAAGTGTTCACAAGGGAATTTTTCGACCATGTTTCTTGGACTGGCATTGCAAAGAAGGATTGCAGAACAAAAGAATGCTTCAGTCAGTTTATCCGTATTCAAAAATTTTTCTTTAACTTGTGTAATTCGGTGGACAAAAAATTTTCCAATGTCCATGTGTGATTGTTGGTTGAAGAATGTGGCTATTGGGACTAGCGGCGCAAGATCAAAGGTCAAAGGACTTCGGGTTTCTCGCATTAAAAACCGAAAAACTACTGCTAAAATCTTGTGTGCCGATAAACCAAAAGAAAATTTAATCGAGTTAGCAGAGAATAGCTGCGTTGTCGCAGATAAGATGCCTGCGAATCTTTTGCCTAAATCAGCCACAACGGAAATTAATCTTCTTAGGACACCATGCAATAACAAAAATATTGTTGAGAAAATGACACTTGCCAGACCCGACCATTATTCGTAAAGGCAGTGACATCAACGAAAATGAAGATTCCACTAGCGGTACAGATGATCAAGATGGTTTTGGTAGATATTTTGGCCACGAAATAAAAGATGTGAACATCATTAATGAGTTGTCTGCGGTATGTAAGACATTTTATATTTGTATGGTAGGAACCAAGCTGTCATTTTAATGTTTGTTTTATTTCTATAGGCTTCTGAGATTAGTCAATTTATACGACGGCAGACTCATGCATCAAATCGGTTGACTAGAGAGGCGAAATAATATGTTTAATGAATGAAATAATAGGAGAGGAGAAATAATATGTTTGATGAATGAAGTTAACAAATGTTTATATTTATTTTGTAATTTTTATTTTATTGTTTATGTTTATTTTGTAAATGTAAATTTTTATGTTTTATTCTTTTATAATAATATACGTTGTTCAATTAAATGCTTCTCTAGGACTAATATTTTTCACTCATGCATTTTACAAACGTTAAAGAATGAAAGTTCAAGCTCTTACAATATTTCATTAAATGACTACGTTTGAACATCCTAGCCTCATGTTTGGATATAATTAATAAACTAATGTTGGCATATATATAAAAATTACTTATCTTTATTGTGTGCAAACTGCGAGGTTTATTGAGTTATATACAGTTTTGTGTGTGCAATAATGGCAAAAAAACATACATGTCGTCTTTTTCATATTTGAGGCACACAACTTTACATTGAACACAGTTAATATCTGCTATTTTCGAAAGTGAATTGCAATTACGACGAACAGAATGAATACCTAATAATTTGGATTCACATAGAGTATTAAAGAAACTTTCACTTGTTGAATATTCAGAATAGCACAATTTCACATTGCTTTTGCTTACTGAACTCACTTTTGTCAATCGGGCAATTTTGTCTAAATTTGTCAGAAACCAGCTTTCTTTCTCTCTAGCTGCTGAGAGAGTAAATTCTCCATTAATTTCAACTGCATAATAGTAACCTATTGTTTCGTTGTTATATTCATCAGGGTTTCGGATCTGTGTTATTAGGTATGCTGGAATGCTGGTGCTCCCACACGGTTCTTTGAGAACAACGGATGGTTGTTGTGTGCAACTTCTGTTGTCTGATATATCCATTATATTGTAGATCTTCTTTGAAGTGAAGGACTATTGTTGTCGTAATCTTCCAGTATTCGTTTTGTCACCTGTGCTAGTGGACGATTTCCACTACGCACAAAGCGCTTTATTCTACCGAGCATATTTTCAAAAGGATATGTGGTGAATGTGTGCAACTCACCGAATTTTTCCACTTCATCCACAAGATGACATAAATTATGCACGTTGCTTCTAATATAATCGATCCCGTACAAATCTGTATAACCTTCAATAAAATCATCTATCATGCAACGAGCGACATGCAGATGTTCAACATATCGTTTTAATGAGCATATAGTAACAGCGCAGAACAATAAAAGAAAATTTTCATATGCATCAACTGTTAAATGATCTTTTAAAGCAACAATTCCAACATAATGCAAAAACGACCTATATTCCGTTGCTTTCCAATGACTGAGGCAGTCCAATCCCCTTGTAGCGCGTTGAAATTCTCTTGTCAAACTGCAATCTTTTAGGTATGATGAAATTTTGTTTGTAGTTTGTAAAGAGAATCTTGGCTCTGATATACGACAGTGGCGATCGTCGTTGATTGTGTTATATTTACTTCGACTTTTTGAGGGCTTGTTAAACGTACCATCACGCAACCCATAAAGAAGCCGCTTCATAACTCCCAAATATAGTAGATGCAGGGAATCACCAATTGGAAATGCGTTAATCATGTCTATGGGTAATCGAAGAAATGGTGTCGGCACTTTATGATGGGGTCCATACGCTTTATTTTAAAACCCCGCAACCGTGCGTTTTTCGCAATCAACTTCAGGAAAAACATTAGTTCGAGAAAAATTTGAATATATGCCAGTTGTAGTGCATTTTAAGCAACCGTGTTGTGAGTTAAAATTTGCAGTGCCTATAAAAAGTAAAATGAAACGTCGTTAAGCGTTAAAATATGCAGTTTGTATCATAAAACATACCAACCTTTGACAAAAGCACGCGCTGGCGAGTCACAAACGAAACATCTCAATGACACACTGACTTTGTGTGAGTTTATATACAATCCGCTAGTCATTATTTCTTCCAATTCATCAACAAGTGGCGAAAAATATGTGTCAATATCAGTTATCTTTGATGCACCACAATATATCCCAACCACCATTGGGGTTAGCTTGGGTAACTCAAAAATATTAAACAAAATAGGCAAAAATACTACTTTTGCAAAAATACTACTTTTGAACTATTAAACACTGGGATTCCGTCAATATTGATATTCAAAGAGATTGAAATGGACTTGTTTAAATCTAGAAAAACATTATGCAAACATTTTCTTAATCCATTGTGCCAGTATTCGCCGTTACCATTGATTGTTTGCACCGGAATAACACTCTGGTGAGTTTGTAGCAGAGTTCTTGCATTTTGTGGCATAGAATTTTTTCCCAAATGTGTATTAATTATTTTCAATAAACTATTCAACGAAATATGACTGATACGGTATTGCAAAGCCCAATCTCTTAAATTGGTTTGAAAATTAGCATTGCGTGATAAATCATGATCTTCATCTTCACCATCTGATTCATTGTAATCTACTGAATCAATTTCATTATCTTCGATGTTCGTTAAATAATAGTTGTTGCAGTTATTGTCCTTATTACTTACTGCTTCCATTTCGGATTGCTTTGTTCCTTTATTGCTCTCGGAATCGTTGATTGGTGCTCCAGACAAGAAGGGTGATAAAGACGATGTAGTTGGCTGTTGTCCTGCAGTTGCTTCAGTGGTATTAGAATCAGTAATGCTATTGATTGTATTACTCCGCATTGACAACAAAAACTTTTTCACCTTTTGCACTTTATGTTCGAAAGTTTCACGTTCTAATTTTAATTTTCGGTAATACGTACCACTTCTTTTAATTGTTTTCCACGCACGGCTCATATTTTTAATGCTCAACGACAAGTTTTATATTAATTTTAGATGGTTCGACTTTGAACGAGTTTCATGTGAAAACTATAGAAATTTGACATACGGAATAAACACATTTTTATAAAGCTATATACCTTTATGATAACAAATATAAAGACAGAGATTAATCAGAGGTCATCTCACAAATTTCTCATACCGTTTATAACATTTACATTACATTAAATTTTTGTTTTTGAATAAATTTATTAAACTCAGTTATGGATTCGATAAATGAATCCTTTGCTAGCTTTTTTATATTTGAGGTAAAATCGTAATGATTTTAAATAAATCTTTTGGTCTATAAAACAGAATATTTATTTGAACTAATTTTAAACATATTATCGACCATTTTTGTCTTTATATAACACATTTACAAAGCCAATTTATGAAAGTTTTGTTTCGCATACATCGTTTTACTAAAGTATATAACAGGTAGTCTAGTGGATAGCGTTCATGACTGGTAAATGATGGGTCGTGGATTCAAATCCAACAGGTAACAAAATTTAAAAATCATATAACATTTAAATCCCGTTTCTAATATGATTTCAGATAGTAGTTAGAGTTAGTAAAGTTTGTCAGACACAGATTCATAAAGTAAATTAAACAAGAAAATGTTTTTTTTAGTTTTTTTTATAAAATGTATTTTAACGACCTTTAAAAGACTTCTTTTAAAGATTTTACATAATCTTTTTTTAAGATTTTATTATTTCACTTTAAAAGCTATTTTAAAATGGTCCAAACAAGAAGTTTGTCTTTTAAAACATGCTTTAGTAAATCCTTGATATGTACCTTTAAAAAGTCTTGAAGAGATACTTTACCGAGCATCTTCAAAGAAAACTTAAAGGAGAAATTGTCTTTATACTTCATACGCCAAATGGGCTTTATAGGCCCCTATAAATGCTTCTTAAAGACAAATATGTTGTCTTTCTACTTTTCTTTAAAAGACCTTGGAAAAATACTATAAAACCTTTTTGTGCTACTAGGGTATATATATATAAATATATATATATATATATATATATATATATATATATATATATATATATACATATATATATATATATATATATATATATATATATATATATATATTTATATATATATATATATATATATATATATATATATATATATATATATATATATATATATATATATATATATATATATATATATATATATATATATATATATATATATATATATATATATATATATATATATATATATATATATATATGTATATATATATATGTGTATATATATATATATATATATATATATATATATATATATATATATATATATATATATATATATATATATATATATATATATATATATATATATATATATATATATATATATATATATATATATATATATATATATATATATATATATATATATATATATATATATTTTAATATTATGATTAAATAATCAATATTTAATATCTATTCGACTCTCAAAATTATTATATAAATTCATTTGTTTAAGCTGAAGTTTTTATAGTCGAATTGTAAGTTTTTTAAAATAAAACAATTATTTTTGCTTTCATAAATTACCTATATTTCGATTTGTTAATAACAATCATCGTCAGGGTAAGTTTTACTACAAACAAAAACATATTAGAATATACAATAATATAAACAATTATAAAGAACGAAAATCAAAAACTTACATAATATCAAATGTTAAATTAATTTACTCAAACAAAAAAACTATCAAAAATTATTTTTTCGGCAAACGGCTGTAAAGTTTAACTTTACTGCCGCTAGGGAGTTAGCTAAAGTCTTACTTTTTAACCTGACAGCAAAAGTAACGTCTAGCGACAGCAAAAGTAGCGCCATTTTTATTTTATATTACGGAGGCTGTAAAGTAGCATTTGTTATTTGTTAGTTTGTTATTTTTTCAAACATATTGTATAACCATGACAACAAAAAATAAGTTGATTCTCATATTATGAAATTTTGAAAAGGCTGCTTTGATAAAAAAATGTTATTCATACAAATTTAAATGTTTTTTTCTCTTTTTTTGGAAGTAATTATGACGATACAAATTCATATTTATAAAAAGTTTGATGTATTAATTTCATATTTATAAAAAATTTAAACGTTTGCCGAAAAAATAGTGTATTTAATTCGGAGCTAAAGTGACTTTTTGTGTCGAACTATAATTGTCGGCCTCCCTGCGGTCGGCCGTCAAACTATAGACTCAACACAAAAAGTATCACTTTAGCTCCTAATTAAATAATGTACTATTATCAAAGCTTGAACAATGAAAATGAAAAAATGCATACTAGAAAAACATTTTCTAATTTAAAATTGAAAGGAAAAGTGAAAACTAGTATGTTTTTGTCAATTTTGAAGAAAAAATGTTTTTTTAAAACGGGGAAGTAAATATCACTGACTTTTCTTATATCCGTTTTAGGTAGATTTCATATAAAAATCTACCTATTGCAATGGGCTTCATCTCGGAATTTCGGAAAAATTTTTGTGCCAAACGACTATATATGATAAGCGGAGACAAAAAAACAAAAAAAAAAAAAATTTATATATATATATATATATATATATATATATATATATATATATATATATATATATATATATATATATATATATATATATATATATATATATATATATATATATATATATATATATATATATATATATATATATATATATATATATATATATATATATATATAAACGATATGAGATATAACGAAAACGACCGGCACTCTCACGGTCGCATTTGTTGAGGTAGATCAAAAAAATTTTCTGTACTTGTGTGTTTTAATAATATCTTGGACAAGTTCGTGAATCAGCAAAATCCGACACGTGGTTAAGAAACTAGAGGCTTTTTTCTGAAAAAAATTGATTTTTTAAAACCGTTATAACGGCCGTTTGGATACTAATATTTCAAAAAATTTAACAAATTTAGAATCTTTGGAATCTTTTTTATCAATTTGTTTTAAATCTAGACCTCTGCAGTAAGAGGTTCCTGAGTGAGCGGCTCCAAAAAAAAAGTTTGCAAAAAAAAATTTTTTTTGGAACAACCGGCACTCTCACGGTCGCATTTATAAGGCCAGATCAAAAAACCTTTTCTAAAAATGTGCGTTTTGTTAATATCTTGGACAAGTTCGTAAATCAGCCCAATCCAACACATGGTTAAGAAACTAGAGGCATTATACTAGAAAAAAACTCTGTTTTTTAGATCCGTTATAACGGCCGTTTGGATTCTAATACTTTTAAAAACTTCATAAATTTAGAATTTTTGAAACCTTTTTAATCAGTTTCTTTCAAAAAAAAGACCTCTGCAGTTGGAGGTTTTTGAGTGAACGGCTCCAACAAAAAAGCTTGTAAAACACAAAATGCGTTTGAATCAACCGGCGCTCTCACGGTTGCATTTGTGGAGCCAGATCAAAAAACCTTCCGTAAACATGTGTGTTTTAATAATATCTTGGACGAGTTCGTAAATCAGAAAAATCTGACACATAGTTAAGGAACTATAGGCTTTATACTAGAAAAAAAAAGTGGTTTTTTTAGTCGGTTATAACGGCCGTTTGGATACTAATATTTTTTAAATCTTCATAAATTTAGAATCTGTGGAAACATTTTAATCCGTTTCTTATAAATATAAACCTCTGCAGTTAGAGGTTTTTGACTTGTTGGCTTCAACAAAAAAGTTTGCAACAATAGCCAACTACAATTTCCAAAAACCTTATAACAGTCAATGTCAACCTTATAACAGTCAAAAAATAAAAGATTTGAATAGAAGAAATTAATTTTTTTTTCTTAGAAATAAACTATTTTGATATTTTGCAGTAATTGCACGACATATGATACAGAGTAGGTTTGTGTCATAAATTATCACACACATGTTCTGTGGCAGATTTGATATTTGTTTGTTGCGAAATTGGATACATATAATTTTGCTTGTAGGTAGCTAATTATCTTTTTAAAATTGGTTCGATATCTGTTTGAAATTAGTTTGTTTTGTTTAAACTAATCTGATACATCAGATTCTACTGGCACACAAAACTGTCTGATCTCGAAATCTACCTATTTCTAGCGGATATACGTGCCGCTTGGACTTTTTATATTAATGCTGTTGTTGTGGTATTAAAAATCTCAGTAGATTCCAAAAATTCTCTTTTTTCTTTGTTTAATTCTGTAAATAATATTTGTATGTTATAATCTTTCAAAATTTATAACTAATTTTCTAAATAATTTGACAAAAAATAGTTCAATAAATATTAAAAATTCATTTATTTTTAAACAAAAAATTAAGACAATAGTTCTACCATCAGATAGACAGTTAATTTCTTTCGATGTTGTTTCATTATTTACGAATGTTCCGGTGGATTTGGCATGTGACATCATTAAAAATAAGTGGAACATTATGGAACAATATACGCAGATCACTATGGAAGTATTCATTCAACTAATTAAATTCTGCGTGGAGGATAATAACTATTTTCAATTTAATGGGCAATTTTATAAACAAAAATTTGGACTTGCTATGGGGAATCCGCTTTCTCCAATTCTTTCGGATATTGTCTTGGAGGAGTTATTTACAACTACAAATATGTTGTATACTCCAACTTTCCTTTTTAAATATGTTGATGATATTATCACAGATATCCCTTTTGAAATGATTGAACAAACATTGAATCAACATGAAACATGAAAATAATTTGCTAACTACAGAAAATATAGTAGATCAAAATGAAACAACACAACATTATTTTAGTTTAAGATATATATGTAATTTGTCGGAGAAAATTAAATCAATAGCAAAACAATTTAACATTATAAAATAACCTTTAAACCTATAAATAAATTGCAACAAATCTATTCAAAAATTAAAGATCCAATTAATATTTGGGATAAATCTAATTTAGTTTATAAAATTAAATGCAAACGACCGTGTAATGGATGCTAGATTGGACAAACAAGCAAGAAATTAATTACCAGATCCAAATAACATCTAACTGATTATCAGAATATGATAATTGAAAATTGCCAAAATCCAAATATAAAAAAACAAAATAAAAGAAAGACATTAAATTTAAAACAATTAAAATACACTGATCATAAATCATATACAAGTCATGGACACACTGCATTGGTTACACATGGTCTTGAAAAATTTAAGGAAGGTGACAATAATCATTTTGATTTTGATGAAATTGTAATATTATTTACAGAATTAAACAAAGAAAAAAGAGAATTTTTGGAAGTAAAAATAATTGTTTTATTTTAAAAAACTTACAATTCGACTATAAAAACTTCAGCTTAAACAAATAAATTAATATAATATATATATATATATATATATATATATATATATATATATATATATATATATATATATATATATATATATATATATATATATATATATATCTAAGTTCCCGCTAAGCTGCGCCCGCGGGATCGCGCGCGCGCATATCTTATTACATAAGCGCGCAGAGAAAAAAATTATGCACGCAGGAAAAAAAATATGCAAATAATTTTAATTCATGCATAATGTTAAAATTAACATAATAACATAATTTTGAACATAATGTTAAAATTAAAAATATTTTGAAAACATAACATGAAAACCTAAAATTTAATATTTGTTTCAGGCAAACTTGGAGCCTAAAGAATAACGTTATTTATTTATAAATTCTAGTACATAAGTATAAAGTATTTACTAGAATTAGCTGTCGATATATAATTTTGTATATACTTTTTTAACGGAGACTAAATGACACGACATTACTTATGCTAATTCAATGCAAACTCTATTTTCCTTTATTAACATTTATAATGAAATTTAGTGACTCTATTAAGTGACTCTATTAAGTGATTAAGTGACTCTAGTGTTTTTTCTACGATAGCATATAAAAAGTCTATTTTCATGCAGGTTTAATCACATATAAAAATGTTTTTTTTCCACCAATGTAAAATCATTTTCGCTTAATAACAAATTGTAGTTGCGTTTAAAACGTTTGTAAAACATGTAATTTTACAATGTTTTTAAGCAAAGGAACCATGACAAAATAGAATGTGAATCTTAAATGTTATGTTGTCGTGTTCTAAATGAAGTAAGGGCTATCTCGACAGCTTGCTATAGCTGCTATTGTAAGAAATTGGTTATGTGGTTCTGATTCAATTTTTTGAAGATGAAGTAAAGTAAGACCAAGAAAATAATAATCCAATCTCAAAATATTGTTTAAGTGCTTTGAAAAACAAAACCAATCATTTTGCATTAATAGTTTTGAATGATGTTTTGGACGTACTAGGGCAGCTCTTCAAGTTTCTACAAAAAAGTGAACTATCGCCCATGGAGTCAATGAAGAAGTTAAGTCCACAAGTCCATTCTGGAGCCGAGAATCAGAAAATGTTTTATCAAAATCATTAGATAAAAAAAAACAAAGCGTTAACACTTTTTATGTTATTACATTTATTAACGAACTATGTCATCATCTAACAAAGCGATTTCCATCAGAAGAGATGAAAGATTGGTATGCCTTTGATTCCAATGCAATCGCAACCAACGTAACAGATTTTAGTTTTGGACAAAAATATTCTGAAATTTATCCCCTGAATGATGAAGTAAGAGAAAAAATGTTAAAAGAATACACCATGTTTAAGTTTTTAATTGCCGAAAAACTACAAGAAACAAGAACTACAACTACAACTGCAAGAAAAAACTGCTAAAGATTTCAGTAGTATACTATCCGTCGGGCTTAATGGTGATGAGTTTAGTAAAATTAGGTTTCTTGTGGAAATATTTGGGACTTTTCAAGCTAACAGTGCTGATTGTGAAAGGGACTGTTTAATGAGGATTAAAATACAACTTAGTGCCGAAATCGAAATTGATTTAGATGTCGTTTATGAATTATGGAAAAACAATAAAGGTCGGCGGGAAGAAAATTAAATTTTGTATAACTATTTGAATAATAAATTTTTTGAATTATTTTGCTTTTATTTATAAATGCCTTTAATTTTTTGCTGTCTTAGAATCGTTATGACCACGTTATGAAACGTCGATAAATGTCAAAAAGTGGGCAATTTTCACATTTGGCTCGAGATTGTAATACTTAGGTCTTTCAGGACTGCGGCATCACAACATGGCATCAACCACACGATCTCTAACTGGATTGTGTCTATGTTGAGTTGCCGCATTGCCTTTGTGGAAATGGGTAATACAACTGTTTCAGTTTCTGTTAAACGAGGTTGCCCACAGGGTGGTGTTCTCTCACCTCTTCTGTGGAGCTTGGTAGTTGATAGTCTTCTTAATAGACTGAATCAATCGGGACCCTATTCTCAGGGTTACGCAGACGATATTGCCATACTGGCAATCGGGAAAGACCTTCGCACTCTGGTGGATCTAATGCAAAATTCACTGAAGTTGGTTGAAGAGTGGTGTGGGGAGCAAGGACTTTCAGTTCATCCTTCCAAATCACAGGTAGTCTTATTTACTAACAAGAGGAAAGTGCCTCCAACACCAAGTCTGTATCTTTTCAGTATGCAGTTAAGCTACTCAGATGAGGTAAAGTTTTTAGGCATTATTCTCGACAAAAGGTTGAATTGGAATAGTCATTTAACAAAAAAAATTGAAAGGCTGTTATTGCCTTTTGGCAATGCCGCCGATCCTTTGGAAGTAATTGGGGTCTTAGTCCCAAAATCATCTTATGGATCTACACAGCTATAATCAGACCAACACTTGTTTTTGCATGTGTTGTCTGGTGGCCTAAGACGGATAAACAGTATATCCGTGCTAAGTTAAATAAAATCCAAAGAATGGCATGCGTAGGTATAAGTGGCTCAATGCGCACCACACCAACTCTGTCGTTGGATGCCATGTTGGGTCTTTCTCCTTTACATCTACATGTGGAGTACATGGCTAAAAGGGCTGTCTACAGACTACATGTGGCAGGAACGTGGGTAAACAGAGGGAAAACTTGTGGTCATGGTCACATTCTTGAAAGATTACGGACAGTTTGTCCTGAAATAGATATGCATAGTGATGTCATGACCAAAGTATATAACTTTGAGAAGCCCGCTGAACTGATCATCTCTTCTAGAGAGGAATGTGAGGGATCTTGGTCTGACTGGTCTTCCAGCGAAATCTACGTCTTCTATACGGATGGCTCACTGTTAAATGGAAGTGCAGGAGCTGGGGTATACTTAGAATTAAATAATGTAGCAATAAGTAGCAAGAAATTTTCGCCCGGACGGTTTTGTACAGTCCTCCAAGCGGAGGTGTATGCTATCAATGAATGCACACACGTAATAACACGTCTGCGTCTGCAAGGTAAACAAATTTGCATTTGTTCGGATAGCCAAACGGCTATCAAAGCACTTGTAAGCCCAGAGACTACTTCTAAACTCTTCAATGAGTGTAGAAAAAACCTCAGTAGGATAGCACAACTCAACAACATTACGCTGCGTTGGGTCCCAGGTCATAGTGGTATTCCGGGCAACGTAAAAGCTGATGAACTTGCAAGGGCGGGAGCGGTCAAGAAATTTTCTGGGCCAGAACCCGCCTTAGGGTTATCCAAAAAATTTGCCTTGTCATTATTAAAGGATGATGCGGACCTTAAGATGAACGCTCTGTGGAATGCGTCATTAACAGGCAGACAAAGTAAGATGTTTTTTAGCATTTCAGATAAAAATGTTAATTTTCTTTTAAGCTTGAAGAGGAAAACTCTTAGCACTGTGATCGGTGTCCTAACAGGACATGGACATTTAAATAAACATCTTTTCACGATGGGACTTATAGATAGTCCTATCTGTGGATGTTGTCTTGAAGAGGAGGAGGACTCTGAGCACTTTTTGTGTGTATGTCCGGCCTTCTCTAATGTTAGAGCTAGGATTTTTGGCTCTGATACTGTAAAGACCAGCACCATAAAACTGTCGTCAATACAGTCGGTTTTGGATTTCATTAACCAGACAGAGAGGTTTGTGGAATAGTTGTTATGAGGCCAAACTCGGACACGGCGCTATGGACCGAAGAGTCTGCGTGCCAGGACAAGTTACGATTTGCGCAACTGTCTACCCCCTTCTATCTATCTATCTATCTAGGTCTTTCATACCGCATAGTAATATATATATATATATTAATTGTGAAAAATATTCCTCATTTATAAGTATGTTGTAGTTAGAAGTATTTATAAATGTTAATAAAATTTATACCAAAGAAAATCAAATTGATAAAAAACAACAAAACATTTATATAATAGTACATTATGATGCTAGGACGTAAAGCTAAATATTTTGGACGGAAGTGGAGTTTGCAAATCGAGGCGCCAGCCGGGATTTGCACCCACATTAAGTCCAAAATAGCTTACGTCCGTGCATTATATACTATTTTTTCTTCGCCGCAAGCAAAATATTTTTAAAAAATTTGTTTATTCTAATATAAAATTATAAATTTGCATAAATTTTAAAATAAAAATATGTGGAACAAGTAACCTTTGACAAAATATTTATTATTTTTTCCAAATTATTGTATAACTTTGACAACAAATGATAACAACTATTTTAATTGGATAATAAAATTTTGAATTTAAGGGTTGCTTTGATAAAAAATTCTATTTTTCATAGATTTTGAACAAATACAAATGCTTTTTACTTTTTTGGACGTAGCTATGACAACAAAATAAATAGTTAAAAAGTGACACTTTAAGACCGCAAATCACAGTAATAAAGTAACACTTTAATATGTAGGCTAATAAAAATTGATTTAATATATGTTTGATTTATCCGCGCATTTATTTATTTTTGAGAAAAAAGTAGCGCACCAATTTGTTTTTGCGCGCATCGGAAAAATTCCTTAGAGGGAACATTGATATATATATATATATATATATATATATATATATATATATATATATATATATATATATATATATATATATATATATATATATATATATATATATATTTATATATATATATATATATATATATATATATATATATATATATATATATATATATATATATATATATATATATATATATATATATCAGTACGTGGGAGGTAAACTACACCAAGTCCAATTTTTGCAAAATACGATTTTTTATACTGTTAGAATCAAGATTTTGTTCTCTACCGAGAGGTTAATAGCACCGAGTCCTAACTAGTGTAGTTTTCGAGATAGAACAATTTTAAATAGTCCAAGTCCATAGTAAATAGTCCATTTTCAAACAGTTTTTTGGCTTTCCTGTAAAATTTTAAAAATGTGACTTGGTGTAGTTTACCTCCCACCTACAGATATATATATATATATATATATATATATATATATATATATATATATATATATATATATATATATATATAATATATATATATATATATATATATATATATATATATATATATATATATATATATATATATATATATATATATATATATATATATATATATATATATATATATATATATATATATATATATATATATATATATATATATATATATATATATATATATATATAATATATATATAAAAATTTTAAACAAGCTCATATATATATATATATATATATATATATATATATATATATATATATATATATATATATATATATATATATATATATATATATATATATATATATATATATATATATATATATATATATATATATATATATATATATATATATATATATATATATATATATATATATATATATATATATATATATATATATATATATATATGAGCTTGTTTAAAATTTTTTTAAAAAAGGGTGCGCACTCATGTCACCGATTTGGACGCCAATTTTATTTCTTAAAAACCTCTGAAAAAAATAATGTTTCCCAAAATTTTGCCCCTCCCTGACCCCCCCTTAACGAGTTATTATTTTTTGAATTAATAAATTTATGTAAAATTAAGCTATTTTTAAAAACTAATTACTCCGTATGTGTTTATTCGATTTTATCGTAATTAGTCTTATTTTCATTGTTTTTTATTCAACTTTAATATCACGGGAATTAAAATGTCTAATATTAAAAATTTACCAAACGCAACATCAAAATGTATAGTAGTTTTTTTGTCAAAAAAGGCCAGTTTTAAAAATGTCACCAAAACCATAGATTTTAACCAAAATGCTTTTACGTTAGCTCATTTTTTTGGTATTTTCATAAAGTTTTTAAATTTATTAATTTCAACACTCAAAGTTAAATATTTCTAAAGATAGAAGTATTAAGACATATTCATTTTTCTTAAAAAACCCATTTTAACACCTCTACAACTTTTTTCTGTGAACATCAGATTACACCAAATTTTCAAAAAAACTACTTTATTATGATCCTAAAATATTCTGAAAGTTTAAGCTTTGATATTTGTTTCAGATAAGAAATATGATTTTTTAAATTCAATATTTTCAAGGTATTTTTATCAGAACATTTTATCTTTGTTTGGCCTATTTTGATTATTTTTTGTATTTTAAAGGGACAGAATTAAATGGATTTGAACGTTTCAGGACTGAATTAATAGATCATGAGTTTGTTCATAATTTTTCAAAGATTTTGTAAGAATCGATTCATTTTCGGCTGGTAAAAAATATTTTTATAAAATGATTGTACATTTGCAAATAACTTATGCAAATTTTATTAATTTAAAGAGGGTCATTTTAATAACACTTAAACATTTTTTATTTAAACTTCTAATCGATAAATAATTAAAACATAATTTTTGAACATTTTCGTGAAAATTTTTATTACTACAACAATTAATTAAAAAATGTTTTCTCCTTTTTTACTTTCAACACAGAAAATTGTATTTAAATATTACAAAAATATTACAGTTCTAAAACATTTAAAATACAAAATTATTTTGAATTAATATTTTTTCAAAATAATTTTGTATTTTAAATGTTTTAGAACTGTAATATTTTTGTAATATTTAAATACAATTTTCTGTGGTGAAAGTAAAGAAGGAGAAAACATTTTTTAATTAATTGTTGTAGTAATTAAAATTTTCACGAAAATGTTCAAAAATTATGTTTTAATTATTTATTGATTAGAAGTTTAAATAAAAAATGTTTAAGTGTTATTAAAATGAACCTCTTTAAATTAATAAAATTTGCATAAGTTATTTGCAAATGTACAATCATTTTATAAAAATATTTTTTATCAGCCGAAAATGAATCGATTCTTACAAAATCTTTGAAAAATTATTAATTTGATTTAAAATCATTTAAAGAGAACGAAAACTATGTTTTTAAGTTTCATCGTAGTAGGCTATTTATATATAGCGTACTACGATGAAACTTAAAAACATTGTTTTCGTTCTCTTTAAATAATTAGATTTTAGTTTTTAATATCATAATTGTAATCGTGAAAAAAATAGTCATCTCCTTAGTGATATGTAGCCCTGAGGCTTTGCCCTTGGGCTCTAAACACACCTCGTTAGAAAAATATGCACTTCTCTCCCTTGGTGTATAATATACTATTATTTTGGATTTTACGCTTTTTGTTGTATTGTTTATGTTTTCATTTTTGTGATAACTTTTTATCATAGAGGAACGCATGGAGGGATCAGTTTTTTATTGTTTTGTAATTTTGTTTTATTTTTGATCTACGGGTGTGACAACCCCGCCTACTCCAGTCCCTGCTATTGACATATGAGTTAACGTGAGATATCACATACCACTGGCAATAGCAGTGAGATATCACTAGCCAAGGTGACATCTTAGGGGTGGTGGCGGATGAACTGCATTCAGTCAACGATAGCACCCTCAATCTTAGCTGTGAAATAATCCTTGATGATGAGACACTATGGCTTCCTCGAAGAAACGAGCCTTCATATAACTATGTGTGGGCCTTAATCATTAAGAAAGACGGTGCGTCACAGGATCAAGGAATATGCCACCGGCTGGATTATTGGCACTACATTTTTGTTTTGTTTCAGCAAATTTTTGTAAAAATTTGCTATTTACTTTTTAATTTACTTTTACTTTCTCTATTCTATCATAAAATATTGGCCTATGTCATATTTTGTCAGTGATAGGATATATTGTTTAGTTATCCATTCTTTAACAAAAAATATAAAAAAACAACAAAAGAAAGATTTACGCCCATCAACACCTTTGAACGAATGTTGTGGGACCTTGGTCTTAAAAGGTTTTTATGTATTGTTGTGACACATATTGTAATTCCTACTACACAACACATTTTATTAAAAAAAAAATAAAATTGGTTTTGTGTTTCGGGATAAATTTATCTTTTGTGATAAAGTTACTTGAAATAAAAGTTACCTATAAAGTTTGTATATACAGTATAAAATTGAAGATCCATTACTTTTTATTTGGTGGTTCGGTCCGAGTTGAAGTAGTGAATATTCAACGTAATAAAGTTAGCAGAAAAAAGGTGGACGTAAAATATTGTGTTATTTTTTATCGTATAGCACTACCGAACACTAACATTTACAACCTATAAACATTTGATAATCCATCCATGGTATGCATAAAAGAAAAAGTAAACCAATTAAAAAAACTAAACTAACCTTTTTTTGCACGAACTAAACAATTGGATTCTTCAACAGGTTCTCCAAACGTTGGTAAAATTCGGTTTGATGTTCTCATGTGAAATATTTTTTGATTTGTAGTAGGACGATTTGGATGGTTCTATTTGTATATTAAATTTGAATTAAAAAAAACTTGCATGTAATTTATCAATATGTAATTAAACCTTCGATCTTGGATATCCTTTTTTTAGTCCTAAGCCACCCATGAAGTTCACTTCGTTAGGTGGTGGATTGAAGTGTAGCTCATATTTATGATTACAGTAGGGTTGTGTTTCTTTTACTTTCTCTCGATCCCAAATGTATATATGAGAACCCTAATAAAAAATAAATTATATAATTATAATATGATATGTATACATACATAGCAAAACAACGAATCAATAACAGCGTACCGAGGGCACCGAGACCGAACTAATACATTTTTTATACTTTAAATTCACATCTGTTTATACGGAAATACTAATTTTATGTTTATTAGTCGATAATCAAAACCAAATGTTCTACAAAAAGTAAAATAATTTAAACAAACAAATGTAAGTTGTTACATAACAGCAAATGTTGTAGGTATAAAATTGTTTGTCTGCTATGTTTTGATAGTGATTAAATGATTATCTGAAAAACAATAACAACTGCATAGAGATAAATCGATAGAATTTTCTAGGGAAAACCCAGAATCGTGCTGGCAGGTTCAATTTTGTGGGACAGTTCGTAGCGGTGGAAAGTGTTCATATTCTTCTAGTATAGTCGTTTGGTAACGATCGTCTGATATTAAGCGTCTTGGTGATTTCCATAGCTGAAGTTTTCATCAGAAAATTAATCCACGGTGTTGTAAACTTCCTCAGTTTTGTCCCCATTCTATTTTGGCTAAATTTCTTTTTTTTCTCGGGAGTTATTCGATTTCGCATTCAGTAAATACTTCAGTTCATAAATAACTACTTATTCCCATAATCGTGAAACAAATTTCATTATAAATTCATTTTTATTTTATTCGACTGATCACAGTAATTTAATTTTAATAAAACAAGATGAATGGTTGTTCTATTCGTACTATTTTAGTGTACTTTAATAAATAAAAATATTCTCATGATTGTTACTGAGCGAACAATTTGTCTGTGATATAGACTAAAGTTAGAAATTGAAGTCAAAGAAGATCAAGCAATTATTATAGGTCCAACGGGGCGGAAAGCTTAAGTTCGCAAGTTAAACAATTTTCCCAATTTCATTTTTTACAATTTTTAAATACCTTATAAAAAAATAAAGGAATCGAAAAGGTAGACAGGAGTTCAAAATTTGTACCTACTCCAAAGGAGCCTCATTACTACCGAATTTCTATTCTGAACCATTTAGTCTACAGACTAACAGCGGACAGATAGATCATAATCATGTGAATAAACACATTGCTGAGGATTGGAATAGGAAATAACTCTACTTCCCAATTTTGTCGTGTAGAGGCAGTCCAGCAACAGGAAATAGAAAACAGTCCCTCTCGTAGTTGGTGTATATTTAACTCTCTCAGGGCTGCAAAAGAACATGTTCGTATCAAGCTTTCTATAGATAAGTAGAAGATTTATAAGCCATGAAACATTCAAGGCTGATGGTAATTTTTGAAAAGACTTCAGCTTTTAAATAGC
Organism: Diogma glabrata; assembly: GCA_963693315.1. Taxonomy (NCBI): domain Eukaryota; kingdom Metazoa; phylum Arthropoda; class Insecta; order Diptera; family Cylindrotomidae; genus Diogma; species Diogma glabrata. The sequence continues at coordinate 189,080,223 of OY856187.1, read as the reverse complement.
AGGTTGGCGGAAAGAACTTGGCTGGAGACCAATTTTCAGATACGTAAAAAAAATTCTAACAGTCATTAAAATTGAAATAACTATCAACAATCTGCCGTGGCATGTTGTAACATCACTTGCGTTCGCTTCGATAGTGATCATCGAAGCGAAAATAAATATAATTGGTATGTTACAACTTTTTCGTTCGATAGTAAATGTTTTACGTTGGCAGCATTTGTGCGAAGAATCGAAAAATAAGAGAATCAAAAAAAGTGATGGTTGAAAATGTTACAACATGCCGATTCATCGAAAATTTCGATACTTTTTCGAACATCGAAAACTTCGATGTTACAACATGTCACCGCAGATTTTTGAATTAATCGAAAATCAGTCAATGTGGCCGATAACTTTGAAAAGCACTTAAGAAAATTTGTTTGGCAGAATTCGAACGTTTTTTAACCATTTCACTTATGAAAATATGTAAAACATAAAACAAAAGTTTTGTAATCGTTATATTCACTAAATATGCTCTAGGAATTAAAAGTAAACTCCTACTTGAAATACAGAGTTCCTACTGCGAACACTTCTCTCATGTGCTGAATTTGTAATATCTAACGACGAAGAAGATTTTGCTGATTTTTTCTTCGATAACTGCAAAATACCAATAGTAGTTAAGATTATATATAGAAAACTTTTGCGAACTAATATATTTACCATGGTAGTCCTTATAAATGCCATTATAAAACCAATTTAAAACTTATGAGTTTCAAAACGAATAATATACGAATAATATATATAAACGAATATTTGATACAAAGTATATTCGACTTTACTCTATGATAAAATAAATTTATTTTAATTAAATCAATTGATTTTAGTTTCCTTAGAAACACATTACTATTTTGAAGGAAGTTTTTAGTGATAGCAAATAAATGAAGCTGTTATTAAATATAAACAAATTTTGGTTTCTTATAGTTATATTAAAGCTTCGGTTCATTAAGTTTTTAAAGTTGATGGTCTGTGCCTGCATGCTCGAATTTACAGCGTTAATTAGAAACACCTTGACTCACAGTCATATATTGTGACCAATTTAGTTTTTAATTGAGTACAATCCAAATACATATTTCATTCCAAACAAACAATTCTGGGTGTGTTTTTTTTCTATATCGGAGAGATCGGAGCGATAAAATAAAATCTGTATCAGATATATCGTATAATTTTTTCCTCCGATAATTAACTGTCAGATATAAAATATATTCTCTGAGTTTTTTCCGCCAAAAAAAATAAAAAAAAATTATTAAATAAATTTAAATTTTATTAAATAATTTATCTTAATTTGTTTTTAATCGAAACTTTACCTACAATTTTTTAAATTTATCCTTTAAAAGATGACTTCCAGTCGGTAAAAAAAAATATCTGTAATATCTGTAAACGTTTTCAGAGAGAAAATATATGATCTGAGATATATCCGAGAATAAAAAAAAACACGGAACAGATATATCAGATATATCCGAGAATGCAAAAAAACACAGATAATTTTTTTGACGTTTAAAATATCTCTCCGATCTTCTCCGATATAGAAAAAAAACACACCCTCTATCTCTCTGTAGTATACATATTTAATTTTGTTTTCATTACTTTCCAAAAATCATGAACAAGAAAGCAATAAATTTTTTTATATTTTTCAAATAACAGCTGGTCGAAAGACAGTACATTTTGCTACAACTTAGAAGAGATGAAAACGCTGCTTTTTCGTAAGTGAAAATTTGTTCACGAGACGCGTTGGCGTCGAGTAGGCCGATTTCACGAAAGTAAAATGTTTTTATCTCGTGTAGGAAATACATTTTTCTATGATAGTAAATATACAAATAATATTTATTAGAAATTATCAGTTGTAATTTCCCAAGGGCGGTGGTAATTCGAAATAAGTTTTTGCCAAAAATTTCGAAAGCAAGTATATTGATAAAAGCACGATGCCGTAGGCCGACGGCTTTTATCAATACCACTTGCTTGAAGAATTTTTAAAAAAATTATGAGAATTTATCAACGAACGAGGGGCGTTTAGAAAATTTTTTGCCATTTTTCATTTATTTATATATTTCTTATGAATTATACGAGGGCCTACTGTGATATCAGTTAATTTTTTCAAAACTAGATTGATAATTTTTAATATCCCAGTCAGACGTATAGCACGAGGCCGTAGGCCGAGGACTATTATCAATACTACTTTCTTGAGGAATTTTGTATAAAATTATGAGAATTTATCACCGAACGAGGGAAAATTCGTTTAGAAAATTTTTTGCCATTTTTCATTTCTTTATATATTTTTTATAAATGGCCTACTGCGATATCAGTTAATTATTTCATTATTTTTTAATTAATTCATATTTTTGTTACGTTAATATACGTTATACGTTAATTATTTCATATATTTTTTATGAATGGCCTACTGCGATATCAGTTAATTATTTCATAATTATTTGTTAATTAACTGATATCGCAGTAGGCCAGACGTATAATTATTGGTTATTAGTATAATTCAAATGTGATTGGTAAAATTGAATAATGTTATTACATTTTAGAGAATTTCATACGGTTAAATTAAAATAAAAATAAAGCAAAAAATTTTCAAATTAAAAATCGACAACATAACATTCAAAATTCATATTCTATTTTTTCATGGTTGCATTGTTTTAAAAACTTTGTAAAATTATATAAAAGTGCCATAGCAACTACAAATGGTTAATAATTTTTTCCACTAGAGGAAAAAAACTCATTTTCACACAGCCTGCTTGAAAATAGACTTTCCATCTGCTATCATCTGCTGTCTTTCCTGGTTAGCATTTGTTTGATTTTTACGATGTCATCTTCCTCAAAATATTGCTGAACTAATCCAATTTGATTGAAAAATAGATACCAGTCATCCCAGGCAAAGCAAATAAAATCTTTATCATTTATCAACAGCAGTTGAGGTTTGAAAATTTCTGTATTGTAGCCAATTACAATAAAACATGATTTATTGTCGTTTAAAAAATAAACATACGATAGTAAAAATTCTGGTTTAAGCATTTCTTACTTCTTAACTTTTTCCTTAACAAACCTCTCCATTTTTTACTGTGAAGTACTCAATTGAAAAGAACTTAATAAACTAAAAACAAATGAATTTAACAACACTTGATTACATTTGATCAGGGGCTGTTCATAAATGACGTCACGCTCTTAGGGGGGGGGGGGGGGGGGGGGGGAAGGGGTCACAATTTTGTGACAAAATGTGACGAAGGGGGGAGGGGAATTAAAACAGACATGACATCACAAATCAATTTGTTTAACCTATGAAATAAATAAAAAGATCTTGATTTTGAAGGCAGTTTAAATATTCTTTAGTAGGCATTTTAGCAAATATTATGATTTATATCCATTTGTTAACTATCAAAGGTGCAACTGAACATAATTTTTTAACTATTCATTGATAGATCATTGTGATATGACCAATTTCTTCAGAATGCAAAAAGTACGATTAAGGACACCGATATCCTAAATGGTACCGGCCAGTTTCCAATATCGTACTTGATGGGAGGAATTAAAATTAGCTGCTAATTCCATTTGTTCTTTTGTCCATTCACAATATTTCCGCTGTTCCATGCCAAAAAATTAAAAAATATTTTTTTTTGTTTTAAAAGAGTTTATTCACGCGGCAAATTTGACATCAGTAACTTAAATCGTACCAGCAGCCAAATTCTGTAACTGTGAAGTGGGGAAGTGATAAGTTTTTTATCACTTCACCGCAAAAATATCTAAGTGAGTGAAGTTTTAAAACAATAAAGTTAACACTGACGTTTTGTTTGGCAATGAAATGAAATCGTTTCTATTGTTGTTATTGACATTATGTCAAAAAACAGCAAAACGTCAATGCGATTTGATTTTTAAAAATTGCATTTCTAAATGAAAAGCAGATTAATTTTACAAATTTAATTTTTAAATAGTTATATATAACTAAATTTGTAAAAATTTACGTTCAAATTGTGTTGAAACTTAAAATAAACATTTAATTTTATGTATATTTGACGTTTGACAGTGCGCGGCTTGCTATTAGATTTTTTAACACTAATCGCATATAGAATCGCAAAAACGGTAAAATGATAAAAAATTAATGATAAAATCGAAATGAAGAAATTTTCAACACTTCACCACTTCACAATTACAGAATTTGGCTGCAGTACGATTTCGAAAACTACAGTGTGGTACGATTTAGGAATAAGTCGTCCCGTCAAATATTTGAACATAAACTTACAATATTATTATCATGTTTCTTAAATTCAATAAAATAAATAATAAAACATAATCAGTTCTCAAAAGTATTTAACGCTACCTCAGAAACTGTACAGTTATATGAAATTCAGTCGAATTAAATCGTTTAAAATTATTATCAAACCTACCTGAATGTTTTTTACTTCTGTTATTCACAAGAAAATACTTACACTGATTGTTGTTTTGTTTCTACTTTATTGGCTTAGATAAAAGTTAATATGTTCACCACCAGATTGCATAAAACTGTAATAATTATTGAATAATGGCACTGGTACGATTTAGGTGACCAGTACGCATATGGCAACTCTCCCCTAATATGCAAACGTTTTCGTTTACACAACAACACATAACAATCTTTTAAGACCTAGGTCCCACAACAACATGCGTTCTGTGATGTTAATGGACGATAATTTTTTAATGTTTTTGTTAAGGAATGGAAAACTAAACAATAAATCCTATTATATATAATAAAATTTGATATAGGCCAATATTTCATGATAGGAAATAAATAAAAGAGGCAAAAGAGCAATAAGTGAAAAACCAATTATCCTCAATGATTACACCCCACATTATACAGAGTTATATCTTTTCTTCGTGTAAGTGATTGCCATCCTCGCGGCATATTCTACAACTATGACTAATGGTACTACCGTTGACTGAAAAGAGTTCATCCGCCAGCACCATTAGTGTATGGGGAAGGAGAAGGTTGGAGAAAGCGATGGTTATTTTTGATCGAATATTTGCAAGATCGCATAATCGATGTAAATAATTAATACAAAAATAAATAATTATATAACCCTATTCACAAAGGTAGAATTGAAAGTTTAATCCTTTATAACTTTTGACCCGCTATTTTGAAATCGGGGATAAAATGGGATTGTACCCAATTTCTAAGGGTGTTGTCAAAGGCTTCATTTTTTTAAAGTTTAAGTGTTTATAGGAGTGACACGCTATTTCTGTTATAATTATTTTGATGGGTTTGTGTATAAACGGAATATGATTTAAATAATTGTTGATAAATACACTTCTTGTTTTAAAAATATATTTAGTATCTGTTAGAGAAAATGATGTTTTTGTCAGCAAAATGAAAAACGTTGACATTTAGACAGTTTTTTTTTATTTAGCGTATGGTTTTTGTTGTTACATAAAACAAAACATGAATACACATTAAATGAGCTTACAATCAATATGATTGCGCGTCTTTTAGTTAAAAATTAAAAAGTAAAATATTAAAATATTTGAACATTGGGCAGTATATTTGAACATAAGATGTTTACATCGAGTGAGTCTATCCATGCTACTACATTTAGACAGTACAACAAGAACAAGATTTAACAGCAAAACAAAAACTGAAGATGGAAATGCAAACTAAATTGAAAAAGAAGAATGAAGAACAAGAAAGGTCCTAAAAAGCGAGAAACCAGAAGAAAGCAAATATAAACGAACTTTTAGAAAAATAAACCCGAATTATGCACTTCTCTCTCAATTATTAAATCTAGCTCTGGTAGACCACGAATCGAGCAAAACCAACCATTGCTTTTAAAAGCTATTGCAGATATTGCAATGCATGGCTCCGCCTCTCACGAAAAACGACAAAGTGCTATGTACAAACTACAGAAGCAGTAATACATTAGATGAAAAACCAATTAAATATTGATGGTTTCCATATCAGTCAATCAAGTGTATTTATTAGACTCTTACCCTATTGAAGTGCATCACTACAAGGTGACATGTTTCAACAGCTCCAGTTAAATTAATAAAACGATCAACACATAAAACACGTCGATGGTCAATTTTGCTCTGCAACTCCTAGATACCTGGAAGAAATTTCTTCGTTATTAGGTCCAGTTGAAGTTTGCTTTATAAGTTAAGACGGCAAAGCACGAGTTCCAATTGGAGGGATAGCTGCCAGTAAACAGAACCCACTACTGATGCATGTACCAGATCACGATTGGGTAGTTGCAAATCGTCACAAATTAATTCCATCAGTATATGCTGGCATCCAAACTGAGAAAAACGGAATTGAAAAGCGGGATGCTGTTGGTTATTCAGGTCCTACATACATCGCAATAAGATCAGGAAACCATTCATCATCTACAGCATTAAGCCATGCACTAGATTTCGAATGATTTGTAAATCTAAAAAAATTTGAGACAATTAGGCCAATAGAATAACGGAAAAAGATATGGCTTACGTGTTGTTGTCGGTAACAGGTCAGAAATTTTTTTAATCTCTGTAGTAGAGTACTCACATAATAGACATGCCGTGTCCACTCGCCCGGCAACTGGGGACTGGAGTTATGCAACAAAGTGAGCTGGAAATTTTTTTTTGCTTCCTTGTAAGCGATATAACTCGTAAATGGTGCACTTTAGGATACTGGTGCAATGGTACTTTTTTGTTCCTTAAATGTTTTTCTATAACTTAAAATTAAAAAAAAAAAAATAATTCGTTTTGTTGCAAATTTTTGCGAAAAAGTGCGAAAAAATGTCTACAAATCGATATTTTTCAATTAAATTTAGTTATATGCAAATCATTGTTTATAATATAATTTACCCCTTTATCTTGTAGCTGAAGCCTCAACAAAAAAAGTAAGCTTCAGAACGTTTCATTCGGCCTGATAGTTTTTACACAATTCCATTTTGCACTTAATGCCCTTAAAAAAGTTGTTAACTTTGGACAGGTCGCAAGGTTTGAGTTTTCATCCAATCGCAATCTGCTTGACGGGAATTGAAAGGGTGTAGTGTCAGTTTAAAAAAACACTTGTGTTGTTTATACTCATATTCAATATTAACAACAATTACAGTGGTTTGAAAAACCCTCGAAAATTCCTTAGTTATGCAAAATTAAATTTCTCAACGAATTTTCCACTTAACGAGATGCGGTTTTAAAGTTTGCAAATTCCCTAGAAAACCGAAGATTTAAAAAGAAACCTCTCTAACATGATTTGGACCGAGTTATGGCCCAGTTTGTTTTTGAAACCACGATTGTGACATTGATTTTGTATGCCATATATCGACAGGACCCGAAAATTTCCCTCCAAAATGATACTGTTGTGCTCACAAGATGCTGGGTCTGTGCCTACCCAACACGCGATTGGTTACTCTGACTCCTGCTTGTAACGTACTCTATGAAAAAATAAAACGTACTGTATAGTATACGTAAAACGTACGTAGCGACACGATGTATAATTGAGTATTATTGAAATGACAAATAAATTTAATGAAAAAGTAATAAACTACTTATGTGTAATCATGTCCCAAATCATGTTAGAGAGGTCTATTTACTAACATCTGAGGTTTTCTAAGCACTTTGCAAATTTAAAAAACGCATCTCGTTAAGTTGAAAATTCGTTGAGAAATTTAATTTTGCAACTAAGAAATTTTCGCGGTTTTTTTGAACCACTGTTGTTGTTAATATTGAATATGAGTATAGGCAACACAAATGCTATTTAAAGCTGACACTACACCCTTTCAATTCCCGTCAAGCAGATTGCGATCGGATGAAAACTCAGTCCGTGTGGCCTGCCCAAAGTTAACAACTTTTTAGGGGCATTAAGTGCAAAATGAAATTGTGCAAAAACTAATAAGCCGAATGAAACGTTCTGAAGCTAACTTTTTTTGTTGAGGTTTCAGCTACAAGATAAAGGGGTAAATTATGTTATAAACAATTATTTGCAAATAACTAAATTCAATTGAAAAATATCGATTTTTAGACATTTTTTCGCAAAAATTTGCAACAAAACGAATTATTTTTTTTTTTTTTAATTTTAAGTTATAGAAAAACATTTAAGGAACAAAAAAGTACCATTGCACCAGCATCCTAAAGTGCACCATTTACGAGTTATATCGCTTACAAGGAAGCAAAAAAAAATTTCCAGCACACTTTGTTGCATAACTCCACTCCCCAGGTGCCGGGCGAGTGGACTCGGCATGTCCATTATGTGAGTACCCTACCCCAGAGATTAAAAAGATTTCTGACCTGTTACCGACAACAACACGTAAGCCATATCTTTTTCCGTTATTCTATTGGCCTAATTGTCTCAAATTTTTTTAGATTTACAAATCATTCGAAATCTAGTGCATGGCTTAATGCTGTAGATGATGAATGGTTTCCTGATCTTATTGCGATGTATGTAGGACCTGAATAACCAACAGCATCCCGCTTTTCAATTCCGTTTTTCTCAGTTTGGATGCCAGCATATACTGATGGAATTAATTTGTGACGATTTGCAACTACCCAATCGTGATCTGGTACATGCATCAGTAGTGGGTTCTGTTTACTGGCAGCTATCACTCCAATTGGAACTCGTGCTTTGTCGTCTTAACTTATAAAGCAAACTTCAACTGGACCTAATAACGAAGAAATTTCTTCCAGGTATCTAGGAGTTGCAGAGCAAAATTGACCATCGACGTGTTTTATGTGTTGATCGTTTTATTAATTTAACTGGAGCTGTTGAAACATGTCGTTTACCTTGTAGTGATGCACTTCAATTTGGTAAGAGTCTAATAAATACACTTGATCGACTGATATGGAAACCATCAATATTTAATTGGTTTTTCATCTAATGTATTAATGAAAAGACAATAAAAAATAAATGTCAAAACTATCCCTCCCTTATCAAAAAATATGCGGTTGACTGATATTTGACCCACATCGGCTAATGTTTTCCAAACTATTCCATATATGTTTTATATTGCCCATCGATTCAACATACATTAAATAACAGAATTTGTTCTGTTTGTCACCTATACTTTGCATCGATGACTATGCTCCGCAGCCATTTAGATCAATATAAAATAGTATCACATCCCACCAAGCGTGTAAGACCAACAAGAAAAGCAGCTGCAGCAAGACAACGAGAATTAATAGCAATAATTGCAGAGAACAGTGAAAGTGTAGATTGGTACAATGAGGCTGAGTTAGAATTAAATGGAATGAGCAATATGAGCAAAATTTCTTAGTTATATCAATAGAAGAACATTTTCGGCTACTATGGGAGGAAGAAAGACAAACCACTCCTTAAAATCATATTGGATGAGTTATTTAACATAATGAATTATCTCTTGAATTTTTTTGATTATTTCAATATAATTTGTTATTTTAATTTATTATTTATCAAAATGAATTAATTATGCACTATTTTAAATGTTTGGATGTAAATACAATAAAAAATAAAATATATAAATATACTTTTTAAAAACTATAAATGGTTTTTTTTTTGAGGGGAGGGGGTCATAAATTTGTGACGTCATTTATAGAGGGGGGATAAGGATTGTGTGACGAAATGTGACTGAGGGGGGAGGGGGGGTAAAAATATCCAGAAAAATGCGTGACGTCATTTATGAACAGCCCCTCAACAGGATTGAACATTTATAAATAGTCTGGTTTGATCTAAGTTTGAATTTCTATGGTCGCCTGCGAGTTGAAAGATGATTCAATTCATCATTCTTTCATATATAATATATTCCTATCTAGTTATTTATAGAATATTTTTCATCTCTTTCGCTCACTCTCACGTGACTTCAGATTGCATTCTCTATTAATTCCTTTGATGAAATAATTATTAACAAGTTTGATCATGTTTTATATGTTCTTTATTTTTTATTCTCTCGAATTCTCTCTTGTTTTGTTACAACTAAAGCATTAAAGCAAATTAATTTTATTTCCGTGAGATACTTTGTAACATATTCATTCATGTAAAGGTTAATGATCATTAATTTTATTTTAATCTTCGACTTTATTGCTATAGCTATTCATATAAAATACTGTATAACTGTATAAAAACTTACAAACAATAAAATCGGTGTGTTAACCCAATAACTGCAAGCAATTATTTTTTATTTTAAAATGATTGTTTTGTGATGTCATCAACCACGTTATTCATGTTGTTGATATCGATTAGGTCAATCTCATGCATTAAAAAACAAAAAATAAGATGACTTTATGATTACAACAAAAACAAATAACAATTAATAATTAAATAAAAATAATTCACACATGGTCCAAACATAACAACATCAGAAGAAAATTAAAGAATACAACATTTTATTACGATTGTTGCATAATCTCCTTCATTATCTTCATTGTAGTATTCAGATTATCTATGTCAAACAATAAAAAATTAAAAACTTTACAAAGAAACTTAAATAAAACTTCTGGAATCCACATTCTACACTATATCTTAAACGAAACTAGGTTAACATGCAATTGTTGCTGTTTTTTCAGTACAAACAAAAAATATATCTACAAAAAATACATCGCAATTAAGACACAAAAAATATTTAAATCATTTTCACTAGTTTTCTTTCAACCTGATTCTCAATGCAATCGAATTAATATCAATACAATTGTTGATGTTTTTCAGACAAACAAAAAATAAATAACGTAAAAGTTAAAAAATAAAACATCTGGACAAGATAAAAATTATTTTCATCATCATTTTATTCGTAAAATTTAAAAGACCACACGCCTGATATTGTAATAAAAATTGCAATTAAATATAAACTCATTTTTAAAAAACAAGACCACACGTGTCAGACAAAGACCAGGCATCCGAGACAAGCGAAAATCTTTCATAAACCTCTCTTTAATAGAAATTGTGTTTATTTTTTATCATTGGATAACAAATGCTGATACATACAAACAGAAGCATCGACAACAATAACAACAACAAAATTCCTAATCTCATAAAAGAATTGAGCGAAAACCTTTCATAAAAATCCTCTTTAATCGAAATTTACTTAATTTTTTAAAATTGGATAACAAATGCTGATAAAGACATTACATCAAAAAATCTCATTAGCAAACAAAAAGGCAAACGCAGTAATACAACAATAACAATCTATATATTATTTTATTTCATATTACATCATGAATATTTTATGGTTATATTAATAACTAAACTCCTACACCGAAGTATTCTAATTGTCTGGTGACGTCATACATGTCTATAATAGATCATTGTAGTGTAAGTAATAATTCTCGCATTCTCTTATAACACTCTTTGATGACGTCATGAATCTAATCAATAATTATCGTATTCTCTTTGCGCGCTCTTTCGTGACGTCATAAATAGCACCAAAAAGCGCAGGATTTTTTCCCATATAAAAATACATGGGATTTTGAGTTGAAACACTCATATCTACACTACTAATGTGATTTTTTTGTTCAAAAAAAGTCAAAAAAATATTTTTAAGTTTAAAATGTAAGATCTTTTTTAGTCGAAATTTACAGATATAACTAATATCTTTCCAAAAATTTTCTTATTTTGTAAATTTTCACTTACATTAAAACAACGTAAAACGTATGTTTTAATTTAATTTTTTATTATTGTATCAAAAAAATTTTTGCCTATCATTTCGATCTTGCGGGTAATCTTCATGGGCTATGAAGAAAACATAATCAATTTAACAGAACGTCTACTTAAATAATGAAACACAAGTAAAACTAAATGCACAAAGACCTATCTAACATACATTCACGAAAATAACATCTTACCTAAAATAATCTAATCCAAAGTAATCCAATTTTTATAAAAAATTTTCACAAATCTATTTTTTTTTAAATTCTAAAATTAAATTAAAAATTAAATTAAAACATACAAATAGTCTATAAATAAGCCGTTGTTTTTTTATAAGGGAAAATTTTCAAAATAAGAAAATTTTTGGAAACATATAAAAACAGACTATTAGGAATAACTTTTTAGATAACTAATATCGTTCGTTTTTCGCCTATAACTATTTCAGTTTTGATTTTACAAAAAAAAAATTATGAAAATTCAGAAATAAAGAATTTTCATCGAATTAAAAAATATTTCCTAGAATTTTAAAATATACATTTTTATATATATGTAATATAATAATATAATTTAATATAATATACCAATCTCAAAAAGCTTATTAAAAATATTGATAAATAAATTTCTTTTTTTTTGTTCTCGGTTTCTGATTTCAATTTTTTTTTTAATAAAATGTGTTGTGTAGTAGATATTACAATACAATAAATTTTTTTTAGGTAGATTTCATATAAAAATCAAATGGGCAATGGGCTTCATCTCGGAATTTCGGAAAAATTTTTGTGCCAAACGACTATATATGATAAGCGGAGACGAAAAAACAAAAAAAATATATATATATATATATATATATATATATATATATATATATATATATATATATATATATATATATATATATATATATATATATATGTATATATATATATATATATATATATATATATATATATATATATATATATATATATATATATATATATATATATATATGTATATATATATATATATATATATATATATATATATATATATATATATATATATATATATATATATATATATATAAACGATATGAGATATAACGAAAACGACCGGCACTCTCACGGTCCCATTTGTTGAGCTAGATCAAAAAAATTTTCTGTACTTGTCTGTTCTAATAATATCTTGGACAAGTTCGTGAATCAGCAAAATCCGACACGTGGTTAAGAAACTAGAGGCTTTTTTCTGAAAAAAATTGATTTTTTAAAACCGTTATAACGGCCGTTTGGATACTAATATTTCAAAAAATTTAACAAATTTAGAATCTTTGGAATCTTTTTTATCAATTTGTTTTAAAAATAGACCTCTGCAGCTAGAGGTTCCTGAGTGAGCAGCTCCAACAAAAAAGTTTGCAAAAAAAATTTTTTTTTAAAACAACCGGCACTCTCACGGTCGCATTTATAAATCCAGATCAAAAAACCTTTTTTAAAAATGTGCGTTTTGTTAATATCTTGGACAAGTTCGTAAATCAGCCCAATCCAACACATAGTTAAGAAACTAGAAGCTTTATACTAGAAAAAAACTCTGTTTTTTAGATCCGTTATAACGGCCGTTTGGATTCTAATATTTTTTAAAACTTCATAAATTTAGAATTTTTGAAACCTTTTTAATCAGTTTCTTTCAAAAAAAAGACCTCTGCAGTTGGAGGTTTCTGAGTGAGCGGCTCCAACAACAAAGCTTGTAAAACACAAAATGCGTTTGAATCAACCGGCGCTCTCACGGTTGCATTTGTGGAGCCAGATCAAAAAACCTTTCTTAAAAATGTGTGTTTTATTAATATCTTGGACAAGTTCGTAAATCAGAAAAATCTGACACATGGTTAAGGAACTATAGGCCTTATACTAGAAAAAAAAGTAGTTTTTTTTAATCCGTTATAACGGCCGTTTGGATACTAATATTTTTTAAATCTTCATAAATTTAGAATCTGTGGAAACATTTTAATCCGTTTCTTATAAATATAAACCTCTGCAAATAGAGGTTTTTGACTTGTTGGCTTCAACAAAAACGTTTGCAACAATCCCCAACTACAATTTCCAAAAACCTTATAACAGTCAATGTCAACCTTATAACAGTCAAAAAAATGAAAGATTTGAATAGACGAAATTAATTTTTTTTCTTAGAAATAAACTATTTTGATATTTTGCAGTAATTGCACGACATATGATATAGAGTAGGTTTGTGTCATAAATTGTCACATACATGTTCTGTGGTAGATTTGATATTTGTTTGTTGCAAAATTGGATAGATATAATTTTGCTTGTAGGTAGCTAATTATCTTTTTAAAATTTGTTCGATATCTGTTTGAAATTAGTTTGTGTTGTATAAACTAATCTGATACATCAGATTCTACTGGCACACAAAACTGTCTGATCTCGAAATCTACCTATTTCTAGCGGATATACGTGCCGCTTGGACTTTTTTCTATAGCAACTGTTAAAACGTGCTTTTATCAACTAAAATTAGAGGGAAAAGTTGTACTTTACTATCAAGGGTAGGTAAAGTAGTACTTTAACAGCAAGGGTAGATAAAGTATTTTGATATAAGTATTTTGCTGAACAAAAAAAAATTGATTTGTTTGTTTATTTATAAAATTCAAAAATTTATCAAAGCCACCTATACTCATTTTTTCGTGAAACTGTTTTTTTCCTGACACTTTTAAATTACATTTATCATAGATTTTTCTTCATTTTTTGGTCTTCTTTAACAAATGCTGTAGAAAAAAATGTTGTATTCCACACGACGATAAAATTTTTTTATCTTCTCGATGCTTATTAGCTAAAATCGCTCTCGAAGATAAAGTGCAATTTTATCGTCTTGTACAATAAATAACTATATTTCTGTAAAATTTGACAACAAATTTAAGTTTAAAAAGCTTAAAAAGAGAAGAAAATCGATGTATTTCTTCAAGATCTACAACTTTATTTGCATAATTTTTTTGTATAAAAACGAAACTGAAAAACGAACGTTAATGATGTTTCTATAAAATTCGACAATAAAATATCTTACTTTTTAAGCTTTTGTTACTTAAATAAATGAGAAAATCGATGTATTTTTTCAAGATCTACAACTCTTACCAAACTAATTGTTTTGTAAAATCGAAACTGAAATAGTTATAGGCGAAAAACGAACGTTATTAGTTATTTATGGAGAATTCGACTATATCTTCTTTTTCAAGCTTAACAAAGAAGAAAATTGATGCAATTTTTTAAGATCTACAACTTTTACTTGAATAATTGTTTTTGTAAAATCAAAACTGAAATAGTTATAGGCGAAAAAGGAACGATATTAGTTAAATCTGTAAATTTCAACTATTAGAGATCTTACTTTTCCAGCTTGTCTATAACTTTTACTTGCATAATTTTTTTGTAAAATCAAAACTGAAATAGTTATAGGCGAAAAACGAACTTTAATGTTATTTCTGTAAAATTCGACTATAAAAGATCTTCTTTTTCAAGCTTAAAAAATTTGTTTTTGCCTAAACAAAGAAGAAAATCGATGTAGTTTTTTTAGATCTACAACTTTTATTAGCATAATTTTTTTTTGTAAAATCAAAACTGAAATAGTTATAGGCGAAAAACTGATTGTATTGTATCTAATGTTTTTTCCTCCTTGAACAGAAAAAATAAAATAGCAAGTGGTAAATTTTCTTTTTAAATTCTGAAAAAATTTACGGATGACTTTTAGACCATAAACAACCTTATTCCGGTTCAAGGTTATAAAAATTAAAATAAAGCATTTTTTGTGGGACACGCTAATGCATATACGTCGTTGTATTTACTTTATGTATCGTTTATTCTGATGAGAAAAACGTTCATGATACAGCTACAGAGTATCATTTTTTTGGAAAGTTCTACTTGTGCAGAGGATGCTAAGTTCACAGCATGTATGTTCAATCTTATACAATCTTTACTCAAATAGTCTATCGCACTTATATAGTTTGTTTTCTTCATCTAATATTGTTTTGAAACTTTTTTTGTCCGCTGCTTTCACTCAAAATAGATTGACACTTGCATCAGTTCATCCTACCAGACGTCTTCAAATTTTGCATTCTCTCATCTATTGTTTTGTTACACCGTATTTTAACATTTATGGTTTAATCGATTGAATTGGTTTATTGAGTTTTCTTTTCTTATTAAAGTTACTTGCGATAAGATTCATAATCTTTCTCTCTCATTGAGAAGAATTATATAATTAGCGCTTGCAAAACGATTTTAATTGGTCCAATTTTTTTGATAAATTAAATTGACTGGTCGTCTATCGTTTTCTGAAAGGAAACAAAACTATTGTTATTGTTATCAGTGATCTTTTCTTATTATAAGCCAGAAATTACCTTTACTGAATTGAGATATGAACCTCGGTCGTTTTAGGTAGATTTCATGTAAAAATTTACTATTGCAATGCGCGTCATCTCGGAATTTCGGACCAAATTTTGATGGCGAATGGTAGAAAAAAAAATCTTTTACATATTTATACATAAAACTTAATGCTATGTATCTTATTTGTTTGTATAATTATAAACGGCTTTCTAATTTAAAATTGGAGGAGTATCCAAGAAAAAAGAAGTTATGAAGTTCCAATCTATACTACTTTTATATGTACCATGTAATTATAATAATTGTTTATACCTCGATTTGGTTTTTATCATTCCTCAAATCGAATATAATTTTAAAGTACTTTGTTGAAATTATAACGATAAAGCGTTTACTGTTTGTTATCTTGTATCAATAATTTAATCATTTTTAATTATGTCAAATGCCTTTAAATACCATTATTAAGTGATGGAAATAAACATTAATTTGTGATTATGAAAAAAAGTATTCGATTGATAATAAATAACTGACTATTTTATTTGAAGTTCTAACACAGAGAGTGAGAAAATATCTATGTATGTCAAGAATTTAGCTGAGCGCATATCTGAAGTTTCTTCTCACAAAGGATGAACTGAAAATAAAGATAAGAAATTACAATTGTACGAACAAAATTAAAAATTAATAAATGTCGACTAGGTAGCCCTGATGAGAAGTAATAAAGTTTTATATAATAAAAATTTTCTTATTGGCATAGATCGACTTTCATAATTGTATTCATATTTTTCTATTCAGTTTTTATTATAAATGATTGTTTATTTACCAACCGCGTGCGTATTATATCCGAGTTAATATTCTGATATATTTTTTTTTGGCGTTCATGCTCCATGTAGGAGCGTTGCCAAGCAAATCAGTTTCGAATATTCACCACGGTCCTTCGCAACAATGACATAATTATCATGGTAAACGATTTGTTAAGGTCGTTTATTACGTCCGTCTCCCATTACAGTCGTGGTCTACCTCGCGATCGCCCACTCTCTGGGATACTAACGTACATTTTTCTAATCATTCCAGATTGTGAATTTATTTATTTACTCATTAACATGTCTTAAGCACACTCGGGCTTACATAATTGACATTCATAGAACTTATTTATTTAGAACATTTACATTTTACGTCTAAAACTAAAGCTTAAAATATAAATTAAAATAAAACTAAAATGACATTGCTTGATATGAAATAATAATACGATGAGTTTAATAATACGATGAGTTGAGTTTGCAAACTTTTTATTTTATTTGAAAATACTGAAAATAGTTCCTGCGAAAATTGGCTATAGTTGTAGAGTTTTTAGCTGTTTTTGGTAAGGAGTTCTAGAATGTGATGCCTCGCACAAAGAATGATTTATTCAAAAGATCTATTTTATAAGGTCTTATTTGTATATTGTTAGTCCGAGTAGATTTCAATCTTACCAACCTTCGATACAAATAAATTGGTTTTTTGAACTTTAAAATTTTAAAAACGTGAAGGCAAACCCGAAACTTGTATAAATCAAACCCATTACATCCTATAAGACTTTCAACGAACCTTGACACATGATCAAATTTTCTGAGTTTAAATACATAACGAACACACCTATTTAGAAGCAGCCTAAGTTTTTTCAGTTGCTTAAAATTCATACCAAAGAGAATAGTATCGCAGTACATAAAGTGAGGAAACAAATACCCAAAAAATATTTTTTTACGAGATTTAGTGTTTAATTCCTTACTTATTGACCACAACGTTCTTAGCATAAAGTTAATTTTTTTACTCAAGTGATTTACGTGATTGGACCAAGATAAGGTTTCGTCAATAAACAATTCCAAGTTCTTAACAACATTAGAGTAAATTCATACCAAAGAGAATAGTATCGCAGTACATAAAGTGAGGAAACAAATACCCAAAAAATATTTTTTTACGAGATTTAGTGTTTAATTCCTTACTTATTGACCACAACGTTCTTAGCATAAAGTTAATTTTTTTACTCAAGTGATTTACGTGATTGGATCAAGATAAGGTTTCGTCAATAAACAATTCCAAGTTCTTAACAACATTAGAGTAATCCACGCCTTTATTCACCACCATAACTGTAGAGAAAGCAACATTTCGTGATTTAGAGCTTTTGATAATAATAGCTTGGGTTTTTGGTTCGTTCATTTTCAAACAATTATCATTCCACCATTTTAATCTGGAATCCATATCAATATTGATACGCTCAATACTTCTAGAAACATTGTTCTTTGGAACCATCCTATAAATTTTAAGGTCGTCGGCAAGTATATGATATTTAGAATGTCTAATTACTTCAGGCAAGTCGTTGATATACATTAGAAATAGCAAAAGACCAAGAACGGAGCCCTGCGGTACTCCTACTGTCATTTTTGTACGTATACTCCGCTTACAACCCACCTGAACCTCCTGGTATCTATCGCAAAGATAAGAATACAAAAGATTCGCTGCAGAAGAACTAAAATCAAATGAATGTAACAAGTTTTTCATCAAATTCAGATGCTCAATACTATCAAAATCCTTCGAAAAATCAAATAGTACTAGGACATACATATAAAGCCATCATCTAAACCATGCATCAAATCACCAATTTTATATTTAACAGAGCAGTGTTTGTTCCATGCAATTTTCTGTATGCAGATTGGTTTTCATTTAGCAGATCATTATCATCCAAGAATGTACGTATTGGCAGGATCACAATTTTTTCAAACACCTCTCCTAATGCTGGTAGAATACTTATTGGTCGGAAATCACAGAAGAAGTTTTCTTAGTTTTTGGGATGGGAATTACTTTAGCAGTTTTCCAATGCTTTGGAAACACAGATTTTGTTAGGATACTGTTGAAAACATACTGCAAGTGTGTAAAAATTAATGGATATAGTAATTTTATGAATTTCAAAGAAATATCATCCAACCCAACAAAGTTAGATGTGACGGAGTACAATGCTGTTGTGATAGTATCAATATCAACGTTTTGAAAAGTAAAGCCATCTTTGGGGACTTGTCTGTGAAAGGAAGACTTGCTATTATTTTTCGATGCATCGCTTTTAGTAGTAATAAACCTGCAGAACAAATTAGGATCAATTTCAGGCATGGTGTCAACTTTCTTGTTTAACCCAAGTTTTTAAATTTTATTCCAAAACTTTACAGGTGCTTCATTACTTGAAATGAAACCATTGCTAAAATAGATATATTTAGATTTACGAATTAAAGTGGTAACGTTATTTCTTAACCGCCTATATTCCAAAAGGTGTTCAGTTTTGTGTTGACGTTTCCATAAAGACAAGACGAAATCTCTAAGATTAATTGCTCGTGAATTGGCTTATAGAACATGCCCAAACCAAGCATTCCTATTAGAACGGATACAACCTATTATATCTGAACCCTCAAGAAGGTCTCTGATCTTAAAGTTATATCGCGTTCTGTACTCTCCATCGTCTGTCTTAAGTGGACCAAAAATGTAGCGTAGGATCTTACGCTCATATACAGATAAATGTGATTCGTCATTTTGAGTAAGGGTCCACGCTTGTGATCCATACATTACCACCTCTAATCAACGTCTTGTATAACTTGAGTTTCGTGTTGGATGATACATACGGTGATCCACGAAGAGATTTAATTGAGTAGAAAGTTTGATTACCTGCAGCGATTTGAGTTTTTATATCTTAAAGTATGCTGTTGTTTGAGTCTAACATTGATCACAAATATTTGAAAGATTCAACTCCCTCAATTCGTTCATCGCCGCACATCAAATCTTTCTTCTCAGCCTCTCATGAAACATATGTTTGGTTTTATTGTAGTTAATTCGAAGACCGATTTTTCTAGCACCACTCTCAAGCGACTTGAAAGTATCACTCATAACAGTTTCACTTCGGCCGAGGCTGACAACATTATCAGCGTACGCGATCATCTGTACTGAGTTTATTGACAAGATATTGTTATTAGTCGGTAGTTTCTTTTGACGCCACACATATTCCAAGGCTAGATTGAAGAGTATAGGAGAGATATCATCACCTTGTCTTAACCCGGAGTCAACTTTAAAGAACCTCGATATTTCGTTCTCCGTCATTTTGCATAGTGAAACCAATTCACCAGGGATTTCCATTGATACCAGAGCAGACGATAGAGTCTCTCGTTCGAGAGAGTCGTAGACCTGCCTGAAATCAATGAAGAGTTGGTACACAGGTATGTTGAACTCTCGGCACTTGTCCAAAATCATCCTTATCGAGAAAAGTGCATCGGTGGTATGGTATCTCGAACTTTCCGGAAGCCACACTGATATTCTCCAAATAGTTGTTCAGCAAAAGGATTGATTTTGGCCAGCAAAGTGTATAAAAAGATCTTATGTGCTGTGCAGAGTAGAGCGATTCCCCTGTAGTTTGCACATTGTAAGCGATTACCTTTTTTATGGATTGGTATCAGCATAGCTGAGTTCCAGTCCTGTGGCATGGTTTCAGTTCGCCAGATCATTTGAACAAGTTCATTCAGTCTTAAGGATAGAGTTTCACCACCATGTAAATCATTTCGGGTGTTAATGGCATCGTCGATACCATGTGCTTTATGGCATTTTAATTTTGACAGCCCGCTTCGAATTCCTCTTGGGTTGGTTCGTCTACATGTACCTTTGACGCACGAACAAGCTTTACTCGTCGTCCGACTTGTTGCTGGTCATTTAAGTTGAGAAGATTCTTAATATAAGCGGCCCAAATATCTAAAATATTTTTAAGGTCTACTTGTAGCTCCCCATCTTCGTTTAGAATAGCTGTAGATTTAGTTTGAGGTTCCTTCTTTAAGGTTTTAACCTGTTGAAAGAAGTTACGCGATTGATGTTCCTTATTGAAGCTTTCAATCTCCCCACACTTTCTTTTCCACCATTCTCTCGTTGTTCGTCTACATAGCTTTGTAACGGTTTGTCTTGCCAGTTTATAGTTTTCTTTCGCGTCCTTGTAGACATTTCAGATAGCATTCTCTTTTGTATTGAATAGCGTCAAGATATGCTTGATCCATCCATGGCTTCTGGGAGTGGTTTTGTGGTCGTCCAAGTATACCCTCAGCAGTCAGCAGCGCTTAAAACAGTATCTTTGAGCAAATAGTTCTGAATATCACACGGTAGTTGGAATTTGAAAGCAGAAATGTTGATTGATCGCCACGGTTGCCGACAATACCAAAAACATTAATAACGAATTTAATAGAATACGGGTTGAAAATTGTGAAAATGTTATAAATTTAGATATGAGTCCAGGTTTGTGATTGAAAAATAGACTAAAACTTATTAACTTAACTTATGTAATTCCCGAAGTTATACAAAAATAAAGTTGTAAACTGTCCTGACAAACTATTTTTATTTTTTATTTTATTTACTTATTTATTCAAAAATCTACAGTTTTGCAATTACAATAACTATATATAAAATTAATAAAAAGTGTGTAGAATAAAACATATAACAAAAAGTCCAAGCGGCACGTATATCCGCTAGAAATAGGTAGATTTTGAGATCAGACAGTTTTGTGTGCCAGTAGAATCTGATGTATCAGATTAGTTTAAACAAAACAAACTAGTTTCAAACAGATATCGAACAAATTTTAAAAAGAAAATTAGCTACCTATAAGCATAACTATATCTATCCAATTTTGCAACAAACAAATATCAAATCTACCACAGAACATGTGTGTGACAATTTATGACACAAACCTACTCTATATCATATGTCGTGCAATTACTGCAAAATATCAAAATAGTTCTAAGAAAAAAAATTAATTTCCTCTATTCAAATCTTTTATTTTTTTGACTGTTATAAGGTTGACATTGACTGTTATAAGGTTTTTGGAAATTGTAGTTGGGGATTGTTGCAAACGTTTTTGTTGAAGCCAACAAGTCAAAAACCTCTATTTGCAGAGGTTTATATTTATAAGAAACGGATTAAAATGTTTCCACAGATTCTAAATTTATGAAGATTTAAAAAATATTAGTATCCAAACGGCCGTTATAACGGATTAAAAAAACCAATTTTTTTCCTAGTATAAAGCCTCTAGTTCCTTAACCATGTGTCAGATTTTTCTGATTTACGAACTTGTCCAAGATATTAATAAAATACACATTTTTAAGATAGGTTTTTTGATCTGGCTCCACAAATGCAACCGTGAGAGCGCCGGTTGATTCAAACGCATTTTGTGTTTTACAAGCTTTTTGTTGGAGCCGCTCACTCAGAAACCTCCAACTGCAGAGGTCTTTTTTTTGAAAGAAACTGATTAAAAAGGCTTCAAAAATTCTAAATTTATGAAGTTTTTAAAAATATTAGAATTCAAACGGCCGTTATAACGAATCTAAAAAACAGAGTTTTTTTCTAGTATAAAGCCTCTAGTTTCTTAACCATGTGTTGAATTGGGCTGATTTGTGAATTAGTCCAAGATATTAATAAAACGCACAGTTTTAAAAAAGGTTTTTTGATCTGGCCTTACAAATGCGACCGTGAGGGCCGGTTGTTTTAAAAAAAAATGTTTTGTGCAAACTTTTTTGTTGGAGTCGCTCACTCAGGAACCTCTATCTGCGCAGAGGTCTATTTTTGAAACAAATTGATAAAAACAATTCCAAAGATTCTAAATTTGTTAATTTTTTTGAAATATTAGTATTTAAACGGCCGTTATAACGGTTTTAAAAAATCAATTTTTTTCAGAAAAAAGCCTCTAGTTTCTTAACCACATGTCGGATTTTGCTGATTCACGAACTTGTCCAAGATATTATTAGAACACACAAGTACAGAAATTTTTTTTGATCTACCTCAACAAATGCGACCGTTAGAGTGCCGGTCGTTTTCGTTATATCTCATATCGTATATATATATATATATATATATATATATATATATATATATATATATATATATATATATATATATATATATATATACATTTTTTTTTGTTTTTTCGTCTCCGCTTATCATATATAGTCGTTTGGCACAAAAATTTTTCCGAAATTCCGAGATGAAGCCCATTGCAATAGGTAGATTTTTATATGAAATCTACCTAAAACATAATATATTTACAACTATATAAAAAGCAAATTAAATAATTTGTATTTGCGGGTGTTGATTTTGGCAAATGGCAGATCACCAGGTTTCGATGGAATTCCCGCAGAACTTATGAAAAATGGGGAACAGTTCTGGTCTCACGTATATACGATCTGATTTTTGCAATCTGGGACCAAGAAGAACTACCTGCTGAATGGAAAACAATTCTCATTGTTCCGCTACATAAGAAAGGTCACCGTCTAGAGTGTGCAAATTATCGTGGCATCGCACTGTTGAATGCTGCATACAAAATACTGGCTAATGTCGTACTTGCTCGACTCATCCCGTTCGCCAAATCTATCATCGGTGACTATCAGGGTGGTTTTCGTCCCAACCGCTCAACCACAGCAGCCAAATTCTGTAACTGTGAAGTGGTGAAGTATTAAAAATAATTTCATTTCGATTTTATCATTAGTTTTTTATCATTTTACCATTTTTGCGATTCTATATGCGATGTGAGTGTTAAAAAATTTAATAGCAAGCGTCGCATTGTCAAACGTCAAAAATACATAAAACTAAATACTAATTTTAACTCTAAACTTAATTTAAAAGTAACTTTTTACAATTTTAAGTATATATAAATATTTTAGGAATTAAATTTGAAAAATAAATCGGGATTTAATTTAGAAATGCAATTTAAAAAAACCAAATCACATTGACGTTTTGGTGTTTTTTGACATAATGTCAATAACAACAAAAGAAACGGTTTCATTTTATTGCCAAACAAAATGTCTGTGTTAACTTTATAGTTTTAAAACTTCACTCACTTAGATATTTTTGCGGTGAAGTGATAAAAAAAATTTATCACTTCACCGCTTCACAGTTACAGAATTTGGCTGCAGATCAATGTTTTACATTAAGGATGCTTCTGGAAAAATGTTGGGAGTACAACATCAGCATTCACCAGCTCTACGTTGATTTCAGGCAAGCATATGATAGTATCATCCGCGACAACCTCTGGTCCGCACTCATATGGCTTGGTATCCCAGAGAAACTTGTTTCTCTGTGCAAACTCACAACATCGGGATCAAATTGTAGAATAGTAATCGAAGGGTCAGTTTCTGATCCTTTCCATATAACATCAGGTGTTCGACAAGGTGATGCACTCGCGCCCGTACTATTTAATTTGGCACTGAAGTACGCGATAAGAAAAAGCCGAATTGAGACACAAAACTGCATATATAACAAATCTAGTCAAGTTCTTGGCTACGCAGATGATATTGTGCTTCTCGGACGTAGAACAAGCGATATTAAGGATAGTCTTTCTCAGCTTGAAAGAAATGCTAAACGGCTTCGATTATGCATCAACACCGGCAAAACTAAAGTGTTGACAACATCTAAGAACATACCTCCTGGAAGTCTGGATACTGGCGACTATGAAGTGGAACGCGTGGAAAACTTCAAATACCTTGGGTCTGTAATAACATCGTCAAATGACATGCAGGTAGATATCAAAGCCCGTGTCTCTGCCGCATACAGAGTTTTTTTTTAATCCGACCTGTGCTTAACTTTGAAAGTGAAAGCTGGACACTGATTCCTCCGATTGTAGAATTTTATCAACATTCCAGAGGAAGGTCATACGAACAATTTATGGTCCATGTAAAGTTGCTGAAAATCAGTATAGAATCCGAATGAATCATGAAATCAGACAGCTTCTTGAAGGCTGCGATGTAATCGGATTCATTAAATCCAACCGGATTAGATGGTTTGGTCATGTAGAAAGGGCTCCATTGGATAGAATGATTAAAAAAGCGTCCCAACAACAACCAGCTGGTGTTCGTCGAAGAGGAAGACCTAGACAACGCTGGCGTGATGACATCATCCAAGACCTTCGTGATATAGGATGTCAAAACTGGGGTCAACTGGTCATGGAACGAGATGATTGGAAGCTAGGGGCACAGACTGCAAAATCCCACCATGGGATGTAATCGCCAGAGAGAGAGAGGGTGTTGATTTTCATTGTATATAATACATTCATAAAAAATTTAATTTTCTATTTAATTTTTGATTTTGGTTTTCTTTCTATTATTTAAATATTCTGTAGTGCTACAGTATTTAAATTGCAGCCTAGTGTCGAATATTTTCAAATTCTCAAACTTAAAAAGCTAAAATTCATCGCAGTGCAAAATTATTTACACATTTAAAGTAAACAAAAGTAAATAACAATGTACAAAAATACAAAAACGAACGATGAAACGACGACAAGTGGAATTTATTATAGTGACGAAAGAAAGACATTATGTAGATCACGTTCAGATATCAGCATATTTCACGTCCACAAGATTCACTGCCCATAGTCTGTGCATTTTAAAAAGCAAATAACGGAAACGTTGTGACATAGTGCTACTAAGAATGCTAAAGCTGAAGAAAGGTATTAAAACACCTGAAACACTGAAGAAATCTATACCCGTTTTAAGGAGCTGATTGCTATTGGTATCTTCCTTAAAATGCTATATCTTAGAAGCTTTTAATATAATAGGGTGCTTTGAAGGTATATTTCAGATGCAGTGGTTAAATCGCAACTGTCTTGCTGTTATCCAAAAAAGAGAAAGTGCTACCCAAAACGCCGAGAGGATGAAACACCAGTTCCAAAAAAGTATAAACTTTAGAAGCAACCCCTGCCAAAACTATGTAGACGAATGGAGAGAGAATGATGGAGTGAATATGTGAGGAGATTGGCAGCATTAACGTGCATAATTTATTTATTTCGGTAGCTAAATGTTCTGAAAAAGGCTCTATGAAATGAATAATGATTAAAAATGATTAATTTAGCTACCCAAAATATATTAAACAATCCTATAGTGTGCAGAGGAGAACATAGATTTACCTTTGTTCCTCGAATTATACTTGATCTCAGATGCAAAGAAAATTTTTAAAAGATATGTTAATCTGTCTGTTAAAGATGTGAAACTCATCTGGGAACGCAGATTAGCATATCTTATAAAAATTTTCTTTGCATCTGAGATCAACTATACTTCGAGGAACAAAGGTAAATCTCTTCCTGCTCTGCACACTATAGGATTGTTTAATAAATTTTGGGCAGCTAAATTAATCATTTTGATGAATGATTGTTTGGAAAATACGAGGTTATATTAGGTTATTTTGGGTATTTTCTGTCGCTTACGGTGAGGTAAAATGACACAATTAGATTAAAATTTGTTCATTGGTTTGCCACGACACTCGTTTTCTACTCTCTAGTCATTTATAGTCATGTACCCAGCAGCTTTAATGTAGGTTAATAGATACCTGATGACATTTTCCAGCATAGAAAGAGTATTTAATTGATGTATTTCAAAATACCTTAACTGTTTTGTGCAGTGCATCTCTTACGTGACATTGACATCCAACAGATTACCATAACCAATTTTTGGCTTGAATGCAAATCTGTCAAATCGCATTTGTTTTGTTTGTTTTACTCTCTGAGAAACCGAAATTTCGTCCCATAGTCGAGAGTAAATTTTTCATTTTTTTAAATCTACAAGAAAAAAACGCTTCCACAAAAAACTAATAGTTCTTCCCTCCCTGCATTTATATTCATAAAGAACAGAACACTGAGATTTTTGCTTTTATTACCAAACACACTTTTTCGAAATTTCACCAATGAAAAATAACTTTGTCAATAAAAATAAAAAATTGCTAAGCTAATGTTAATATAAGCCGTGTTCGATTTGACTGAAACAACTGAGGCAACTGAAAAATTAAATGCAATTGTTGTTGTTTTTTCAGTTGTTTCAGTCAAATCGAACGCACCTATATACTTTGAGAATATATACATAAATTATATATTTCTTCATATCGTTAGAAAAAATTGCTCGTTCTTTATAAAATATTTGACTTGACGTGAACAGTATCTACCCGGGTAGATATTACGGTTTTTGTAATTCAATAACTTTAGATATTTAGATATTTTTTTTCCTTTTTTCTCATATGAAAATTTTTACTGGTCAATGTGAAAAACAAGTAACTTTATTTTTAAATATATGCTTTTATTGTATGTTTACACAAAAGTAAAATAAATTCACAGTTAGGTTTGTTGATATTATGATTTATGTAATATCTACCGGGGTAGATATTGTTCATATTAGTCGCTAAAAATTTCCGTTCACGTGAAGGTAAATAATCATTGGAAATAACTCAATCAATTTAAATTACTCTCGTAATTATTGCGTTAATTATATCGGAGGAAAAAATTATACGATATATCTGATACAAATTTTATTTTATCGCTCCGATTTCTCCGATATAGAAAAGTGTTTTTTTCATTCACTCATTATTAGTTTAATTAATTAATTACACACAATTGATATAATGATTAGTTTCGATTCGATTCGATCAAAATATTCAAAATATTCAATCCCCTCAAAATACTGCGATATTGACAGAAATAAACAAACACAGCAACCGAAACAGTAAATCAAATTCAATCTCAAATATTCAATCAAATATTCAATCTTTTAAATAACCACCACCTGTAGGCGACCACCGAAACTTATTTACTTTCAGTCCTAGTGACTGAAAACATTTTCAGTCACTACTTAGAAAAAGTTTCCCTTTCACATAGGTTTTACTATATATTAAAATGACATTTTCATAGCTTGAAGTAGAAAATAGTAGATTTTTATACAAGTGGTGAAAACGTCTCTTTTTGTATGACTGAACGGTTTGTTGTTTGGAATAAGTTCAGGAACGCAAAAACGTTTTTACCACGCGTAGAAAACGCTATTTTTTCTACGCTTGTAAATATAAATGATAATATTTACAAATTCATGTACTAAAAACTTACTTATAACTAACTAACTTATTTGCTATTGTCTTCCTTCTGTAGGCTAACACAATAATAACATTATTTTACACTGGTAAAAATGCTTTATATAAAAACATTGTTTATTTTTCACACTGTCAAATTTAGCTATGTCGTTTTTGACAGTGTAAATTTGACAGTGTAAAAAATAAACAATGTTTTTATATTAAGCATTTTTACCAGTGTAAAATAATGTTATTATTGTGTTCGCCTGCAGATGGAAGACAATAGCAAATAGTTCAAATTTTGATAAATGTCAAAATCAACTGGATGTGGACTGTAAAATTGTCCATCCAAGTCAAAATTATAAATTTAATAAATAAAAAATAATAATAACATTACAATGTTTACATTTTTATGTATGAATTTTATTCAAAGATTTTCATCAATATGCAAAATAAATTTGATACAGTATTTGGTTGGTTATTTTCATTACTATGGTGTTATTTTGATAATTATATCCGAAGCTCAAGTATTTGTGAATTGTGACTGTGAGGAATGAAAATGGTTTGTCATAAACTATTTTTTTACATTATATTAATTTTATTTTTATATTATATTAATTTTAAATATCATTTCAGGTTCAATGACTACAAAATTAACAATAAATTCAATGGAATTATTCTCTGTTTTACCATTTATAAGTTTATTTTTATTCGCTTGGATTCAACAATATCGAACAAATTAAATCTTATATATTAATACGCTAGCTTTGTACTTTGTACAGCCTAAGGCTTTTTTATTCGAATTTTCACTGATTCCAAATTCTCACTGCTAACTGATATTAGTGTAACCTAGATCTGAGAGATTTTTGGGATTTTTCGGATCATAAATAAAAAAGTTATAGACGAATTATAATGTATTTTTGAACTCAACTGCCTCCCCTCAGATTAAATCAAATGGATCAAATGGAATCGTCCAAATCTTTTGTTTGTTTATAGTATTTTATATTTTCTTTTCAGTTTATGCATTGATCTAGGAGAGTATGGACGTTATTTTTCTTTGTTGTTTTATCTTATATATTAATACGTTGAATATTTAGTTAGATATATATGGTTTGTGAATGAAAGAGGATAATGTGTTTGGTATGATAGTTTGAGATCGTAACTTTGATTGTTAGAATTTTTAATATATAGCGACAATTTTGTAATGTGTGTGTTTGGTATGATAGTTTAAGATCGTAAATTTGATTGTTAGAATGTTTAATATATATCTTTTCAGTTTATGCATTGATCTAGGAGAGTATGGATGTTATTTTTCTTTGTTGTTTTATCTTATATATATTAATACGTTGAATATTTAGTTAGATATATATTGTTTGTGAATGAAAGAGGATAATGTGTTTGGTATGATAGTTTGAGATCGTAAATTTGATTGTTAGAATTTTTAATATATAGCCACAATTTTGTAATGTGTGTTCGGTATGATAGTTTAAGATCGTAAATTTGATTGTTAGAATTTTTAATATATATCTTTTCAGTTTATGCATTGATCTAGGAGAGTATGGACGTTATTTTTCTTTGTTGTTTTATCTTATATATATTAATACGTTGAATATTTAGTTAGATATATATGGTTTGTGAATGAAAGAGGATAATGTGTTTGGTATGATAGTTTGAGATCGTAAATTTGATTGTTAGAATTTTTAATATATAGCGACAATTTTGTAATGTGTGTGTTTGGTATGATAGTTTAAGATCGTAAATTTGATTGTTAGAATTTTTAATATATATCTTTTCAGTTTATGCATTGATCTAGGAGAGTATGGACGTTATTTTTCTTTGTTGTTTTATCTTATATATATTAATACGTTGAATATTTAGTTAGATATATATTGTAAGTGAATGAAAGAGGATAATGTGTTAAGTATGATAGTTTGAGATCGTAAATTTGATTGTTAGAATTTTTAATATATAGCGACAATTTTGTAAAGTGTGTGTTTGGTATGATAGTTTGAGATCGTAAATTTGATTGTTAGAAATTTTAATATATATTGTTTGTGAATGAAAGAGAATAAAATATTGATTATTGAATTTTTTTTTCAGCGACAATTTTGTAATGTGTGTGTTTGGTATGATAGTTTGAGATCGTAAATTTGATTGTTAGAATTTTTAATATATACTAGGAGGGCCCGGCGTGCTTCGCTACGCTTATAAATAAAGTTTTTGCGTAGACATTTTGTTGACGTAGAAGCAATGATTTCAAAAAGTGGTTATGAGAAATGCTAGCAAATAATTTTTAATTTTTCTTTTTAAATATATGAATGAAAAATAATCAGAACTCTAGCTGATCAGTTCGGATATATGACAAAGCGATCAAATAAGTTAGAGATCAAATAAGCTTACTTGAAAACTTATTTGATCGAAGGCGAAGCACGCCGGGCCCTCCTAGTTTTTATTAATTTAAGAAAAAATGATGTTGCAAATGTTGACACAAAAACATTTAATGCCAACTGGTGGATATTTTGATTATATCTCATCACCTCATATGTTTTTGAAATAGTATTATAAGGATCGTTATACGGAATATTATACAGAAACTCATCATGGGTTTATGTTGTTGTTTGGGTTACGTGTAACCAATTTGAAAATGCCTGGTTAACACATCAATGGTATATTAAAACATTTCCAAATTACCCAAAATTAAGAAAAGCTATAATTCCAAAATTAATATAATTAAATAATAGCATAAGATTAACAGAACATGTAATCGTTTTTATATGCAATATAAATTAATTTTGAAAGAGAAAGAAAAAGCAAATAATTTTTTTTTGTATGCTTTTGTCACTTTTGAATTAAAATGCAATATTTAAAATATACTTTTTAATATGTTTATTTTTTAATTCCTTATAGTAACAATTTGAATTTGATTTTTTATTTTATAAATAAAATGCCAAAGTAGCCAAAGAAGTTTTTACTTCAACCGTGTGTAAAGATTGCACGCACTCTTTTTTTAAAATATTATTTTAAATATTTGGTTTTAACCACCACCTGGTGGCGACCACCGAAACTTATTTACTTTCAGTCCTAGTGACTGAAAACATTTTCAGTCACTACTTAGAAAAGTTTCCCTTTCTCATAGGTTTTACTATATATTAAAATGACATTTTCGTAGCTTGAAGTAGAAAAATATATTTGTTTCTCAAATCTCAATTATATTTAATTTACAGTGAAATTAAAAAAGCATTTAGAAATTTTTTTTGAACATTTATTAAATAACTATATAACTGAATTTTTGATTATTGTTTTTGGTGAACTTTGAACATTATAACGTATGAATTTCTTTAACATTTCTTCAATCATTTAAATAAAAATTTATTTACTGTATATTTAAAATACTTTTTATTCGCCTACATATTAAAGTGGTACTTTATTACTGTAATTTGCGGCAAAATTATAACTTTGATTTTGAATAAACAATTTTTTTAAATATTTTGGTAGCGGCGAATAAAAAATAATATATGACGCACGGACGTAAGCTATTTTGGACTTAATGTGGGTGCAAATCTCGGCTAGCGCCTCGATTTGCAAACTCCACATACGTCCAAAATCTTTACCTTTACGTGAGAATTTATCTTTAGATGAAGGAAAACGCTCCGATGTGATTCGAGTTTTTGCAACTGCAATATCATATCTTATATACTGGATGATTTGATAGAAAGAATATCATCGTTTAATAAATTGGTTAATGTTCTAGCATGGGTGATATGATATTGTAGAAACTATTTTTTGAATCCGAATGCGCGTACGTTGGGAGCGCTAACAACTGAAGAAACAAAATATTCTACGACGAAATTACTGTATTGGATTCAAGGAACAGACTTTGCCGTAGAACGATTGCTATTACTCCATAAGAAAAAGTTCTATTGCTTCTCTCAATCCGTTCATTGATGAGGATGAAGTTCTACGTGTAGGCGGAAGAATCCAAGAATCAGTGGTATAATTTGAGACTAAACATCCAATAATTCTTGCCGCAACTCATCTCATCCCATTATTTTGAAACTTGTTACGGAACAACACATAAAAACTGTCATGCTGGCATTTCCCTGCTGATAGGTATATTGCGACAAAATTTCTGAATAATTCGATGCCGTAATATAGTCCGTAAAGCCGTCTATAACTGTGTTATATGTGCACGACACCAGCACAAAGTAGCTGATCAACAAATGGGTAACCTTCCTGAGCCACGAGTTTTTGTACTAGGCCTTTTCTAAATACTGGAGTGGACTATGCTGGCCCCTTATTTATTAGTCTGGAGAAGGGTCAAGGGCAAAAAACTCACCAGGCTTACATAGCTCTTTTCGTCTGCCTCAGCACCAAAGCTGTACATATTGAATTAATCACCAATTTAACAACCGAATCATTTATGGCAGCTTTACAGCGATTTGTAGCTAGACGTGGGCTATGCAAGGATATTTACAGCAACAACGGGACAAAATTTGTGGAAGTTGATAGACTACTCACACACTTGTTTGATGTTTTACATAGAAATTCTAATGATATCTCAAACTTTCTTTTAAGCGCCAAAATTAAATGGCACTTTAGACCGCCAGCAGCTCCACACTTTGGTGAAGCTGCTGCAAAGCCAATAAGGTACCACCTTAAAAGAGTGGTTGAAAATTCAATTCTTACCTATGAGGAGATGGCAACACTTCTAGTAAATATTGAATCGATATTAAACTTCCGTCCAATTTGCCCGATGCTGTCAGACGAAGTGGATGCGCTGATTCCAGCGCATTTTTTGACTGGCCATCCATACACATAACTTCCGGAACCTGATGTTCAGCATATTAAGTTATCCAAGTTGTCCCGTTGGCAAACGGTGCTGCAGTTGTCACAATACTTCTGGAATCTTTGGCAACATGAATATCTGACGTCCTTGCAAAGAAGGCATAAATGGTACCTGAAAAGAAACAATATTAAAATTGATGATGTTGTTGTATTGAAAGACGAGAACTTGCCACCAGCAAGATGGCTACTTGGTAGAGTTACTGAAGTACATCCAGGGAAAGACGATTTGATGCGTGTTGTCACTTTAAAAACTAAAACTGGTTTGTTGAGACGTCCAATCAGCAAAATCTGCATACTTCCTGTTGTTGAAGATGATGATGCTTCAAGGCCGCTGGAATGTTCCAGCTCAACCTAAAATAAAATGAATACCAAAACGGCCAAACAAACTTTAAAATCATTTGATTGTATTTAACTTACTTTTTTATCTAAAGAAACAAATTACACACACAAATTTATGTTGTCAAATTAATTAAATTAAATTAAATTAATGTAACAAATCTTCCTTCTTGTTTGAGCCGTTGTAGAATCAAGTTCTAAACTTAAAATTAAATTAATTGTTCAATAAAATCAAATAAATATTGTGCTTTGAAATAAAGTTATTTTAATTTTATTCAATAAATAAAAATACATTTTTTCTACACCCGCACTATAAAAATACACTTATATGACCAAAATCCGTTTTATAATGATACAGATTTTATTACGATACAGATTTTTAATCAATAGAAAGAAACTCATAGTTTTTCAATCAAACATGCTATGCATTTGACGTTTGTTGAAATTTTCGTATGGGAAAAAAAAATTGAGCTTTGAAATTTGAAAATTGAAATTTTCGTTGTAATTTCGTTCTTCGTTATTTACCGGGTGTAGAAAAAATAGCGTATGCCACTTTCATGTAATGGAATGGAGTATATAGAGTATATACCATACGAAACTCGCCTACGGCTCGTTTCGTATCCCGGTTAATGCTCGTGTATTAATAACCGTCATTACATGATCGTAGCATAATATACTATTATAGAGTAGATTCAGTGCTTTTATTCATTTTTGTTCTTTGGAGATAAGTCAACGCAACAGACAGTTTTGAGTTACAATTAAGTCATGTAGATCAACGCCCAAAATTGTAAGTTGCGGTTTTCACAAGAGGGGCTGTTCTTTCGCCTGCAAATTACAATGTATTTACGGCTGATTTAAAAAATCAATTTAACAACACTACAGATTTTGCTCTTTTTGCTGATGATATTGCTATATTCGCCTCTTCAGCTGATATTAACGTTATTCTTCCTTTATATTTTGCCAAATGGGGTATAAAAACTAACCCAAATAAGACCCAATCTATTTTTCTCCCCAAAAAGAGTGCTGCAAGAAATCTCCCAAATAATGAATCCCTTACAATGGATAAAATTCCATTACAATGGTGAGAAACGATAAAATACCTAGGAGGTATAATAGACAAACGATTAACATTCAAGCATCACATTAAATCATCAGTAAAAATATGTCAAAAAATGATACGAATACTGTACAGTATCTTACATAAAAAATCTAAACTTTCAATTTCAAATAATAGTATATTATTGAATTAGGAGCTAAAGTGGAACTTTTTTTTGTTGAGTCTATAGTTTGGCAGCCGACCCTCCCTACGGCCGACAGTTATAGACGAAACACAAAAAGTCACTTTAGCTCCGAATTCAATACACTATTTTTTCGCCAAACGTTTAAATTTCTTTAAAAATATGAAATTAATGCATCAAATTTTTTACAAATATGTGTTAGGTAATAAATTTTCTGAAATTAATTTTTCTTGATTTTAATTCATTAAAATGAACTGAAATGCATTCTGTTTTGAACAAATTAATAATATCATGTTATTTTACTTTACTGCCGCCGTAAAAATATGAAAATTACTTTACTGCCGCCGTAAAAATATGAAAGTTACTTTACAGCCGCCGGCAGATAAAATAAAAATGGTGTTACTTTTGCAGCCGCCAGCTAAAAAGTAATACTTTAGCTACTCCCCAGCGGCAGTAAAGTTACACTTTACAGCCGTTTGCCGAAAAAAGTTTTTTATATTGAAAACCCAAAATTTTTTTACTTATAATAAAAGTTTTTGTGAGTGTATATATCAAAAAGTGATCAAACGAAACTATAGTGCACGCAAAGTGATAGCAGATTATAGTGCTTCACTCAGCTATAACGGCTATTAAATTGGTGACCCAGACGTGATTTCAACATGGTATGGTCATTAACGCTAAGTGGAGCACTATAATCTGCTATCACTTTACGTGCACTATAGTTTCGTTTGATCACTTTTTAATATATACACTCACAAAAAACTTTTATTATAAATAAAATATTATTATAAATATCCATCTTCCAGAACAATTACGTCGTACAGCTTTTGACGCACTGCATAGTATTTCACATCCTAGTGTTCGCGCTACTAGAAAGTTAATAACAGATCGCTACTTCTACTTAAACATGAATAAAGACGTAAACATCTGGGCACAGTACTGTCCTTCATGCCAAAGATCGAAAACGCACAGACACACAAAATCGGAATTGGGTAAATTCAAGCCGCCCACGGGTCGTTTTGAACATATTCATATAGACATCGTTGGACCTATTCCATCATCCAATGGTTATACTTACATTCTAACGGCCGTAGATCGCTTCACGAGATGGCCGAAGCATACGGAATGAAAGATATAACTGCTGCAGCAATTGCAAAAAGATTTGTAGAAAATTATATTTCCAGATTTGGGGTACCAGTAAACATTACTAATAAATTTCACTGATAAATTAAAATAAAATAGACAATTTCTTGTTAACTAATAGTTTTTGTTTATTATATACGTATATCGAAAGCTATGCTTTCATCGACAGTAGTATCTATAAAAACTGAAACATTACTATACTGATCAAGGAAGTCACTTCGAATCTAAGCTGTTCGCGAAACTTACACTGAAAAAAACATGTCCTATTTCCAATCGAAATGCAATTGTCTCAACCTCACCGTGCGGTCACATATGGCGAATCAAACTACGAAATTGCTTCAACAACTCTACAATTATAAATCGATGAAGTTGAGACAATCACATGAAATATTTATGTGAAAATAAGATATAGTTCAATTAATCTCAAATACTTAAACTTTAAAATGAAAAAGTTATGATATAAGGCCAAGGAAAATTTTTTTCAGGGAAATAGTTATTATTTTTATTCAACTACTGTTATATTGGATATAACACTTTATATTTTAAACAATCCTGTTTCTGTTGTTAGGAAAATGTTATCGTGTAGTTGTCCCAATCACAGTAAAATTGTTTGCGAATAATTTTTCTTTGCAAGAATAATAAACTGCCAACTTTGAGATGAGGTTGTCATGAGCTTCAATTTTTTTTTTTCAGTGTACCAAACTTCTAGGTACGCATCGAATTCGCACCACTTCTTATCACCCGCAATCTAATGGAGTGGTTGAACGTTTTCATCGCCAATTAAAAGCATCACTAAAAGCA
Organism: Diogma glabrata; assembly: GCA_963693315.1. Lineage (NCBI taxonomy): Eukaryota > Metazoa > Arthropoda > Insecta > Diptera > Cylindrotomidae > Diogma > Diogma glabrata. The sequence goes on along the minus strand of OY856187.1, from coordinate 189,044,071 downwards.
AGAGGGATATAATAAATTGGAGTTTACCGCTGCCCATAGTTCTACTTGGAATACCAGCAAGTCACAAAGATAACATCAAATGTTCTCCAGCAGAATTGGTTTGTGGACAACCGCTTAGACTACCTAGAGAAATATTTATTCATCCAACCAATAATCAACCAGCAGACTCTGAACAGGTAATTGAGCATCTACGACACACTATGTGCAACCCAGTTCCTGCTGAGCCACATCATACTCCGCAAAGCAACATTTTTATTCCAAAAACGCTGGATACATGCCTTCACGTTTCGGTCAGAGTTGACAAAGTTCGCACAGGATTATCATCTCCTTATCAAGGTCCATACAAGATAATTCGACGCTTTAGAAAACATTTCCTCATCGACAAAGATGGCAGAAATACATCTATATCTATTGATCGCTTAAAATCAGCATTCAGAGTTGTCATCACGGATATTGAGCATAAGAAATGCGTAAAATTTTCAATTTAATAACAAAAGAAAAACAATATTATGTTTTAGTGATGTGTCGGTCGTGAACGACCGAAGTTAATTGAACGGATCACTTCAGTGAACCACGACCGATCGTTCAGTAATAAAAGAAACGTCGTTCGTCGGTCACTAACTTTTTATGTACTATTGACATTTTTTTATGTGCAATGAACGTCTTTTAGTATATAATATAATGGCAGCAGTGTTAGTTAACAATTAACATCATGCAAACTTTTTCGAAACGATATGTTAAATTAAAAACGTAGTTTTGGATTTGAACATGATTTCAATAATACACCTCAAATAAACCTTCAATAAAAAGTAATAATGCACCTCCAATATCACTTCGTCTTCAAATTTTCATTACGATCAAATTTTGATTCCGATCATTGTGATATGCGAATTTGTTTTTCTCCTCTCAAACATTTATTCATTATAATATTCAACAACTTTGCATAAAAAAGTGACCTGAAAAAATGTATCTAACTAATCGTGCAGATTTTCATAACAACATAAAGAAACCAATACACATTTAAAAATTATAAAAAATATACGCACTTTATCTAACAATGAAAATTAAAAATTTTCAAACCTTTATATGAATATAACACTAACAACAACACAAAACTAATAAACAATGAAACAAAACCAAACTAACAATACCATATACATTATACATTTATTAAAATCATAAATAGAAAAAAAAAATATTCTTACGAAAATTTTATCATAAAGAACAAAAACTAAACGGTTCGAATTTACTAATAAACAAAACAACACGCCCGCCTAAAGAAATGACCTGCGTATAAAACGAATTAGTTCACAAAAAATATTGTAATGAAAAATTTATCATAAAGAACAAAAACTGAACTCGTTCAGCTCGTTCACCTCGTTCAGCTCGTTCAACAAATAAGCAAAACACAAAATGATAAAAATAAACAAAATTAAATATAAGTTCGTTCGAAAAAGAAAGAATGATTATAAAGAATGAAAAAATGCCATTTTTGAAGAAAATATAAATGCTAATGAAAAAAAAGAAATGGATTTCATTCAACTTTTACAAATTATGAATACATAATTGTGAAATGAAAGTGGAAAAAAATTGATTATGAAGATGATTGTTTGTATATATTAGTTATTAATGAATGATTATGAAAAAAAAACATTTGTTTGTACATATACATATTTATATGTATTTAAATTGTTTTTATTATTATTTTTAATTGTTGTTAGTGGATAATTACTAATAATAAAATTAATTTCATTTAAGTTTTTCAGATTTAATTTAATTTTGTATGCAATATTTGCTGTAAAAAAAAATTGTTTGTTGTACCTTAGCTAAAGCTTTAGTTAAAAATTAACGATTTACTGTCAAGACTTAAACATTATATTCCTTATTCTATAGTCAATAGTGCAGTTTTGTTTTTAATAATGTTTTTTCCTTAAATCGATATATAGAATGGATGAGGATTTTTTTTATTGAATGTTAATTAGAGGATGAGATGCTAGAGTGTTAGACTGTATGGCTCATCAAAATGAGATTGCAATATGTTATAAAGGAGAATCCTTTAAGACAAACGGTAGAAAACAAACAAATACAGGGTGGCTTAAAATAGTAGGTGTGCTATAGTATAAACCCTGTATAGATTTTTAAGCAATGATTTATTAATCTTTTTAAATAAATTACATTAGTATATAAGCAGTATTTTTTTTAAACGGAAGAGGTTTTCTTCTTTATTTCGCTACTCATCCTCTAAGTTTTGAATACCCTTCGCAACTTTTTAGACGAATTGGTCTTAGATTTATGGGGATTGTTGCTTGTTAATTAGGATGTGGTTCTTGACCTATTAACGAGGCATTTTTATTATTATTTTTGACTGAAATATTTAATATTTTTGCAAGTGACCGATTGAACGAAGGCCGATGTTTTTGCAAATGAACGATCCGGTCTGAACGTATCGCTAATTTAGCTGAGGCTACCCATCACTATATATGTTTAACTTCCAAACATATTTTTAATCATTTGTTTTCTCTCTTTTTTATTACATAAAGCGTTTACCCGAAGGAGGGTGATGTAGCGGTTTCTACAACACAACATTGTAAAGCACTCTATAGAATGTACAAAAATTAAAAACTTGTTCTTAATCACAAAGATACTGTTGCAATAAATATATATAAAGAACGTATTTTGAATTATATAATCTAGTTAGTAAGGAATCTCACTCGGTATTAAAAACAATAAAATTGTTAAAATAAATCGTGGTTACATAAATTGTTAAATAATAGTACATTATGATGCTAGGACGTAAAGCTAAAGATTTTGGACGGATGTGGAGTCTGCAAATCGAGGCGCTAGCCGAGATTTGCACCCACATTAAGTCCAAAATAGCTTACGTCCGTGCATCATATACTATTTTTTATTCGCCGCAAGCAAAATATTTTAAGAAAAGTTGTTTATTCTAAATTAAAATTATAAATTTTCATAAATTTTAAAATAAAAATATGTGGAACAAGTAACCCTTGAAAAAATATTTATTATTTTTTCCAAATTGTATGACAACAAATGATAACAACTATTTTAATTGGATAATGAAATTTTGAATTTGCGGGTTGCTTTGATAAAAAAATTTATTTTTCATAGAATTTAAACAAATACAAATGATTTTTACTTTTTTGGACGTAGCTATGACGACAAAATAAATAGTTGAAAAGTGATACTTTAAGGCCGCAAATCACAGTAATAAAGTAATACTTTAATATATAGGCGAATAAAAAAGTTTTTTATATTGAAAACCCAAAATTATTTTATTTATAATAAAAGTTTTTTGTGAGTGTATATATCAAAAAGTGATCAAACGAAACTATAGTGCACGTAAAGTGATAGCAGATAATAGTGCTTCACTCAGCTATAACGGCTATTACAATCTTATTATATGCAGCACCCGTTTGGTTTACCAGTTCTAATATTCATCTTAAAAAACTACAAATTGCACAAAACAAATGTATCAAACTAATTTATAACCGACCTAGATTATTCTCAACACAAGTTCTTTCCAATCTGTCTAATGTACCTCTTGTGATTGGCTTCATCAGTAAAATTAGACAAAAATTCATATGAGTGTTAAATAATTCAAAATAACTTAATAAACCAACTTAGATTCTCACGTTATAATTGTGAAAACTCATTACAAATGACAATTACAAAAGTGAGACGGGATGGATCTGGACAACATGTGGCTTCAGCAGGACGGCGCTACCTGCCACACCGCGCATGAAACAATCGACTTATTGCAGCAACGATTTTCAGAATACATTATCTCACCTACCAAGATCGTGCGATTTTTTTCTTTGGGGTTTTGTGAAATCTCGGGTTTATGCGAATAAGCCAGAAACAATTCCTGAGCTCAAATCAGAGATCCAACGCGTCATCGGTCAGATACAGTCACATATATGTGTAAAAGTCATGGAAAAATTTCATGAAAAGAGTAATGGCGTGTCATCAGAGTCGTGGGGGCCAGTTGCTGGATATTTTATTCCATATTTAATCGGAACATGTCTTCTTTACAATCCAATCAAAGTATCACAACTCTCTCATAAAATATGTGTTTTTATTTTAAAATGGAAAAGTGCACTCTTACTGAGCACCATTTATAATAATTTTGAAGTTTAGATTTAGTATTTAGTTTAAGTACAGTTTAAGTTGCCAGATATACAGGGTCTTTTTTGCATAACTTTTTTTTCTCCCGGCTTACTTCCGCTTCTCTCCCGTAATACAAAATATAAAAATATCATAATAATTAAATTAATCCACTTAAATCGAGAAATCAAATATTTTATAACATAGTTATAAACAGTAACATAGAAAAGAGCTCCGTTACGCTGCCCTGCCCCCCCTTAATTTCTGCTGAGCCGAGGCCAGTCGTTCTTGAATGCTGGGAATTACTGCTGACGATTGGTCATAGTTTTGGAATTTCTGCTGGTCCGGTTGACCAGCAGTAATTGCGCAAAGTTAAATTTTTTTTGAAAACTCAAATTTTGAAAATTTGTATGGGAGGTACCCTGATTATTGATTTTTTTCGGCTCACTTTTGCCCGTTGGAGTTAGTGCTCAAATACTGCTGGCTGCTGAACTTGTCAGATCTGAAAAAAGTTTGATAGGAGCCGAGCAGTAATTGTCGATTTTTTTTCGAAACCCAAATTTTTGAAAATTTGTATGAGAGGTACCCTAATTATTGGAGCGAAGCGAGCGTAGCTCCATTCTTCCCCGATTCGGATTTTCGTTTGAGGACATACTCCTCCCAAACTATTAAAGATATCAAAATGAAATTTTGCATGTAAGACGACATCTAGCCATAGACGACATCTAGCCAATATTGAAAATTAGACATACCACGGAGGAATAATCACCGAAAAACGGTTCCCATAGATTTTCAATGAGAAAATTATCATCTTTTCACAATACTTAAACAAATTATTATATTTTTTTTTGTTTTTTATGTTTTTTTTTTATTTTTTTATATTTTTTTTTTATTTTTTTTTTATTTTTTTTTTATTTTTTTTTTTTATTTTTATTTTTTTTTTTTTTTTATTTTTTTTTTGAACTCCAGTGATATTGAAAGTCTGAAAATAAAAGTTTGTTATTAGTTGATTTTAAAAAAATTTAATAACACACTTGTGCCTACATTGAACAAGTTTGATCATGTTTTCAACCTGGACGAGTTTTTATTTGGTTCGTTCACCTTTTTTTCTTTGCCGTTTTGTTAAAGTATTTTTTATAGACAAAATTCACGATACGATCGTTGTAGTCAGACATATCGGTTTCAAATCCGTTTAAAAAATTTTTCATTGATTTTCGACTAAATCTATGCCGGAGGTAGATGCAGCAATATTTACCACACGTTAAACTGTAGCGATTTTGTAGTTCTTTTGGATTGTAGCATATCTTCGGACATATCTTTTGGATTGGACATAGCTTCGCTCCTTTTTATCAATTGCATTCTGCATTGGTCACCTAGTTGATTTTTTTACCTCACTTTTGCTCGTAGTAGTTTGTGGTCTATTATTGTTGGTTGCTCGACTTGTCAGATCCAAAAAAAAATTGATAGGAGCCGAGCAGTAATTGTCAACAATAAAAGGATAAATTACAACATTTAAAAACAAACCATATATATACTTACCATCGAATTGTTTGCTTTCAAATCGCATAAATTGATGATTTCACTTCTATTTGAGCCAAAGAAAAATGCATTTGATACCAAGAAATATTCTTTGATTTCTTACACACATGTATTTGTACTGAAAAAAGAAGTACGAGAATAACACATGCTCTGGCAAAGAAATTCAATTATAGACATTTCGAATAAAATAAACGGATTTCAAAAGTTCGTTCACATTTTTTATATCGACTTCGCTTTTTATTCATTTAGCAATGACAGACAAACATGAGAGCGTAAATAACAAACTTCTCTTATGAAGACACATTGTATGGGCTTTTGTTATCCACGTCATAAACCTCAAAACTGTTATTTAATTTGCTTATGCAAAATTATTTGGTGATAATGGGGGAACGAAAATCATAGCGCCAGCAAGCACAAAAGACTTATCGAATATTTCAATTACTTCTGGAATTTGAGATAACTGATATTTGGTTTGATCTGCAATGTCCGATTGATAATTGGCGCCTTCATCGAAATTGGCTTCACCCGGTATCTATGGAATAGTATAAATGTTAAAGAGTCACTTTTATTTTTATTACATTGTGTGTTCGTTTTGTAGCACTCACTTACCTCAACAAATAAATGTAGGCCAGCAGTGCGTTGAAACTTTGTGAATGGATTGCGACATTTTTTGCAACAGTTTGATTATAGCTGATTCAAGATTGGCCATATCATTGTTGAATATGTTGCTATCAACGCTCAAAACTGGAAGAATGTTCTCATGTTTTTTAGACCTGCATCCTTTCCGATCACATTCGCGAATTTCAATGCAGCTGGGACAAGTCTTTAAAAATGATTTGAAAACGTCTATAATAACTATGCTGCTGTTTCCAGATTCATATTAGCTATGAATCAATTTTGCACGAAGATTTTTTATTCCTTTCGTATAGACCGTTAGGCAGCGTTGCATTTTGGTTAGTGATTTGATGCCGATTGCATTTAATTTTTATAGATAGATTAATTATTTGTGATGTAGAAAATAAGAGTCAGCCGTCAGACTTGCGGGGGGTGTGGTTGTGGGGGAGTTTTAAACTGGTAAAAAAACGAGTTCCAAAAGTAATTTGATGCCGCTTCAAAATTTGTATGATGCATGTTTACACCATAACAATTGAAAAAAAAGTGATCAGCTGATTGGCGGATGGGGGATTATAGTTCAGCTCCTTGTATACATCAGTATAAAAATGCAATATAGTCAAGACCTTTCTGGATAGGATCTTGATGAAACTTCGGCAAATGATCCAGGTTCACTTGAAAATAGAAGATCTGAATTCATTTTAAATTTGGATAAAATGGCGGGGGGGTCTCCCGAACACCTCTAAGTTTAAATCTTCAATAACTTCTAATCCCGATATATGATCTTATGGAAACATGGTATATAAAGTTTTAGTACTGTTTCCAATATTTCTGCATACCAACTTCCGGTTTGACACTTCCGGTTAAAAAGTTTTTTTTCCAGGTGTTTATCCCTACTGTAGCCTACAATTACCGATCGATTTTCATGAAACGTTTGTAAAAGCTTTCAAGTAACATGAGAAAGATTTTATTAGCTTTTGCAGTACATTGGATAAAGGGTTGGGAGTCCACCATACAACAGGTGGTTTTTTCCACAATGTTTTTTATGTTTGTTGGGAGCATAAAACATTCGTTTGTGAATGAATTTTGATCAAACTTTAAAAAAGATGCAAATATGTATGGCAATGAACTGATTGATTTTTGATTTTTAAAAATAACTATTGAAATGGACAAAAAAAAACGCCTAAAATTAATAAATTACTATTGAAATTCAACCAATTATAATAATTATAATAATTTTGTAGGCAATGTAACAAAATTTTGATAGTTAAAAATAATTATAATAAAAATAACGACGCCTATGGAAACAAATATCACAACAAACAAATGGTACGAACTAGAAGTAGAAATTTAACTAATATAATTGTTTTGAAAACAAATTTATCGCAAAATAAATAATACATCTCTGTTTTATTTTTTGTCTCATCTTTTATCTCTTGCGTCCTATCTGTCAAAAATTCGCTGGCAAAAAAATTCTACTATACGAACATATCGTTTGTTTCTTTGCAACATAACTTATTTTTCACTTTTTATTTCGTTTTTCAAAAAGTGTGTTTTTTAAATTTTTTTTATTTATTTTTAGTGACCAATTTTTTTTTTTCAAGGAAGGTAACCGGGAGGTGTATTGAGCATATAGCACCACCAAATCCGGTTGGAGCTGTTGAACGAACTTAGAAACATACAAACAATCCACGCTTTATGTTAAAAAATTATCACCCTGATCTCTTAATGCCTTGTATATAAAAAATTTTCTACATTTCTAGCGAATTATAAAGACAAATAAAACATTTTTATAAACATGTAGAAATGATAAACTCTTTTAAAGTGCACATTTTCTTATTGTTTCATGGAATGGAATAGGTTTTTCATAATTGTCACCATGTATTTTGATTCAGTACTTAAGAAATATTTACTTTTTATAGATTAAATTAATTTTATTAATCTTTCATTTACTAAAGTTAATTGTCATTCATCCTTGACTTTGTAATAACTTTATAAAGTCAAAGTGAAGCACAAAATTATTTAATTCAGCGTCAATATACTATTGTTTTACAATATATTTGTTGTACAAAAATATTTGTTAGTTGTATATAAAAACCTTCATTGTTGTTTTTTACAAGCATTATTTTTTATTCTAATCAGAAATTATTATTGAAACATCAGTGTGATAATTTTAGTTGCAAATTTTAAAAAATATAAACAGTCTACGAGCAAACGCCGTGTTAGTTATTAGAAGAACATATTTGCAACTAAATTAATTTAAACGTTTCTAAATCTACTTAAGTATAATCTCACTTAGTTAAAAAAAATAGTTTTCAGTTTTTTTTGCGAAGCACAAAACAATTTTTAATTGTTATGATTAAAATTATTAGTTTATAAAAATATAACGACTTCCGTTAAGTAATTATTAAGTTCTAACATCAAAATGATATTTTTTAATTTGAATCGATTCAAAGGTTCAAGAATAAAACAACATATTGCAGCTTTTTTGGGTAAGCAAACCAAGTGATCGGAATTTAAGTTTTATTTAACTTACTTTGGAATTACTTACGAATTAATTTGGAATTATTACGAATTACGAATTTAACTTACTTACGGAATTTAAGTTTAATTTAACTTACTTTGATATAATTGTTTAAAGAATCGAGATGTTAGTTTTTGTGAATTTAAGGCACTCAATCTTACTTTTGGACTATATTCATTGGTGAAGCCGTGCTATTGCTTAATGCATCACATGATTGAGGAATATTCTACTAGCTGGATAATTGACAACCCAATTTAGGTTTTCTATATGTGTTACTTTTATATACGTATCTATGTGTTGTTGTGAATAAAATTATTTGAATTTAATTATTTAAAAAATAGCACGTTTTAATTTATAGTTTTTGTGGAAAATTAAATAACTGCGACAACGTGTATGTAATTTTGAATATTGTTCAGGGTTCAAATAAAAGTAATTTCTATTGAAATAAAAAAGTTTGTTAAAAGCTCCAAAATAGCTATTTATGCTTCACTTTGATATAAAATTATTATAAAGTTTTGGATACGAGATGTATAAACATATCCATAAAAATCGGGGCGTTATGAATTCATAACGCCCGGTTAGAAAACTCTAATAGCTATTTATATACCAAGGGCATTATGGAGGTTATTGCGCCCGGAAAGCGACATAAGCCAGTCCGAGTGCCTCTCGGATGGATGGATATCGCTTGATGGGCGTAATACCAAGTAACGCCAGTGGTGCATACAAGATTTTATGCTTCACTTAATAAGCTAAAAACTAAGAAAGAATTTAATTTGTTATTCTATATTGATATGCTAAAAAATACAAATGTATCCTAGTATGCCAAGAAAATAAATATTTTGAAGTTTGAAATAATTTTATTTGTTGTTTGTACGTTGCTATGTAAACAAATTATCCTACATTTTGTAGCGCATGACAAAAAGATTGCATAACGTTTAAAATAATTTGATAGTTTTGGAAAACCATATGAACATTTAATAACTAAAATGTTGCTAAAAATTTTAAAAGAAATGTAAAAATCTTTTACTAGCTTAAATTGAATAAGAATTATTTACATTTTGTAGACAAGACTACAGTAAAACTTTTTTCGGCAAACGGCTGTAAAGTTTAACTTTACTGCCGCTCGGGAGTTAGCTAAAGTCCTACTTTTCAGCCTGACAGCAAAAGTAACGTCTAGCGACAGCAAAAGTAACGCCATTTTTATTTTATATTACGGAGGCTGTAAAGTAGCATTTGTTATTTGTTAGTTTGTTATTTTTTCAAACATAACCATGACAACAAAAAATAAGTTGATTCTCATATTATGAAATTTATGAAATTTTAATAAAAATTTTATTCATACAAATTTAAATGTTTTTTTCTCTTTTTTGGAAGTAATTATGACGATACAAATTCATATTTATAAAAAGTTTGTTGTATTAATTTCATATTTATAAAAAATTTAAACGTTTGCCGAAAAAATAGTGTATTTAATTCGGTGCTAAAGTGTCTTTTTGTGTTTCGTCTATAATTGTTGTGTTGAGTCTATAAGTTGATTCTCATATTATGAAATTTATGAAATTTTAATAAAAATTTTATTCATACAAATTTAAATGTTTTTTTCTCTTTTTTGGAAGTAATTATGACGATACAAATTCATATTTATAAAAAGTTTGTTGTATTAATTTCATATTTATAAAAAATTTAAACGTTTGCCGAAAAAATAGTGTATTTAATTCGGTGCTAAAGTGTCTTTTTGTGTTTCGTCTATAATTGTTCGTCTATAATTGTTGAGTCAAACTATAGACTCAACACAAAAAGTATCACTTTAGCTCCTAATTAAATAAAGTACTATTATTTAGTCATTTAGCGTCTTAATAGCGAGCGTTATGAATTCATATTGCCCTCTCATAACGCCCCGGTTATAAGGAATGTGTTAATGCATCGCGTATCCTAGACGGGGGATCCTTTTTACCATTATGCCGAGTATTGTTGGTTGGGGAGTTGGTATAGGGGGTTGCATCTGTTAATATAATGCCTCTTTTGAGCTCTTCCAAAACGAATTGTTAATTTAACATTAAATCCCTACAACATGAATCAAGGACGCAATCTTCTTGTCAACTTGAGTATATGTGCAACGTTTTACGCACAATTGCACCACAGAATTGTAAATTAAATCAGTTTTTGCATTTTATATTCTCGTTAGACGTTTTGAAAATTCGAAAAAAGCTATACATGCCATGATTTTCACCATAAAATTCATACAATAATTCATTTGCGTACAAATCAATTGTAAACCACATTTCACATCATAGTTATCGTGAAGGAATGTTGTACTTTACGCCCGTGAAATAAAAGGCCGTTGCTATACAATAATTATGATATTAGAACATGTAAACAAATTATTGTATGAAGTTTATAGTGAAAATCATGGCATGCTAAGTTTGTTTTTTCGAATTTTCAAAATGTTTAGCGATTTTATAAAATTCAAAAACTGATTTATTTTGCCGAGTCAAAATTGAACTACTCTTTCAAACCTACAGATTCTACTATTTAGAATTTAGAGTATCACTTATTTTCCATATAAAAATAACATCTACACAACTCCGCGAGTTTCCGGAAAAAATTCCATTTAAGTTGTTAAATAGGCGTTAAAAATAAATTTTCTTTCGGTCTTTTCTGTTATAATAAAAAACGAAGAGAAACGAAATTTGTTTAATGATAATAATAATAAACAAAAGAAAAGAAAGAATAAGAATAGAAAAATAAAAAGTATTTTTATATATTCTAACATAGCTAATTTTATTTAACATTTGAGGAAATAATTTACATGCGTTTAATTGAATTGAATAATTTCAATTTATTATTTGCACATAAAATTATGTACGAAAGAAATTTTTCAGTGCATGTAATAAAAACAATCTCGTTAAACAAACAGGCCCTTTCAATAATTAGTTTTAGTGATTTAAAAAAAATTATTATATTTTTGTAATATTTTTTATTTGTCTTGTTTCATGTCGATTTATCGATATTTTAATTTAAATTTTCATAATATTGAGAAAATTATAGAAAATTAGTAACTTTTCTACACATAATTGAAATATTTAAATTTTTTGATTTCTGATTTTTTGTCTTTTATAAATTCTATCATCCTTTACAGACAAAATCACACATTTCCATTTTAGAACTTAAATATACGAACGCTATCTTCATGTATAAAAATATTTGTCGGGTTTGATGCAAAATAGATCGGAATCGTAAATAGTTTTTGAAGATTCAAATAAAATGTTAATTTTGTACGTTAATAGATTTGATAGGACTTTTTAAGTTCTTAGGATATGATAAGTACTTGGTAAGGTGTTGAAAAACAGGTTTATTTAGGTGTAAAGTAGTATTTTAAGAATAAGTAGTCTGTAAATAGTTTCTTGATATTCTAAATAGTATGTTTTTAGATTTTGTAGGAGTTAGTAAGTTTAGCGAGGATAAAAAGTTCTTATTTACATGCAATAAAAGATGAAAAGAAATAAAATAGGTTCATTTGAGAATGTCTACTACTTCAATCGTAGTTAAAGTTTGACTTGGGTTACCATTCAGTTTTGTAATTGTGCATAAAAAGTTGCATATAGACTCCGACTGAAAGGGATGATTAAGCCCTTGGCTTGGTTCGATAAAAACGTTCGCTTCGCGACGGGTTTCAATATATGCCTCGTCCGCGATATGTAAATCACTATTGTATGTGCTAATATCATGATTATTTTATAGCAACGGGCTCTCATTTTACGGTTGTAAAGTACAAATTTCCACCACTATAACTAGCATTTAAAATGTGTTTTACGTTTCGTTTGTGCATAAATAATATAACACATACCGTTGTTATAAGCTGAAAATTATAGATCTAATAAAAGATACAACTTATAAGCGTTTAAACCCATTTTTATTATTTTGAGACAATTAGAATATAAATCTGATTCATATTGCAGAAATCACTTTTTTTATACGATTAAACCGCAAATTGCACTTTAACGATTCAAAAATTGTGCGACAAACAGGCCTTTTTTTTTATTGAATGCCCAAAATTGAAATAAAAATGTCTTGAATTACTATTTTACGCCCTAAAGTGTAAATATTTTTAACAACACTAAACGAACTCAAAAGAACAAAATACATTATAATTATTCAGAATATTACACATATTAATATTAATTAATATATAAAATTAAAATATTCTCTGGGGTGCTGCTTCTGTTTCCATCTTGGCCCTCTTGGACACTCTAAAAAAAATAGTGTAAATTTACTCTTATAATAGGAGGTAACTGAATACCTCCTATTATAATGGTAAATTTACAACAGTGCGTAAAATAAAAATATTTACACATTTTGTCGTAATTCATCATTTGGTTTAAGAATGTATTATTACACAAAAAACATTAGTTGCTAGGCATATTCGATGTATGTTTACCTATATTTTGATGGAAATCTACAACAAATTAGCTAAATATGCACAAAAAATTGTGTAAATTTACATCGAGTTGTTTAAATTTAAAATCTTTTTGACAGATTTTTACACCCTAAAAGAAGTATATTGCCACGAAGCTACTCGATTTTAATCCACTACTATCTGTGTAAAATACCTCAATCAAAGATTATTGATAGTCTATGAAGGGCACTGGGCAGCTGAAAATGGTTATGGTTTTATATAAGGAAGTAATTCGAATGGTAGTATTATTGTTTAACATCTAGTGTATGAAATGAATGATTTTGAACCACCTGTAATTAGTAAAGTGTTGTTTGAAGAAAGCATTGGTTCTAATAAATAAACATAAAATAAATTTTTTTGTTTAATTTTGTATATAATAAAAGTAACAATAAAATATTTTAAACTAATATAAATTATAAAATTAATAAGTTACCATTTTTTAATTTAATTTATTTTTAAATTTTTTTTTTGAATCAATGCCTTTCAACACACTTTTAAAAATGAAACAAAGAAAGTATATATTTAAAATATTACAATGGGCATAAACTATACGGTTTATTTTTACAACGAATGTTGAGTTTTTACAATGCAAATATTTAAATTTACGTAGTTGGGCGGATACAGAACACAAACAAAATGAATAATACAACTTTATAGGTACTAAAAGCACAAGTTAATTTAAAAAGACATAAGTTATCGCAATATTACACATTTGTTCGAATTTTTAAACTTATGATTTTTAGATACGAACTTTTGGTTTAAGATTATACCACGGTTGGAAAATTACACCAAAAAAGACGCTAACTTATAGTTATTATCACCGTGACTTTACGCCTCATTATTTCTATTTTTTAGAGTGGACTCTGTTCAAAAGCGGGCTATACGAATTGTGGGTGATCGAGCTTTGACATCAAAACTTGATTCCCTACAACATCGTCGCACTGTTGTTCACCTCGTTGTTTTTTACAAATATCGTCATCAGCAGTGCTCAGATGAAATCAGCGGCATCATCAATCACCTCAAACTTATTCTTACCCCTGTTCCACTCGGCAATCGGCTACCGCAACCAGTCAAACGGTCGAGATCCCGCGCTGTCATACTGGCAGATTGCAGAATGACTTCTTTGCCCGAACTGCATACAAATGGAATAGTTTGCCGGAATAGTCTCAGGTGGCTTCAACCCGCAGAGGTTTAAAAAAAGCGTTCATCAAGCGTTCAGTTGTTGTGGGACCTAGGTCTAGACCTAGGTCTTAAAAGGTATTTATGTGTTGGATGAGTTTTTTGTGAGCAATGCAAGTACATATTGGAAATCACTTGAATTTTGCAATTCGAAATAACTTTTCATTTTCTCTAAAATTCCTTCAGAAATTTATGTATTTATGTATTTTTTTTTTTTTTTATTAATTAGTTAGACATGTTTAGCACACTAAATATGAAATATTCATTATTTAGACTCTTTGAATATCCGAAGATACCATGTCAACAATTTAGAAATTTATGTATTAATGTAATTTTTGTATTTATGTGTTGTTGTGACACATATTCTAAACCCTATTACACAACACTTTTTATTTAAAAAAAAAAATTCAATGAATCTTAAAACGTGAAGTCAGTTTCTAGTAAAGTTGTTAGATAAACCTAAAACGAATCAAAAATATACCTCGATTATTGACGTTCACAAACAATTTTTATTTTAAACAAACAAATTTAAGCCACAAATTAAAAATTCATTTCAAACTTTCATAAATTTATTTAAACTAGTATATTATTGAATTAGGAGCTAAAGTTGTACTTTTTGTGTTGAGTCTATAGTTTGGCGGCCGACCGTCGGGAGGCCGACAATTATAAACGAAACACAAAAAGTCACTTTAGCTCCGAATTCAATACACTATTTTTTCGGCAAACGTTTAAATTTGTTTAAAAATATGAAATCAATGCATCAAATTTTTTACAAATATGTGTTAGGTAATAAATTTTCTGAAATTAATTTTTCTTGATTTTAATTCATTAAAATGAACTGAAATGCATTCTGTTTTGAACAAATTAATAATATCATGTTATTTTACTTTACTGCCGCCGTAAAAATATGAAAATTACTTTACTGCCGCCGTAAAAATATGAAAATTACTTTACAGCCGCCGTAAAAATATGAAAGTTACTTTACAGCCGCCGGCAGATAAAATTAAAATAGCGTTACTTTTGCAGCCGCCCTCTAAAAAGTAAGACTTTAGCTACTCCCCAGCGGCAATAAAGTTAAACTTTACAGCCGTTTGCCGAAAAAATCTTTTGCTGTACGCATTTCGGAAATTATTCCATCCTCAGCTGCTGTCGTTTTTGCAACTTAGCTTGATTGAATTTATTTTTTATTATGATAAAGAGTGATAAAGAAAGATTGTTCATAAATTTAATAACAATATGTATGCGTTAACAGTTAAAATTTGTTAAAAGTAAATGTATGGATATGGTTAATTAAATTGTATTACACATTACAAAAAACCTTTACAAACGTAAATAGATTAAAATAAAATTAAAAACAAAAAAAAAAAATATGAGAATCAAAAATTTAAAAAAACAAAGCGAAACAGAAGGTAAAAACACACATAAAGATTAAAATAATAAAATAAAAACAATAACAATAATAAAGTAACACGTAAAATAAAACAGCGAAAATTATTATCTCTAGATTTTAAATAAATCCGAGGTTATTGGTTCTACGTCTGTGTTTAGTATATTTTTTCTATTTTTGTGTTTTGTGTATGTGCAGACTTTCCCAGCCATTTAATTTTGTTGGATTCTGGACGTGTTTGCTAAGTCGATCCCCCCAATTGTACAATTTCTGTTTGTTTATTGCATGGGATGCAACGGATGATTTCTCTGGTCTATTGAATTTTATATGGGATATGTGTTCTTTATAGCCTATGTTCCTCATTGTCCGTCCAATATAAACTTTTTGGCAACTACATTTGATTCTGTATATACCAGATTTTTGTGATGCCGGTACACTATTCTTTGTATGGCCCAGTTGATTGCATAGTTTGTTTTTATTTTTAAATATTATGTTTTTTAAAAATGCTTTTTAATTTATTGGTTATGGGTGGCTGAAACGTAAAACTTATTCGCTTTTCATTATTGTTATTGTTTGAATCTTCATTCTTTAGGGTTGTTTTATTACGTTTCTCGATTCGCATCATCGTTTTCCTCACTATTAAATCGATGATATCGCTATCGTACCCATTCATGTCTGCGACTTTTCGAATGTATTCCAATTCGTCCATATAGTTTTTTGCTGAAAGTGGTAGGATGCACATTCTGTTTATCATGCTTCGGAAAGCTGCCATTTTTATCTGATACGAGCAATGTGAATCATTTGTTATAAATCTTTCCGTTGTGGTTGTATTTCTATATATGTTAACGTCAATTTTGCTGTCGTTCTTTCTTAGATTAAGATATAAGAACGGGAGAGAATGATTCTGCTCAATTTCTACAGTGAATTTGATGGTATCATATTGATTGTTTAGTCATTAGTGTATCTAACAGAGGTTGTACATCTTAGATTTTCATTATAGTGAAAACATCGTCGGCGTAGCGATGCCATGTTTTCGGTAGCTTTTGTTGCCTATTTAAACTGGTTTCTAAATGTCCAATGAATGCGTTAGAGATAAAGCAGGATAACGGGTTACCCATGCATGTGCCTTGTAATAGTTTGTAGAAAAAGCCATCGTACTAAAATTCGTTCTGTTCCATGCACATTTACTGCTAGGTTTGCATAAAGATCTGCTTCGGTTGTGGGAATATTTAAGGTTGACAACCACGTTCGTATAATTTCTAAAGCCTTCGGTACGGGGACATTCGGGTGTAATGATACTATGTCAAATGAGACCAATTCTAAATTTATATCTTGAATTTTATTTATGAAATCGGTGCTGTTTTTCACTTCGAGGGTAGGTGGAGGAGTGAAACTGTTCAATATTGATACTAAGCGTTTCGCAATCTTGCAAGTTGGTGCATTTATGTTTGAGACGATGGGTCTCATTTTGTTTCCAGACTTATGGATTTTTGGCAATCCATAAAGTTTGAGGATGGTTGGATTTGGAATTTTTAGTTGCCATTTCGGGATTTCTAGTACTTCATGCATCTGTTTAATTGCATTTGTAGCAGCCTTGATCATTTTCGGAAGTGGATTTCTCTTTATTTTTGTAAACGAGCATGTGTTTATAGTTTCTTCCATTCTTAATTTGTATTCAGATTTTTCGAATATATCCATAGAATTGCCTTTATCTGCTTTCATAAAGAAAACTGGTTTTTGTTTTAAATTTTTTAAGGTTTGGTGTTCCTCGTTCACATCTAGTTCTAGTTTTGCTAGTTCTAGTTTTCACATCTAGTTCTAGTTTTGCTTCCTTTTTCTGTTTTTAATAAAGGTGCTACTTCTTTTCTGACAGGACTTTTTTTGACTTCTGAATTGAATTTTATTGTCGTTTCTACATCCACTATTAGGGTGTCGGTATTTATTTTGGTTGGTCTAATGGTGTAAGGGACAAGGGATTAAATTACACCATTAGACCAACCAAAATAAATACCGACACCTTAATAGTCGATGTAGAAACGGCAATAAAATTCAATTCAGAAGTCATAAAAATTTCTATCAGAAAAGAAGTAGCACCTTCATTAAAAACAGAAAAAGGAAGCAAAACTAGAAAAGGTGATGTGAACGAGGAACACCAAACCTTAAAAAACTTAAAACAACAACCAGTTTTCTTTATGAAAGCAGATAAAGGCAATTCTATGGTTGTACTCGACAAATCTGAATACAAATTAAGAATCTAACGCATTCATTGGACATTTAGAAACCAGTTTAAATAGCCAACAAAAACTACCGAAAACATGGCATCGATGATGCGAATCGAGAAACGAAATAAAACCACCTTAAAGAATGAGGATTCAAACAATAACAATAATGAAAAGCGTATAAGTTTTACCTTTCAGCCACCCATAACCAATAAATTAAAAAGCATTTTTAAGAAACATAATTCTGAATCGGTATTTAAAAATAAAAACAAACTATGCAATCAACTGGGCCATACAAAGAATAGTGTACCGGCATCACAAAAATCTGGTATATACAGAATCAAATGTAGTTGCCAAAAAGTTTATATTGAACAGACAAAGAGGAACAGGTACTCGCTATAAAAAACACATATCCCATATAAAATTCAAAAGACCAGAGAAATCATCCGTTGCATCCCATGCAATAAACAAACAGAAATTGTACAATTGGGGAGATCGAACTTATCAAAGACGTCCAGAATCCAACAAAATTAGATGGCTGGGAAAGTCTGCACATGCACAAAAATAGAAAACAGATACTAAACACAGACGTAGAACCAATAACCTCCGATTTATTTAAAATCTAGAGATAATAATTTTTTCTGTCTTATTTTACCTGTTACTGTATTATTGTTACTGTTTTTATTTTATTACTAGGGGTATCCCGCGGGTTGCGCCCTCCCCCCCCACCACCCCTTCCCCCGCACGCCAATACACTCTTTGCCTTTTCATCCGCCTTTGATACAATTACTAAGTACTATCCATCATAATCCAACCTCTTCTAATATATTCTGTGTGCACCTGCTGCTTAACTATAATTCTACAAAAAAACCATCGTGAAGTGACTTACTATAAATTTGTAATTTGTATACGATCCATTACAAATGGCTGGAAATAATAATATGTATTAAGAAAATAATGAAGTTTATTTACAGAAAATGAAACTGTGCAAAAATAATGATGAAAAACAAACTATCTGTCATATAAATAATTAATTTTCTTATTAATATTGAAATTATATAATTGATAAATTTGAAATTTTTATGAATAAAAAGGAATAATTTTTATTTGGAAGGGTTTTTTGTGAACAATTAAGCTTAAGTGCATATTGGAAATCACTTGAATTTTCTTGCAATTCGAAATAACTTTTCATTCTCTCTAAAATTCCATTAGGAAAATTTTTTGTGTTTTGTACCAGGATTTGAACTCACATTCAGCAGAGACGTATGATCAAATCCCGTGTGTCTTACACAACTTAGCCACAGCGGCGATGACGTACCATATTTTAATTTTGATGTTTAGATAATTTCTAAATTGAATCTTCATCATTTTTCATATTTACTTAACTATCGTTTTTTAAGAATCGGGCAGTCGCGAAAATTTTCAAAATTTTTTTTTGCAAATTTGGTATTACTCGATCGGGCTTGGCCGTCTCCCGAAAACTTTATGAGATTGGGGTGGTAAGACCCACTCCCACCCCTCTACAACCTCTTTAAGTTTTAGCATATAAAAATCTATATAAAATAAATGGGAAGAGATAAAAAAATTTAATGGCACCATTATCTTTTATTCAGACCGGCGCAACTTTTGAGTACAAAAGTTGGTTTGCCCAATCTCATAAAGTTTTCGGGAGACGGCCAAGCCCGATCGATTGATACCAAAATCAAAAAATCGAGTCAAAAAAATTTCCAAAAACCACGTTTTCTGCCCGATTCTTAAAAAAAACGATAGTTAAGTTGAATCTTTCACCTATGATTACATATTGGAAATTGCATTTCTTTGGGATTTTTTGTATTAAATTTCTAAATATTACGATGTATGAATTCATAGGATGAGAGAATATTTCGTCAACACTTAAGTCAACATTCTAATCAACATCCTAAGTCACGAGTGTAAAGTCATTATGGCACGAAACACAAAAAATTTTTCTAAAGAGTTTTAGAGAAAATGAAAAGTTATTTCGAATTGCAAAATTCAAGTGATTTCCAATATGTACTTAAGCTTAATTGTTCACAAAAAACCCTTCCAAATTAAAAATTCCCCTGAAGTTGTCTATATTTCCTAACCAAAAATATAGCAATGAATGGACCATGCGTCAGATATTAAGTTTCGCATTGATTGGCAACAATCAATAATGACTTTACACTCGTGACTCAGGATGTTGATTAGAATATTGATTTAAGTGTTGCGAAATATTCTCTCATCCTATGAATACATACATCGTAATATCTAGAAATTTAATACAAAAAATCACAAAGAAATAATTTTATGTTCTATAAAAAAAATAAACAAAATCAATAAAAAATAAATATAGGGTCCGCGTTGAACCCCGAACCTTTCTCACATCCCTCTACATCGACAATGACAACAAAAGTTTGTACTGAGTTTTTTAAACATCATTTTATTAAATCGGTTTAAATTATTAAATGTTTAAAAATGTATATTATAACACAAACTGTTTTTTGTCCCAATAATATCAAATGTTTGCAACCTACATGGTTTTTAAAAATGTAAATTGTTAAAAATCTATATTTTTCTATGCTGTTATGTTCGTTGTTCTATAGAACAATTTTCTGGGTCTGACTCCTGCTATAATTGTGCTCCAAAGGGGAGTTAAGAAAAGCATTTCAAACATTTATATTGGCTTACATACAAAACACAACTATAATCATTTAAAAAATTCTCTCTGAAATTTTGTTTTTGCAAACAATAATTTTAATGTTATATAAAAAAAATGTAAAAAAAAAAACAATAAAAAATGTACTACGTCATCAGCGTTACGACCGTATAGAGGAATAGACTCAGGGCTATTATATTATAGATTTTAATCTTTATCTTTGTTTTTACCTTCTGTTTCGCTTTGTTTTTTTAAATTTTTGATTCTCATATTTTTTTTTTTTGTTTTTAATTTTATTTTAATCTATTTACGTTTGTAAAGGTTTTTTGTAATGTGTAATACAATTTAATTAACCATACATTTACTTTAATCAAATTTTAACTGTTAACGCATACATATTGTTATTAAATTTATGTACAATCTTTCTTTATCACTCTTTATCATAATAAAAAATAAATTCAATCAAGATTAGTTGCAAAAACGACAGCAGCTGAGGATGGAATAATTTCCGAAATGCGTACTGCAAAAGATTTTTTAATAGTATTTTAACCAATGAGTGTATAATGAAATAGTTTATTCTCAAGCAAAAGTGCAAGTTTGAGCGAGGCACGAGCGAGAATTTTAATTTGCGAGAGAATAAAATTCATTAAATACGAATCGATTACAATACTTTATTCTTTGACAAAGAATTGTGTATTATAAAAAAAAATTTAAAAAACACGCTTTTTGAAAAACGAACTAAAAAGTAGAAAATAAATTGTGCATTAACACCAGCGTTATGTCTTTTATAATTATATATTCTTGGAAATTGTAAGAAGAAAAAATATTTAACATAAATGGTATTTAACACATCTTAGCATAGATGCAAATATTAAATTTTTGACTAATTTAAAATGCTAATTTTCGATTGACAAACAGTTTTCCGTTCCCATTTGTTACATAAAATAAAAGTGGGTGACGCATACATTAATATAGAAAAGGAACAAATGTATGCTATATTAATCTTTAACAAGAGAGACTACCAACGTTTATTCCCTTTCCTTTCTGAATGCGCCACCCACTTTTATTTTATGTAACAAATGGGAACGAAAAACTGTTTGTCAATCGAAAATTAGCATTTTAAATTAGTCAACAATTTAATATTCGCATCTATGCTAAGATGTGTTAAATACCATTTAGATATTTTTTCTTCTAACAATTTCAAAGGAAATATAATTATAAAAGACATAACGCTGGTGTTAATGCAAAATCTATTTTCTACTTTTTAGTTCGTTTTTCAAAAAGTGTGTTTTTTAAATTTGTTTTATTTATTTTTTTATTTTAGAGTTTTTAGTTATATAATTTTACCTACAAATAAGTTAACCACATTATAGTACGTTCATATTACGATGAAATCAAGCTCGAAATCATCTAAAATCTAAGTTTTCAAAAAACCGTTCACATTATTATTAATATGATTAAGCATGACAGTTATTTGTAAATTATCAAAAAATGAGCAAAATTTTTAAATAAATATGTTATGTTAGAAATATCCAAACCAATTTGTCTGTTTTTCTATTATTTTTGAGTCAAAACTTTCAATTACCAAAAAAAAATTCTTTTGTATGACTCAAAATATTATTAAAATTTTACAATAGCCATCTTTTTATTTGGATTCAAAACAAAATATTTGCTTCATTAAATGTCACTTTAGAAATAGGGATGCATTTTTTTTTCGAAAATCGAAAATTCAGGGGTGCTTAGTGTGATTTTAAATAGATTTCATTGAAATCATCTTTCAACATGATTTGGATTTTGTATACAAAAATTAACCAAAACAAGCTGATAATCCAGCTGAAATCATAAATAGTTTGAAATCATGGTAATGTGAACGTAGTATTACACAGAAAATACACCATAAGTAAAACTAGCAATTAAATCATTCACCGAAAATTTAATATTCTTTGAAATTTAAAGTAATTTTAATAAGGTTAATTGCACTATAACAATCGTAATTATGTTATTTAAACATCCAGTGTAAAATTTTAGTCCGATTCTTTGCTCATTGTTTTAATTTTAAGTTGTACATAAATTATTAAATATGAGATTTCGCACCATATATCAAGTTTTTTTCGGAAAAAAGGTCTGAATCATAGAGCTTTTTCCTTAAAATTCAAATCGTTATATTACTGTATGTAATTGATAGATTACATACCGCAATGATAATTAGAAATCATTAATTATGTATTAAAATGTATTGAAAAAATAATAATTATGCAACTATAGTACAAAAAACTTAACGAGAACACAAAACAATCTGGATTTAGAAGAAATAACAATTATTTTAAATTTTCGAAATATAAATCACTCATTATTTACAATTTAAGGCCATTTTTTCATATAAAAATGACAAAAATGTGTAATATGTCCTCTATTATAATGAGATACTCAGTATGAGCAAAATTTCAGGGCGGTAAATGGGTCATTCAGATCTTATGGATTTTCATATAAATTCTAAAGCTCTTAGAGATGGAGAAAAAATTATATAAAAATTGAAATTTTTTTTTTCAGTTTTATTAAGTTTTTTAGTCTAAAACTTTTAGAAACGCGTACAGACTGGTTCAACAAACTTGCTTTTTTAATCCCATAATGGGAAGTAGTTGAAAAATTGATGACAAAATTCCACCCAACACAACTGTCAAATCTCAAGTTAAATAAAAGTGTGTAATAATAATGACAAAAATGTGTAATATGTCATATATTTTAATGATATACTCAGTATGAGCGAAATTCCAACGTGGAAAATGGGTCATTCGGATCTTATGAATTTTCATATTTTCATACATAATAACTGATTTTTAATTATCATTGCTGTATATAACCTGTCAAATACACCAAAATAACGATTTGAACTTTAAGAAAAAAGGTCTATAAGCTTTGAAATTAGAACGAAATGTCATACTTTTATTGTTTTTTCTGTTCATTATTTATAATGTAAGGCCTTTTATCCATATAAAATGACACAAACATGTATGATGTCTATGATTATAATGATTTATACAGTATTAACAAAATTCCTTCGCTCAAAATGAGTCAACCACATTATGAGGATTTCAGTGCAATTATTTAAGGTCTTTCAGAGTGAAGAAAAATTTGAATTTTTTTTCTTCAGTTTTATAAAGTTTTTTGCTTTAAAAGTTTTAGAAATACATACTGACTGCTTCAACAAACTTGTCTTTTCAATTTGGGATCAATCACATAATGGAAAGTTACTGAAAAATGAATCACAAAATTCCACCCATCAAAGCTCTCAAAAGTCAAGTTAAATAAAAGTGTGCAAAAATAAAAACATTTTCTTCAATTAAAACAATAAATCTTTATAGTTTTAATTGATAAATCAAATTTCTTATTTAAAAAAACCCTGATGATAAAAAACGCCCATCTCAAACAATCAACCAAGTTCAACTAAACGAAATAGGAGAATTTAATTTAAAATTTGATTTTTGAACAAAACTTATCAAAGCAATTGTGATTATAATTTGAAAATAATTTTAATGAAATCAAAACAATTTGACCAATTGGAATCATACCAATTGAATAATGATAATTTTTTTATAGGAAAATTTTCATTAGACAATAGGTTAAGTTCATTAGGCTATAGGTTAGAAAACAATACAATAATACATACTATTATTATAAAAAAAACATACAAGTAAAGCTGATATAATTAAATGGAAGAGAATAAACAAATTTATGAAAGTTTGAAATGAATTTTCAATTTGTGGCTTAAATTTGTTTGTTTAAAAATAAAAATTGTTTGTGAACGTAAATAATCGATGTATATTTTTGATTCGTTTTTGATTTATCTAACAACTTTACTAAAAATACATTATAGCTATTTAAAAAAAACATACATACATTTCCACCAAATTTGTTGGTATTATCGAAATAATCAATAAACCTTATATTTATGTAAAGTTTGCCCAATATCTCAGTCAAAGCAATGACTTCACAGTTTTTTCCTGCAGTTTGTATAATGTTATGTATATGTTGATTTAACGATATTAAGAGAACAAACCAGTGCAATATTTTTTTTACTGAAATAGTGTTTTAACTATAATTTTCATAGAAATACTAAAGACAGTCTTTTTCTACGGTGCTATTACACACATATTAAATTCAGCTCCCATAATCAATATTACAGTTACCATAATCTGAAAAGTTAATGAAAAATATTTTGTATGAGAAAAAGAGGGATAGCTGCGCGAGATAGATATAAAAACTGCACGAAAAGTTAACCGATAGCAACTGACTTTTGAAAAATTATTTGGTTTACTAATTAACTGCTAGAAAATTGTCAGATTTCATCTGCAAATTCAACCGGTTTAAAACCGATTATCAAATTAATTGATTTTCATATTGAAATCATAATAAAAATTATATTATATTATGTATAAAATGATTAAATACATATTTTCAAGATTGTAATGTGAAAATTTTACGTTTTCTTTCGTATTTTCGATTCACATTTTTTTTTTAAATCTTAGCGCATTTTCTTATTGTACAAGCTACAACAATTGCTCTATAATGTATTGTCGCCATTTTGTCGTTCATTTACTTTTACAGTATATAATTTATTTACAATTTATATACTGTTAATTTAGATATAATCGATCATAAAATATTATATATTATAATACTAAATAACTAAAGATTATTTTAGAAATTGTTGTTTAAAAATTAATATTACCTAGTAAAATGATTTTCATTTTCTTTCAGTTTTTGTTCTTTTCGCTATCTACAGTCAAAAATAATAAATACTATCATCTGAAAAGTGGATGATAGCAACTGAATTTAATTTGTGTGTAATAACACCATAAGATAAGAGATCTTCCTCAGCGAAAAGGTTTCTTTATTTATAGAAACATTTCCCTGGAGTATACACGAGAGATCAAAAGTATATTAGGAAAAATAAAATACAAAATATTTTACTAAAAAAGACTCAATTTTCCTTATAAATTCATAAACATTAAAAATTTCAAACCAGAGTTTACAATTTTATTTTATTCGACCACTCATTTCAACCTTTAAAATAATATTCAAAAAGTAAAATGTTTATAATTTGAATATCGTTCTTACTCGTAAAAGTAAAATTTTTGTTTTTTCAAATTTTACATCTTTGGAGTAGATTACATTTTCCTGTTCTTTCATTCGATTTGCAAAAGAACAAAATTATAGTACCTTTTCGTCATCCTTAATATTCATTTTTCTAACAATACATGTATAATTGAACGAAGCATTTAGTAGCAAGAATGATATTTTATTATTTACTTCGGTCTGAAAGACCTAAGTATTACATTCATGAGCTCAAAGTGAAATTCTTACCCCCACTTTTTTTGACATTTCTCGACGTTTTAGGACCTCCTGATTCTAAAAAAGCAAAAAAAAAAATGTATGTCTGTCTGCCGGCCGGCCGTCCGTTCGGCCGTCCGGCCGGCCGCCGTCATTACCTACGCTGCAGGGAAAACCGCTGGAGGGATTTACGTTACTTTTATTTATTTGAGGAATCTAATACTTTCTGCTACGAGCACTATGAGCAATTTCTTGAATAACATATGAAAAACTTTTTTGGTAGGGAAAAATCAGTGTTTTTCATTGTAGTTTGAATTTGGTTTAATTTTTATTAAAACTATTATGGGTAATATAATAATTATAGATAATATAAAAAGAATCAGTCAGCTAATATTGGGCAATTCCCTACACATCCCTTCCAATTCCACTCACCCTACACAGAATCGCCTTATCAGAAGTCAATTCAGACTTGAAGTCGTTGTTGTTCGTCACCACTCACCAGCCTTTCACCATGATCGTTTGCCTTTAATGCTATCGTTTAACCAATTTTACTTTACCCGTGATTTTCATAACAAATACACAAAATATGTTCAATCTTCCAAAAAATATATGCTACACACATCCATAAAATATATTTTTCATTCTTCGAAATAGAAGTTTTTGCATGCGAAAATATTTGTTGCAATCGAAAAACTAAATGTTACACATCGAAATATATTTTGTTCATATTGTATAATGATGATTTGATACCGTGTATTGTAAATGGTATACCATGTCTATATCGTAGATCGTGTCATTAGATACTCCTTGTAATCTATATACTAACGTTATATACTAACGTTAACTAATATATTACGTTATTTACTAACGTTAACTTATATACTAACATTTACTAATATTAACTCTATACTAACGTTAACATCTAGAGATTTGTACTAAAATGCTTTCGATTTAAATTTCTTTAATTTGTTTAAGTATTCATTAAATACAACAAATACAATATATTAGTTGAATTTTGTGCAATAAATTTGTTCATTATTTTTTCCAACAATTTTTATCAATAAAAATTTTAATCACTGAAGTTCGAAAAAAAATTTTAGTCGGACTAAAAATCTTTAAAATTAAATATCTCAAGAACACGAATTAACGCCTCTTTGTGAATTTGATATATTTTAAAGTAAGGATAGAACTATTTTAAAATTATAATTTAATTGAATTTAAAATGTTTATAGTAGAATTTTTTTGCCAGCGAACACAAAATTTGTTTGTTATGCGCATATTGTTTGCACATGCGC
Organism: Diogma glabrata; assembly: GCA_963693315.1. Lineage (NCBI taxonomy): Eukaryota > Metazoa > Arthropoda > Insecta > Diptera > Cylindrotomidae > Diogma > Diogma glabrata. The sequence continues at coordinate 189,016,748 of OY856187.1, read as the reverse complement.
ATGCACATGCGCATATTGTTTGCACATTCAGTGTCTCGATTAAAATATTAAAAAAAACTATTGGGGTCCCATTGAAATGGACAAAAAAAACGCATAAAATTTATAAATTACTATTGAAATTCAACCAATTATAATAGAAACCCAAAAACTAGTAGAAATATTAATGATTTTGTTGGAAATATAACAAAATTTTGATAATTAAAAATAATTATAATAAAAATAACGACGCCTATGGAAACAAATATGACAACAAACAAATGGTACGAACTAGAAGTAGAAATTTAACTAATATAATTGTTTTGAAAACAAATTTATCCCAAAATAAATAATACATCTCTGTTTTACTTTTTGTCTCATCTTTTATCTCTTGCTGCGTCGTAGCTGTCAGAAATTCGCTGGCAAAAAAATTCTACTATACTAAGTTATATTTTTTATTTTGTCCATACTACATATATGCCAAGTTTCAGGAAAATCAAAAATGGTCAAGTTCAAATTTCGACTTTTTTACCTATGTAGATCACGTTTTTCATCAACAGTATAGAACAAAAAGTTTCACTTTGTGCCGGTAACTATTTTTAATAGGTGAATTTTATCGAAATAATATTATGTATTATATAGTTATAATAGTATAGTAATATACGATTATTGTACTGTACTGTACTATTGTATAGTAATATACTATTATATTTATATATAGTAAAAGATAAGTGAGTTATTGATATTGGTGTATAAGCGAACGTAAAGAAGAAGGATGTCGACGAAGTCGAACGTATTTATGATTTGCAAATTCTTACATTCTCAATTCATTTTTGACTATATGTGATGGTATCTTGCCATTGTAAAAATAACGGTATCGGCCATTGTAAAAATTACTTGACATCCGAATTCTACGCCTCCAATTCATCTATAATTAGTAAGTTGTTAATTTTGATTAAAAGCTACAGTAGTTTTATCAATTGAGAGCTTTCAAATACTGATCACAATATTTCATCCCAGTTAAATTTGAACACAATACATATTAAGGAAATGTAATTGAGGAAATAGCTCATTAATTTTCTATTCTTTAATTTTGATAACTGAAGTTGATTGCATTTTTATGATAATTATTAATATTAATATTATTTTAATTTATAGATAAAAATCTATTGTTATATTATTATTATATATGTATACTCTTTTACGTAATTAAAAAATTAGTCTTGTACGTGTATTGCTAGTGTAAATAATTACTTTTTGGAGTACCTTTATGTTCTTACTTTTAACGATTGAAAAAAGTCATTCCATCACTATTGCTGGGAAGTGTTATAATAGCTATTTATAAAGGGAATTGTGGCTCGAGGCGTTAGCCGGGGGCAACAAACACTCGAAAACAAAAAAGATACTTTATGCCCGAATTACATACAAGATTTTTTGTACAAGTAAGAATTCTGCGGTGACATGTTGTAACATCACTTGCTTTCGCTTCGATAGTGATCATCGAAGCGAAAATAAATATAATTGGTATATGTTATAACTTTTTCGTTCGATAGTATATATTTTACGTTGGCAGCATTTTTTTCGATGTTTTTTTTGACAGATTAATATATGTTAAATATTTATTTATTTAAACGTATAGGAATATTTTCATCAATATTTATATTGATTTGGTAAAAATGTTTGTATTGGTGAGTGTGCAATAGCATTGTCAATAGGAGTAAATTATATATCCAATTATTTATGTAAAAAGCTCTTAGGAAAAAAATCAATTATTTTGGAATTTTGCAAAAAAAAATTAAAATAGTATCATGATGAATTTTGTTGTACGATACCACCGAATTACATCGTTATCGATTTAGAAAATAGCAAATCAATAAAAGGTTTGGTATATTATGGATAGATCTTGGTTTGCGACTCTTACCAAATTTCAGACAAAAACATTGGCCCAATACATACTATCGTATTTAAAGGATCGTAAATGTCTTAATTTTTATTGAATTTTTTGATTATTAGCGTACGAGATATAAGTTATCTAAATGTGCTGCAATTTCTAATGCACTTTTGCTCCAAAATATAATGATGGATAATCGAAAAAAGTGATGGTCGAAAATGTTACAACATGCCGATTCATCGAAAATTTCGATACTTCATCGAACATCGAAAACTTCGATGTTACAACATGTCACCGCTGTATTATTTGATTAAATTGAAATACCTACATTTACACAAAATAGTAAAACGTTTGTTGAGAAAATTGTTTAATCCAACATACATACATACAAACATACATACATACATACTAGAATTTCTATTGCGAGAAAGTTGGACGATCAAAACGTGCTAGCTAGATTGTGCACAAATTTGCTATTTAATTACTATGTAATGCTTTCCTTTACTATTTGTTTACTATGTAATTCTTCAAAAAATTCTTTTATTTTAATTGGACATTTTTCAATATTGCTTATGACAATTGATTATGTTCGACATTACTTTTGCCGCAGAACTCCTTCAACGCCTCCAGTAAAGACGGTAAAATATCCATAAATTTTTTTAACCCTGCCTTTACATCCATTGGCATTAAATCAGCAGCATTTCTTATTGCATTATTTAGAATATGAACTGCGAATCCAATACCCAATATACATTCTGGTTCAAATTCGAGTTTAGCTTGCTTTGTTTATTCTTTATTGAGAAAAAAAATTAGAAATTAGAAAATTATAATTTTACTTTTGAGCTACCTAGTTAAAGTGTGTTTTAAACAGAGTTTGAAACGCTACTTATGTCACTCCTTCACTTTGTTCTTTCAGAGCGCGTAACTTAAAAAAATATAATACTCCCAAATGCAAGAGTGAAAATATGGAGGGGCTGAAATCTCACAGCTCTGAGATATCAAGACTTCGGTCTGGGTTAAAGATTTTGATATAGTTTTCGGTAAAAAACTTTTATGAGGACATGGTTTTTAGTTTTGGGCAGCGATGTATATCAAACATAACTCTTTGTTAAAGTACAAGCATTTTTTTAACTCAGTTTAAAAATTTACTACACAACTAACACGAAACATCAATACGTTGCCAGAAAATTATAATCAAAATTCCAAAAATATTGTAAAAATTAAATAAAGTCAAACTTTTTCAAAATTCCAAAAATATTCCAAAAATTAGAATAAAATCAAATATTTAAATTTTTTTTCCAAAAATTATAATAATAATTTTATCCAAAAATTATAATAATATCAAAAATTTAAAATTTTTCAAAATTCTAAAAATATTTCAAAAATTCTTACAAAATCAAAAATTAAAACTTTTGCCGATATTTCATTTTAGATTACATTTACGTCATAAAAACAGCTACATTTTTTTTCCAAAAAATTGGCTAAAAAATAAATGAAATCATTTTTTGACACACTTGACATTATTTTTTGACAAACTTATAATGCCATAATTCTCTATAATAATAATAAAATATCATGTCATACAAACTATTAATTTTATTGTTTTCTAAAAAAAATGGGTAAAAAATAAATAAAAACCTTTCTTTTGACACACTTGACAACATGTTTTGACAAACTTATAATCCATAATTCTCAATAATAATAATAAAATTTCATTTCAAAGAAACAATTTTATTTTTTTCCAAAAAAAGTGTAAAAAACTAAATAAAAATCTTTTGACACACTTGACAACATTTTTTTGACAACCTCATAATGCCATAATTCTCAATAATAATAATAAAACTTCATTTCAAACAAACAATTAATTTTATTTTTTTTTTTCCAAAAAATTAGGTAAAAAAATAAATAAAAATCTTTCTTTTGACACACTTGACAACATTTTTTTGACAAACTTATAATGCAATAATCTAGTTTTTGATCTCACATACCAATCCCGACCATCAAGATTTCTCCAAATTTAATGTTCTTACTCGTAATCACTTAAAACGAACGTTTTTTAAGCCAAAAATATGAAAATTTGCTATTTTTGACACACATAATGATACGTCCATCATACGTCCGGCCGGCCGCCGTCATTACCTACGCTGCAGGGAAAACCGCTGGAGGGATTTCAAAATTTTTTTTTTTCTAAAAATAGGTATTCACAAGGGACAGGTCCGAAAGGACGCTGTGTTCGATAACTGTACCGGAAGTGTGTCAAAAAAATCATTATGTGTGTCAAAAATAGCAAATTTTCATATTTTTGGCTTAAAAAACGTTCGTTTTAAGTGATTACGAGTAAGAACATTAAATTTGGAGAAATCTTGATGGTCGGGATTGGTATGTGAGATCAAAAACTAGATTATTGCATTATAAGTTTGTCAAAAAAATGTTGTCAAGTGTGTCAAAAGAAAGATTTTTATTTATTTTTTTACCTAATTTTTTGGAAAAAAAAAATAAAATTAATTGTTTGTTTGAAATGAAGTTTTATTATTATTATTGAGAATTATGGCATTATGAGGTTGTCAAAAAAATGTTGTCAAGTGTGTCAAAAGATTTTTATTTAGTTTTTTACACTTTTTTTGGAAAAAAATAAAATTGTTTCTTTGAAATGAAATTTTATTATTATTATTGAGAATTATGGATTATAAGTTTGTCAAAAAATGTTGTCAAGTGTGTCAAAAGAAAGGTTTTTATTTATTTTTTACCCATTTTTTTTAGAAAACAATAAAATTAATAGTTTGTATGACATGATATTTTATTATTATTATAGAGAATTATGGCATTATAAGTTTGTCAAAAAATAATGTCAAGTGTGTCAAAAAATGATTTCATTTATTTTTTAGCCAATTTTTTGGAAAAAAAATGTAGCTGTTTTTATGACGTAAATGTAATCTAAAATGAAATATCGGCAAAAGTTTTAATTTTTGATTTTGTAAGAATTTTTGAAATATTTTTAGAATTTTGAAAAATTTTAAATTTTTGATATTATTATAATTTTTGGAATTTTGAAAAAATTTTCAATTTTTGATTTTGTAATAATTTTTGCAATATTTTTAGCATTTTGGAAAAAGTTTGAATTTTTAAGAATTTTTGAAATGTTGGAATTTAGAAAAAATTTAAATATTTGATTTTATTCTAATTTTTGGAATATTTTTGGAATTTTGAAAAAGTTTGACTTTATTTAATTTTTACAATATTTTTGGAATTTTGATTATAATTTTCTGGCAACGTATTGATGTTTCGTGTTAGTTGTGTAGTAAATTTTTAAACTGAGTTAAAAAAATGCTTGTACTTTAACAAAGAGTTATGTTTGATATACATCGCTGCCCAAAACTAAAAACCATGTCCTCATAAAAGTTTTTTACCGAAAACTATATCAAAATCTTTAACCCAGACCGAAGTCTTGATATCTCAGAGCTGTGAGATTTCAGCCCCTCCATATTTTCACTCTTGCATTTGGGAGTATTATATTTTTTTAAGTTACGCGCTCTGAAAGAACAAAGTGAAGGAGTGACATAAGTAGCGTTTCAAACTCTGTTTAAAACACACTTTAACTAGGTAGCTCAAAAGTAAAATTATAATTTTCTAATTTCTAGTTTTTTTTCTGAATAAAGAATAAACAAAGCAAGCTAAACTCGAATTTGAACCAGAATGTATATTGGGTATTGGATTCGCAGTTCATATTCTAAATAATGCAATAAGAAATGCTGCTGATTTAATGCCAATGGATGTAAAGGCAGGGTTAAAAAAATTTATGGATATTTTACCGTCTTTACTGGAGGCGTTGAAGGAGTTCTGCGGCAAAAGTAATGTCGAACATAATCAATTGTCATAAGCAATATTGAAAAATGTCCAATTAAAATAAAAGAATTTTTTGAAGAATTACATAGTAAACAAATAGTAAAGGAAAGCATTACATAGTAATTAAATAGCAAATTTGTGCACAATCTAGCTAGCACGTTTTGATCGTCCAACTTTCTCGCAATAGAAATTCTAATTAGTTTTTGCATTTCGTCCCACATTTTAGCGATTTGGCTCTGGTCAGTTTAATTTACAGGCATGTTTTGTGAAATTTTATTTTGAGAATATTGTTTAATCTAACCATTTATTTGTTTGTTTGTAATTTTACATACAATTAAAATTAAATGAAATGGTTGCTAAAGAAATTTAGAAAAAAATTCACAAAACATTACGGGAATACTGAATTTAACAATTTTCTCAAAATATATTTAACAAGAAATATATGTACGTATGTATGTATGTATGTTTGTATGTATGTATGTTGGATTAAACAATTTTCTCAACAAACGTTTTACTATTTTGTGTAAATGTAGGTATTTCAATTTAATCAAATAATACAGCGGTGACATGTTGTAACATCGAAGTTTTCGATGTTCGATGAAGTATCGAAATTTTCGATGAATCGGCATGTTGTAACATTTTCGACCATCACTTTTTTCGATTATCCATCATTATATTTTGGAGCAAAAGTGCATTAGAAATTGCAGCACATTTAGATAACTTATATCTCGTACGCTAATAATCAAAAAATTCAATAAAAATTAAGACATATACGATCCTTTAAATACGATAGTATGTATTGGGCCAATGTTTTTGTCTGAAATTTGGTAAGAGTCGCAAACCAAGATCTATCCATAATATACCAAACCTTTTATTGATTTGCTATTTTCTAAATCGATAACGATGTAATTCGGTGGTATCGTACAACAAAATTCATCATGATACTATTTTAATTTTTTTTTGCAAAATTCCAAAATAATTGATTTTTTTCCTAAGAGCTTTTTACATAAATAATTGGATATATAATTTACTCCTATTGACAATGCTATTGCACACTCACCAATACAAACATTTTTACCAAATCAATATAAATATTGATGAAAATATTCCTATACGTTTAAATAAATAAATATTTAACATATATTAATCTGTCAAAAAAAACATCGAAAAAAATGCTGCCAACGTAAAATATATACTATCGAACGAAAAAGTTATAACATACCAATTATATTTATTTTCGCTTCGATGATCACTATCGAAGCGAAAGCAAGTGATGTTACAACATGTCACCGCAGAATTCTTACTTGTACAAAAAATCTTGTATGTAATTCGGGCATAAAGTATCTTTTTTGTTTTCGAGTGTTTGTTGCCCTCGGCTAACGCCTCGAGCCCCAATTCCCTTTATAAATAGCTATTATAACACTTCCCAGCAATAGTGATGGAATGACTTTTTTCAATCGTTAAAAGTAAGAACATAAAGGTACTCCAAAAAGTAATTATTTACACTAGCAATACACGTACAAGACTAATTTTTTAATTACGTAAAAGAGTATACATATATAATAATAATATAACTATAGATTTTTATCTATAAATTAAAATAATATTAATTTTAATAATTATCATAAAAATGCAATCAACTTCAGTTATCAAAATTAAAGAATAGAAAATTAATGAGCTATTTCCTCAATTACATTTCCTTAATATGTATTGTGTTCAAATTTAACTGGGATGAAATATTGTGATCAGTATTTGAAAGCTCTCAATTGATAAAACTACTGTAGCTTTTAATCAAAATTAACAACTTACTAATTATAGATGAATTGGAGGCGTAGAATTCGGATGTCAAGTAATTTTGTAGGTAAAATCTAATTTTTGAAATAGTGTCATCAAACCGTTATTTTTACAATGGCAAGATACCATCACATATAGTCAAAAATGAATTGAGAATGTAAGAATTTGCAAATCATAAATACGTTCGACTTCGTCGACATCCTTCTTCTTTACGTTCGCTTATACACCAATATCAATAACTCACTTATCTTTTACTATATATAAATATAATAGTATATTACTATACAATAGTACAGTACAGTACAATAATCGTATATTACTATACTATTATAACTATATAATACATAATATTATTTCGATAAAATTCACCTATTAAAAATAGTTACCGGCACAAAGTGAAACTTTTTGTTCTATACTGTTGATGAAAAACGTGATCTACATAGGTAAAAAAGTCGAAATTTGAACTAGACCATTTTTGATTTTCCTGAAACTTGGCATATATGTAGTATGGACAAAATAAAAAATATAACTTAGTAAACATTTTAAATTCAATTAAATTATAATTTTAAAATAGTTCTATCCTTACTTTAAAATATATCAAATTCACAAAGAGGCGTTAATTCGTGTTCTTGAGATATTTAATTTTAAAGATTTTTAGTCCGACTAAAATTTTTTTTCGAACTTCAGTGATTAAAATTTTTATTGATAAAAATTGTTGGAAAAAATAATGAACAAATTTATTGCACAAAATTCAACTAATATATTGTATTTGTTGTATTTAATGAATACTTAAACAAATTAAAGAAATTTAAATCGAAAGCATTTTAGTACAAATCTCTAGATGTTAACGTTAGTATAGAGTTAATATTAGTAAATGTTAGTATATAAGTTAACGTTAGTATATAACGTAATATATTAGTTAACGTTAGTATATAACGTTAGTATATAGATTACAAGGAGTATCTAATGACACGATCTACGATATAGACATGGTATACTATTTACAATACACGGTATAAAATCATCATTATACAATATGAACAAAATATATTTCGATGTGTAACATTTAGTTTTTCGATTGCAACAAATATTTTCGCATGCAAAAACTTCTATTTCGAAGAATGAAAAATATATTTTTTCGGCAAACGGCTGTAAAGTTTAACTTTACTGCCGTTAGGGAGTTAGCTAAAGTCTTACTTTTTAGCCTGACAGCAAAAGTAACGTCTAGCGACAGCAAAAGTAACGCCATTTTTATTTTATATTACGGAGGCTGTAAAGTAGCATTTGTTATTTGTTAGTTTGTTATTTTTTCAAACATATTGTATAACCATGACAACAAAAAATAAGTTGATTCTCATAAAATGAAATTTTGAAAAGGCTGCTTTGTTAAAAAAATTTTATTCATACAAATTTAAATGTTTTTTTCTCTTTTTTGGAAGGAATTATGACGATAAAAATTCATATTTATAAAAAGTTTGATGTATTAATTTCATATTTAAAAAAAATTTAAACGTTTGCCGAAAAAATAGTGTATTTAATTCGGAGCTAAAGTGACTTTTTGTGTTTCGTCTATAATTGTCGGCCTCCCTGCGGTCGGCCGTCAAACTATGAACTCAACACAAAAAGTATCACTTTAGCTCCTAATTAAATAATGTACTATTATGGATGTGTGTAGCATATATTTTTTGGTTATTTTATTTTAGCACAAGATTGAACATATTTTGTGTATTTGTTATGAAAATCACGGGTAAAGTAAAATGGGTTAAACGATAGCATTAAAGGCAAACGATCATGGTGAAAGGCTGGTGAGTGGTGACGAACAACAACGACTTCAAGTCTGAATTGACTTCTGATAAGGCGATTCTGTGTAGGGTGAGTGGAATTGGAAGGGATGTGTAGGGAATTGCCCAATATTAGCTGACTGATTCTTTTTATATTATCTATAATTATTATATTACCCATAATAGTTTTAATAAAAATTAAACCAAATTCAAACTACAATGAAAAACACTGATTTTTCCCTACCAAAAAAGTTTTTCATATGTTATTCAAGAAATTGCTCATAGTGCTCGTAGCAGAAAGTATTAGATTCCTCAAATAAATAAAAGTAACGTAATGAAATTATTACACACCAGTAATAATAAACATTTAAATTTGGTAACGAAAGCGATTGTCATTAAAAATCACAAAATATGCGCATCACTAATAGAAATTTGCAATTATAAATATATATGTACAAAAGTCGAGCTTCATACAGTTTTTCTCAAATTATATATCCTCATCATGCTTTATTACCACACAACAAATAACAACCATAAATAATCCCATGGTGACAATTGGTGGAAAAATTCATTAAATGTTCGGAGTATTAGCTTATGGTGGTCTCGTTAGTTGCTTTGTATCGGTTGCGCTTGATAAACTAAATCTTTTGCCAAATTTATATAATTTTATTTTGTTGGTCGTTGCCAAAACTTACAAACAAAAGTTTTTATTTAAAAAATGATATAGGGATACCCGATCTTCCCGCATGGAGGGATCAGTTTTTATTGTTTTGAAAGTTTTATTTTTGATCTACGGGTATGACAACCCCGCGTACTCCAGTCCCTGCTATTGACATACGAGTTAACGTGAGATATCATATACCACTGGCAATAGCAGTGAGATATCACTAGCCAAGGTGACATCTTAGGGGTGGTGGCGGATTAACTGTATTCAGTCAACGGTAGCACCCTCAATCTTAGCTGTGAAATAATCCTTGATGATGAGACGCTATTGCTTCCTTGAGGAAACTAGCCTTCATATAACTATGTGTGGACTTTAATCTTAAAGAAAGACGGTGCGTTACAGGATCAAGGAATATGCAACCGGCTGGATTATTGGCAATTACATTTTTGTTTTGTTTCGGCAAATTTTTGTAAAAATTTACTATTTACTTTTATTTTCTCTATTCTATCATAAAATATTAGCCTATGTCATATTTTGTCAGTGATGGGATTTTTTGTTTAGTTATCCATTCTTTAACAAAAAATATGAAAAAAAAAAAAAGAAAGATTTACGTCCATCAACACCTTTGAACGTATGTTGTTGTGGGACCTCGGTCCTAAAAGGTTTTTATGTGTTATTGTGAATTGTGACACATATTGTAATCCCTACTACACAGCACATTTTATTAAAAAAAAAAAAATATGTGTATACCAGATATAAATTGTTTGTATTTACTACTGTAAAATTGATGAAACACCTCCTGTAATCGAGCAAACACTTGAGTGGAAAACATTGGGAAACATTTTACATTCCTTAGTATAAAAATAACATCGCTAAAAGAATTTGGTTTCATCAAAACTGGATTAAGTTTTGAACAAGTTGTTTCCGATAGTTAAAATCACAATAAACTCTATACTGAATAAAGTTGCTGGTTGGATACGGATACTGGACTGGATAGTTCTCGGAATAAAAGACAGTGAAAAATAAAAATTAAAAGAACTCATGTTTATTTTAAGAAATATAATATAATATTATATTGTAAGTACACTACACTTACAACTTTTAAAAAATATAAATTGGGAAGATGATGATATTTTTGTTGGTTTTTGTTAAATGGAATAAACAGTTAGACTGAATAAAAATAACAATGTTTGAACATCGTGAGCAACATCAAGTTTACATGTTTTGTTTGATCTTTTCTTATATGAAATTATGTATATAATTTAATTTAGTTGCAAATATTATACAATTTAACGAATTCTTATGGTAAATTGTTGAATTTACACCTATATTAATTTACCATTCTATTGATATCAAATATCACGTTTGCTTTAAATAATTTAAACCTACTATGAGCGACATTTATATATCTTCAATGATTCAAAAAATTGGTATGAATTTCAAAAGCTCTCCAGTTAACCCACGTAGGTCTTCCATTTACGTGGTGGTTCTGAAAGACAATAAGCAATATAGTGGGATTTTTTTCCAAATATTTCGCCATCGGCAATGCTTGAAGGTTGCAGGATATGCTTGATTAGTTTGCTTAGACATTTGCAGTTGGACATTGATTAGGTCTAGACGAGGTCATCCATATATAATTTCAATAGAGTAACGAAATTTGTGTTATTCCCCTCAAAACATAAACACTAAAGGTTCAAACACAATAGATCCGTTCCGTTCCGTTCTTTTTTTATCCGCCTCAATCCGTTCGTTTTATAATACACAATGCAACCGCTCCGTTTTTAACTATCCAGAAACTTATATTTTATTTATATTTATATTTTTATGTATTATTTTATAGATTTGCTAAATTATATTCATATTTTATGAAATTTGTTGAAATCTGCTTATTTATATAAATATGTAGAAAAAATAAACAATATTTGAGGTTATGTCTTCCGTAAAAGTTTGAATTTGTGTTTAGTGTCCGTTCCGCTTTTTTCCCCTCTGTTCATTGTATTTTAATTTCCGTTTTACATATAAACTGACAGTTCAAATATAACGGAGCGGACGGAACGGGCCTATTGTGTTTGCACCTTTATTGATTCCTTAAGAATGGTTTATTTGATTTCTATCTTCTTTGAACGGTAGTTTCACTATTAAACTACTACGCAAATGCGGTTATGTTATCATCATCATTTTTTATAGTAAATAATTGCATTAATTAATGAAATTTTTACTAACGAAATTGTTAAATCTTTACCATACGTTTTTGTTGGCCCATGTCAACTCCTTTCATGTTGTATAAAACTGTATAATGTTTAAACACTTGCTTAAATTCTTTTCGTCTCGAGCATATTGTCGATGGTTAAAACCAACGGATTCTATATTGGATACATCCGCTAAATGGATGCAAATAATAAATAGTTCTCGTTATAAATAGTGAATAACGAAAATGAATAAACTCACTTTTTTTAAATTTTTATTGAACAATTGTACCTAACTAACATTTTGTAAGGGTTTTGCTGGAAACGACTTTCCCTACCACTGAAACGGTCCGGATCAGATGCCCTGAACAGACCCTGATCAGTAACGTGACGCCTCGAACTATCCAAACTGGATCAGGCTGCCTTACTAGAACCGGACCAGGGCCGGATCGGTTTAAATAGGGCATTTTCTATTTACACGTTATTTTTAAAATGTCCAAATGTTTATAAAAATATTCTATACTAACCTATATGTAGTCAAAACGCAAAGAAGCGATAATTGAACTCTAAAGTATATATATGAAATTTCACAAACTATGTGTATCTAAATTGGATAATACTCTAGTGAATTTTAACCAAATGAAATTTATTCAAATGAAATTGGGGTTAGATCAGGACAAATATAGGGTATGCCTTAATTTGAAAATCATATATGTTTCTGATCTGGCCCTGATCTAGGATTTATGACTAGGGATGAGGTAGATCGTTGCAGTCCGGTCCGGATCAAGACATATAGCACGTGCCCTATTAGTGAAATCAGGTATGATTTCTTATAAGGGCTGGATTCAAATACCCTATTACGACTTATCTTATTACACCCTGATTGGACTCGCATCATACCCGTGTAAGAAAAAGTTAATGGACCAAGCCTGGGCCAAACCCACGCCACAGCTTTTGGGGTTTGGGCCAGGCTTAACATTTTCAAGCGGCCCAATGTTGGACCAAGTTGGGACTGATGTACTGAGGCCAAGTCTGGCAAACCAGGCTTGGGTGAAGTCTAGCAAATAAGTCTGAGGCAGGTCTACCCAACCAGTTGTTTTTCCTGACCTCCTCTAAATGTGTGGAACGAGGTTGTGAAAAGAGTAACATATATAAAATTAAAGATACATATAATATGGCCTGCAAATGTTTACAATGTATTAGACTGGTTAATAACGCGTAATATAATAAACTGAAACTTGGCTCAGTCAGGAATTTAAAACTGGCCCAGACTGAAACCAAAGTATCTGAGGCTTAGCTCGCTAATACGGGCCCGAGATAAGGTTCGTTGTTTAATATTGGCAACTCCGGGTATGACCCGGTTAACAGTGTATAACTGAACAAAATGTTGGTCGGGTAGTTTTTAAAATAAAATCAAACAGAAATGGGTTCACCCTCTTTATTTGGAGATTGTTTGAATGAAAATTAATCCAATCCAAACCTCGGTTTGCAAATTAGTCTCAACCCATAAAACTGAATGAATTGATAAAATTACAATAATGAGGAAATTTGTGGACGGCACAAAGAAGCTTGGCATAATACACTTTAGCAGTTTTCAAATTAGTTTATGGAACTAAAACATGACCTTCTTTTAAATAGAAGAAAAATGGTATAGTCGCCTAAACTGAATAACATTAAGCTAGAAAACCCATTATGAATTATTAAAAAAGTCGGTTAAGTAAGAAGTGCTGAAAGTTTCGTGAACAAAGAAGAACAAAATATCAAAAATGCTGCAAAGCCTCATTAATGCCCCATTAATCATCGTAAAGTTTCATTATTTGGGTTAACAAAATTTTTCTCCCCTTCCCCACTCACATCCCCTAAAAACACAGAAATATAATTTTTTGCGACTTCGCCCTTTTTTGGTAATAATTTGAAAACAGTTCACACAAAATTCGAAACAAGATTGCAATATTTCCTAAATTAGGTGCTCGTTCAAAGGAGCTAGAACTAATTTGGGTCAGAAAAGCGTTTTTAACTCCTCCCCACTACTATCCCTTAAAACACACACGAACATAATAAGTTGAGACTTCGCTATATTTTTCGTTGAAAATATATCAAGCTTCCTGCCTCTGTGAATTTTTTCAAATTTTTCTTTCAATCCACGTAGAAACTTAAAGGGGTGGTATGGTACTAAAAATTACAGTTTTCTGACAAAAAATCAAAGTCCACTGCAAAAATCTAAAACAAATTAAACTGTTTCTTAAATTAGGTCCTCTTTCAAATCCAACCCAGTTTTATCAGAAAAGCATTTTTCCACCAATCAACACTTCCATCCCATAAAAACACAGAAATATATATTTGACACTTCACTATATTTTTCGTTAAAAATTTATCAAAATTCCTATCTCAGTGATTTTTTTCAAATTTGTCTGCTATTCTACGTCGCCATGTAGGGAGGGGGAACATACGAATAATTTAACAATAGCTGCGTTTTTTTCATTTGGGTCAGGGTCAAGGTTTGAAAAAAACGATGTGGGTCACGTAAAGAAAAAAAATATTATATTTTAAATTGTTGGCAACACTGAGCTGAGAAGAAAAAAAATTGTGAACTTGCAGCGCCATTTTGAAATTAAAACTCAATATAGAAAAAATTCAAAAAATATTTAACGTCTCTTGAAAAATAAAACTTCATATAAAAAAATTCAAAAAAATTTAATCAGAAAAACTAATCCATTTTTTTACATATGACAATGTTCATTTACTATAGCAAATGGCGTGAAATAAAATGAAATAAAATAATTGATAATTAATAAAAAATTGTAAAAAATATGGATTTTATATCGTAAGTATTGCTTTAAAATTAATTTTAAGCAAATTTATTGAAATCATGTTCAAAAAATGCAATGTTTCTAAAATCAAATTATCTTTAATTTCAAACGACACCGCACTTTCAGGTTTAGACTTTAGAGTATTTATGGTTTACTAGATAATCGATATAACGGCAAAACACATGTTACTCTCACTAATAGTTTTCCATTCCTTATAAAAAACGGAACCCTAAAACATCCCGACTCGAACTTTATAACTACGAATTATGTACTAGATATTTTCAAATGAACCTATTTTAGATCTCTTCATCATTAATTGTATCTAAATAAAAACTTGTTACTGTCAATAAACTTATTAACGCTCACAAATTCTATAAAAATATACTATTAAACATCTAATTAGAATCTCAAAAATCTATATTCAGACTATGTATTGATGCTTAAAATATTACTTTACATCTAAATAAGGTCCTAAATCAACACCTTACTAAGTACTTATCATATTCTAAAAGTTAGATAAGTCCTATCAATTGTATCAACTACAAAATTACCATCTCATTTGAATATTCAAAAACTAATTACGATTCCGATGAATTACGATCGATAATGATCGATAATGGTGCTTAGTTAAAGTTACAAATAAAATAATAGTAGATTCTTGTATGAGCTTAGAATGAAGGCAATTCTTCACGAGGATGAAGTTTCTCGGAACGAGCGTAGCAAGTGGAGGGAATCATCCTAGTGAAGAATTGCCTTCATCCTAAGCGAATACAAGATACTATTTTATCCACGACTACAAATATTTCAAATAATGTCATTCACGTTTTCCTGTAAACGTTTATATCGCCATATTGAATGAAATAAAAAACAAAACAAAACATGTTTGTTTATTTTAGATTTTATATATGTATTGTTCTTGTTTTCAAAATCTTTTATTTCTATTCAGTCCTTCCAGATTTTTTTCTCCTCGCGTATAGCCCATATGATCCATCGCAGACGCCTCATATGATATCGTTGGAAAGGTCTTGGACCAAGGAAGGTTCTTACGTTATAATCACCGTCATTTTGGACCGGCCGCCATATTGAATTTTGCAAAAACCCTTCAAATGTCAAATATAACATTAATTTTCCACCGCAGACCCTACATATGATTTATCGTTGGAAAGGTCTCGGTCCAAGGAAGGTTCTTACACTATAATCGCCGCCATTTTGGACTGGCCGCCATATTGAATTTTGCAAAAACCTTTCAAATGTCAAATATGACATTAGTTTTCCACCGCAGACCCTACATATGATATATCGTTGGAAAGGTCTTGGACCAAAGAAGGTTCTTAGACTATAATCGCAGCCATTTTGGACCGGCCGCCATATTGAATTTTGCAAAAATCTTTTAAATGTCAAATATGACATTAATTTTCCACCGCAGATCCCAAATATGATATATCGTTGGAAAGGTCTCGGGCCAAGGAAGGTTCTTAGATTATAGTCGCCGCCATTTTGTACCGGCCGCCATATTGAATTTTGCAAAAACCTTCTAAATTCAAATATGACATTAATTTTCCACCGCAGTCCCCACATATGATATATCGTTGGAAAGGTCTCGGGCCAAACAAGGTTCTTAGACTATAATCGCCGCCATTTCGGACTGGCCGCCATATTGAATTTTGCAAAAATCTTTTAAATGTCAAATATGACATTAATTTTCCATCGCAGACCCCACATATGATATATCGTTGGAAAGGTCTCGGGCCAAGAAAGGTTCTTAGACTATAATTGCCGCCATTGGATCGGCGGCCATATCGAAAAGTGCAAAAACCTTTCAAATGTCAAATATGACACTAAGGGAGCATCCATTTTTTTTGTGTTAACATTAACAGTTAACACAAAAAAATAAAAATAAAAAAAAATTACAATAAAAGAAATTAAAAAAAAAACAAAAAACAAAAATTAAATAAAAAGGGTTAAGAAACCCTGAAAATAAAATCTTAAAAAAGCAGAAAGCGCACTGAAAAGGAAAAAAAAAATATAAAAAAAATTAGAAAAAAAAAAATTAAAAGAAAACAAAAAAACAAAAATTAAATAAAAAGGGGTAAGAAACCCTGAAAATTAAATCTTTAAAAAAAAAAAACAAAAAGCGCACTGAAAGGGACAAAATAAAATAAAAATATTCGAAAAAAATAATGCAAGAGAAGTTAAAAATAAAATAAAAATTCAGGAATGGTTGAGCAAAAAGATAACTCGGGCCGCTTTTGATGCAACACCTTAGTGGTCGCATATTGGTCTTAAATAAAGTAAAGGTCACAACACATTTTAAACAAAAAAGATTTTAAACGAGTGTGTTTTTATATCGTTGTTATGCATATTTTATATTCTCTAAATAAAGTACTCTCAGATGTTCCTTGTTCTCACACCCGTAAAACAATTATCACCATTGCTGGTGTCAGAGGCTGAGCCTATGGCACACTTTTGCTGCTTGCTGAACTTAAGCAGTCAACCATAAAATCGCGGATCCGTCACGCTCATGTTTGAGCTAAATTGTATATTTGTGTATTCTCAAAATATAAATTGCGTTCTTTTTAACAACTACTCGATAGATAGATATACTATTGTTGTGCGTGCATAGCTTCCATTCACAAAAACATGAGAGATCTCTAAGATCCTATTGTGGAAGGCGGAAGCCCTTATTTTTTAATACTGTCGTGTCTTACCAGTTGCAGTCGCTTTCAAAGACTAGAACACAATTAGCACTCGAAGTTGTTTAGGTCTTTAGAAACCCAGGTCTTCGGCGTGAAAGCTCGTTGCGCTTTCCACCACACCACTGTGACGCTCCAACATCAACTAGTATTATCTCTTAATCTTAAACTGTTCAAATCGAAATAAAAACACACTCGTTTAAAATCTTTTTTGTTCAAAATGTGTTGTGACCTTTACTTTATTTAAGACCCCTATGCGACCACTTCTTCTTCTTCCTAGCCTTTTTCTTTTACATCGAATAAAAATTATAAAAATTTCCTGGTTCTCTGGTCATGGACCTCCAGGGTTGGCTTGTACATTGGATCGTGGTCTTAAAGTCGTTCTCGAGCTTAATCTCACTTCCTTCTCCATCTCGGTTAATCCGAACTTCTTTTGGTGATCGTTTAACTGTCCGACCCAGCTGTTCTTCGGTCTTCCTCGTCTTCTCACCTTTGGTACATCTAATTGGAGCATCTGTTTTGCCACATTAGTTTCATCTGTGACGTAGATTTTTTCATACCATTTAGTTCGTTCCCGTTTCATTTTGTCTACGACTGGTTCTTTCACTTGCATTGAGCCTCGTATATGCGTGCTTTTAATATGGTCTAGTTTCGTCACTCCCATTGACATTCTCATCATTTTCATATCAGCTGCAGTAAGATCTTGTTCATATTTTCGATACATCGTCCAACATTTTGCACTATAAGTCAACGTGGGCCGTATTACGACCACTAAGGTCTTGCATCAATATGCGGCCCAAGGTATCTTTTGGCTCAACCATTCCTGAATTTTTATTTTATTTTACTTTTAAGTGTGCTATTCCTATTCGAAACTCTCTTGCATTATTTTTTTCGAATATTTTTATTTTATTTTTTTCCTTTTCAGTGCGCTTTTTGTTTTGTTTTGTTTTTTTTTAAAAAGATTTTATTTTCAGTGTTTCTTACCCCTTTTTATTTAATTTTTGTTTTTTGTTTTTTTTTAATTTTTTTTTTTAATATTTTAATTTAATTTTTCCTTTTCAGTGCGCTTTTTGCTTTTTTTTTGTTTTTTTTTTTTTAAGATTTTATTTTCAGGGTTTCTTAACCCTTTTTATTTAATTTTTGTTTTTTGTTTTTTTTTAGTTTTTTTTTTTAATTTTTTTTTTTTAATTTTTTTTTAACTAGTTTATATTACTATACCAACAAATCAAGTTTTTAATTTGTTAGGGGAATTTTTAATAAATAAAGTGTAATGAAATAAATAAAGAAGAATTTTATACATAAAAAGGAATGAATACAATTACAATGAAAGATATACGCATGGAAAGTATATATTCTTTAGTAGTCGTGGATAAAAATAGTTTTAATCGGACATCATTGAGAGCAGATATGATTGATGGAATATCTAATATTACAACATTCTATGACTACTAAGCATCAAAATACTTATTAGAGCCTAAATATTCTGTCTACAAAATAGGTAGGATATACAAAGTAGAATCAGTAGGACCAAATAACTTATTTTAGTTTATTTAGGACCAAAACAGGCGTATATTTAAATTTATTTTTAACACCTATTTAACAACTCAAATGGTATTTTTTTCCGGTAACCTGCTTTTAAAGGAGTTATGTAGAGGTTATTTTTTTATTGAAAATAAGTGATACTTAAATATTCTAAATTCCAAATAGTGGTATCTGTAGATTTTAAAGAGTAGATTAATTTCGACTCGGGATGATTTTTTCAAAGCATATAATGAAAATTTAAACTAATTTTACTTAATTTGAGGTTAAAGTGAAAATATATATCAAGAGGTTGGAAACATCGAATGTAGTTTAACACTTACCTTCGTTTTTGATTATATGATTGAAATTTCTAAAGCATCTCTTTGATAAGTTGTAATAAGAATAAGAAAAGAAACGATATCGATGGCCAAAAATAAACAGGAATAAATAAATATTTAATAACTATTTCATATGAATATCATTATGGTTATCTTTCATAACTTTTTTTGAGATAAATGTCAACAAATAAAAATAAAAATATAAAGTGATCTCAAAAATCCAAAATAAAGTTTCTTATTTACAGTGATTTACAATAATAAAATTATGTATTTCTAAACCTGCAAAATTTTACAACAAAATTACTCGTTTTGACATACAAATCAGAGCTGAGCCCAGCCTGCGCGAAGTTTGCATACTTCTCTTGTTGGTTCTTGTGTTGGATCATCAATTAAATAACCAATGTTCTGATGTCGTATATTAGTTGTTTAAATCAAACCAATAGCCTAGAGCTTCTTTGTCTAAAAGCAGCAAATCTCCTATCCTAGCAAGTCTGCCTATCCTTGCAGTCATTTTATTTGGATAATAAACTGCTCGGCCAAAGTTTTCCATAGTCGCTTCGGGTTTAATATTGTTGATCGCTTCATGATATCCAGAGAAACATTCAACGTTGAGCGAAAGTGAACAAAGTGCTAGAGGGCAGAAGGCAAACATATCTCAAGCAACTGTTTATTTAAAACATTAATAAATTTTAGTCCTGTTTATTTTGAATTTTGACGAAACTAAAAGTACATAAGTTACGTAAACCTTTAGTGCGGTTATTAATAATTCTGTATTCCAACTTCCGGTTTGTCACTTTTAGTATGAAAGAAGTTAAAAAAAAGCAAATTAGTTTAAATTAATTAAATTAAATTTTTGAGAAAATAAAACAAGAAGTTTTCAAAAAAAAATTATATTTAAAATGTTTGGCCACGCTGTTGCAGCTGTCAATACAATTTAAATTAAATTGTTTTGCACTTGAACCATTCTGACCATCTCGAATCCGGACACTTCAGAGTCTGAGGGTTTATCTATAAAATTTGAGGTAGATCATGTCAAAAAACTTCACAAAAAAAATCTCAATTTCCAGAAAAATCATACACAAATAAAATACAACTTTTGTCAAATATAAATAAAAATTTCAGCTCATATATAAATATATGAATAAGGAGTACATAATAACAAAATAAAAAGTATAAGATTTTAAATTTACGTTACTGTAATTTTTCTATTTGCTTTGTGATCCATATTTTGTTTTCACATCTTGTTCCCCCATTTTATCCAAAACATCTTCTGGTTGATCAAATATTTTAAGTTTTCTTACCGATGCCCATACCCCAACATCAAATAACATACCAACTGCAACTGCACTGCCAGCAACTGCATTCACCCAAAGTCTCATCCCCTCACTATCATAAACCCAACAATTTCCAGTACCAGAACATGTTTGACCCCAAACCAAACAATTTTGATCCATTATCCAACCATACACAATCGGTCCTGGAATTAGAGTGAAAATGCTTTTAAATGTCATTATCAATCCAATAGATAATCCTTTATCGACTTTCTCAACTGTACGAATTGAAATTAGATAGTTACTTGCTCGTCCGGTAGAAACTAAAAACTTATTAACACAAACAAAAGCAAGAAATATTAATAATGGACGATAACAATCAATCGGACATGGCCCTGAAACAGCTGATCTGAATTTTTTATGTTCTACAAAAGAACAATTTTCATAAAATTTTGATCCATTTGTTAATATTGTGACATATGAACAGCCTGCATGACATGGTGATATATACGTATATCCATCTCTGCCGCATATTGGATTGTATTTAATAAAATCACAATTGCAGTTCGTATATGTTTCGGTTATATTCGTTGGAATTGACTTGCTTAAAATTGTATCATTATCGTTTTCAGCGTACCCAAGAAAAATAAACGAAAACATTATAATCGATGACATAATTTTTATTTATTTTATTTATTTATTTATTTTCAACGAAATACACAGTTAAGATAAAATATCTTATAATCAGGACATCTCTGTCCTACAACTGTACGTAGTACATATATTAAGTTTAGTGAATAAATAATTCATTCATTTGTTATTGAAATAACAGAATAGTTTTAATTTAGTTTACAATAGTGTTAAATTTACTAAATATAACTTAGTCTAAAAACAAAAATAACAATTTAGCCATTCATCGATATGACATCCAAAACTAAAAGCTAAAAGGAAATATATTATTAAACTATATCAATTAACCAACTTTACCTCAAATAATGCCTTCCTTAAACTCCCAACAGTACTGCTCCTTTTGACCTCAGTCGGTAATGCATTCCATAGTTGAATAGCGTGAACGAAAAATGAATTCGATGTGACCAAGTAAGAAAATTTAGGGACATTCAAGTTATAGGTTCGGCCAGATCGACAGAAATTTAATATTTTATAAAGATATTCAGGACATTTGCTTTCCATAAGTCTGTAGAGGAAAATAATAGAGATCCTATTCAAATAGGTAGTGAGTGAGCACCCAAGTAACTCATTTGATACATGCGAAATGTGATCATACTTTTGTAATAAATACACAAACCTGACACATGCATTGAAGGCAAGCTTAAGTTTGTATGAACAGTTATAGTTCAACTTGCTAAATATAATAGAGGCATAGGTAAAATGCGGCAAAATTAACGAATGGAATAGGTGTTGTCGTGTTTTAAGGGGCAGATACCAAGCAAATTTCCACACGCGACGTAGAATAGAATACACTGTTGCGCAAACTTTATTGATATGATCTTCCCAACGCAAATTATGATTCATAATGATGCCTAAATTTCTTATCTTTTGGATAAAATTAATGGAACAACCATTTATATGAACAAGGGGAACTAAATCCGTATCTGATTGATGATGAGTTATTAACATTGCTTGCGTTTTTTTCTCGTTCAGGTTAAGACTATTAAATGTAGACCACTCATAAATTGCCTTAAGGTCTTGGTTCAACTTGCTAATTTCTTGATCTGCTTCTTTCTGGTAAAATGGAAAATATATTTGAAAATCATCAGCATATATGTGATATGAGACATATTTCAGAACAAATGGCAAATCGTTGATAAATAATGAGAACAGCAATGGACCTAAAATAGAGCCTTGAGGCACACCCGTTTTAACATCAGTAGTATAGGAATAACTATTATTGGAAAACACACATTGAGTTCTGTTTGAAAGGTATGACTTAAGCAATTTGATGGCAGTAGAAGAGAAATTAAAATATGTGTGTAATTTTTGAATGAGGAGTTCGTGCAAAACACTATCAAAAGCTTTTGTGAAATCTAGTAGGATTAGAACAGTAGCTTGCTTAGCTTCCATATTTTGTAACAGATCATAACAAATTTTCAATAGGGCAGTATTGGTGCTATGTTTAGCTCTAAACCCAGACTGAAAATTATTTAATAGTTTATGTTTATTGATATACTTAGTTATTTGGTATTTAATTAGCTTTTCAAAAACTTTTGAGAGTGCGGGAAGGATGCTTATTGGTCTGTAATCTGATAAATTGGTTGGCGTATGTGTTTTTGGTATTGGTAATACCTTGGCAGTTTTCCATGCATTAGGAAAAGTGGAGGTGGTAATTGCATGGTTGAAAATATGTAATATTATATGTGAAATTTCAGGATATATAATTTTAATAAACTTAATTGATATATTATCAAGTCCAATGGCATTAGATTTAATTTCTGAAAGTGATTGAAATATATCCGAGGAGGTAACATGTGTGAAACAAAAATTAGAGAATTCGAAAGAACCTTGAGGCAAGTGACGGCTATTTACAGTAGTCGTTTTTGAATTCGACTGAGCAAAATAACTATTGAGTTCATTCGCACAAAAATGAATTGGTTGTTTAGTACCTCCATCATGTATTCCAAGCTGACGTAGATTTTTCCATAGCTCTTTTGTCGTAGATTTATCAGGAAAAAGAGTACTATAAAATTTTTTTTTAGTTTCTTTAATCAATAAAGTTACTTTATTTCTCAGCTTTTTGTAACATATATGGTCTACGGCCAGCTTAGTTATTTTCCAGTGTCTATATGCAAGATCCCTTTCAATCATATATCGTTTAATTGTATTATTGAACCACTCACTAGTATTGGACTTCATACGTGACTGCTTAATAGGTACGGCTATATTGAATATATAGTTAATGTTATAATTGAAGATTTCTAATTGATCATCTACGCTAGTACATTCATATATATTACTCCAGTTTAATAAACGGGTTTCATTTATCAAAAAGTTCATATCAATATCCTTCCATGATCTATAGAAGTACGTTTCGTTATTTACTAAAGTTTGTGGTACTGCGTAGGAACAATAAATCAAATCATGTTTAGAGACCCCTGGAACAGAGATCTGATTTGAGAACATAATTTTGTTTCTCTTATTGGTAATAATATAATCAATTAGCGTAGACGAGGTTTCCGTAAAGTGAGTAGGTTCACTATTAATAACAGATAGTGAGTAAGAAGATAAAAAATTCATGAAGCTACGCGTTTGCGAATTACTTGAATCAAGCGCATTGATATTTAAATCACCCATTATCAAAATATCCTGGTAGCATGAATGAAACTCGTTCAATGCTTCCTCAATATCTTTAAATCCATATAAGTCAGGTGGTTTATAGAATACAGCTAGTAGAATTTGTGAGTTTTTGAAATTAATTTCAATTAATATATAATCAGTTTTAGAATGAGTTGACTTTTTTTTCAAGACGCATTTAATATTGTTTTGAATGTAAACAGCTACCCCACCACCTTTTTGCCTCTCAGAATTATTTCTATCACTTCTTAAAAGATAAAATCCATCTAGATTTACCTCCGAATCTTTCACAGAATCCGTATACCACGTTTCAGAGATGCATACAATATGAATACCTGTATTTGAAACAATATGTCTTACCTCGTCCAATTTAGAAAAAACACTGCCACCATTTAAGTGCATAACATAATTCCAACAAAAACATTCCAGCTTGCGATTGTTTGAGCTTGTGGTTTTATTTTTTGAATAACAATTCCAGCTGATAGTATTCCGAAGGCGGTGAAGACTAGTACAAGAGGTCCACTTAGTAAACTAGAAAGTACAGAGTTTGGTAAATTTATTTACAAGATTTAATTGTGTACTGGTTGGTTACCTTGACATCGATGAAGATTGTTTGTACTGAACCTCAATATATTTGGGTATAAACATATAATACGGAAGATATCCAAAAAAGGAGATAATTGCTCCGAATGTATTCAACATAAACGTTTTGTTGGTAAGAACTCGTTTTAATGCAATAGTTATGCCTGGTTTAATAAGCCGGTGTTCGTTTTCATTTTCCAAACCTTGGTTTCCTAGAATCATTTTATTTCTTTGAGCAGATCGTACAAGTTCTTTTGGAAAAAATGCAACAAAAAACGCTAAAAGTAGATTTAAAAACCCCAAAACAAGCCAACCAGACCACCATGCACCAATCTAACGATTATCATTTTGTGTTATTGTCGGAGTTAAAGTTGGAGATATATAGTAACGTAAGCTCAATGATGAGACTGCGTAACCAAGAGCTGTACCGAGGAGACGTAAAAAATATGTTATACTAATCATAAAAGGTGCTTTTGCTTTTTCAATATTGTCGTCCATGTATGATGTTCCTAGACACTCAAACACACTACCGAAAATTCCTGTTATGAAAAGAACGAGAAAAAGATAAATTTGTGGAATTATTTGACCAGGCTTAGAATCACAAGTCTCTTTGTTGTTTTCTAAAATAAAAATAAAAATTGTAAACTAATTTCAATTATTTAATCACAAAATCCTACCATCATGTTGACATACCGATTTTTTAAGTTCTTTTATCTTTTGTTGTTCTATGGCGAAAACCGTTGCGTTTTCATTACGAATTATACCATATTCAGTGGTTAACAATAACGCATTTTCTCCAGGACCATATATCAAATATAAACTGGAGGAGAGGAAACAAAACATAGCTATGGACAACGATGATACAGCAATCCATCGTGGTCGATGTCTTTTGGCTAAATAATGACTTAATATTGGAGCACTAAAAATCGCAGAACATTCAAAACCCGTTGCAATGATTCCTGAATTTCGAGTTGGTATGCTAAATTGTTTCTCAAGTGTTGTAATTGTTCCATTGAAGTAGGAAAAGGATGCAGCAAAGAAGCAACCAAGAAGTCCATGAATTATAACATATAAGTTTTTACTAGCAAGCCTATTAAATCAAATAAATACACAAATGCAAATATTTTTGAACCCATAGTTATCTTTGTTTTAAATATTTTTTCACAAAATTTTAGATAAATCAACATCATCAAAATTTATGATGATATTTTTGATGTTATGTCAAGGCTGGGTTTTAACGTGCGAACTAACTGCATTCGATTTCTAACCAATCAGACATATGAATTTTGTAGTGTGATAAAAATAATTTACTGATGATAAAATTACGGTCCACAGTTTCCATGTTAAAACCCAGCTTGACTGGGACAACTATAGTAATTTCTTTCCTTACCTTTGAAGAAATGGTCCTTTAAATATTAAAAATCCACATTCGTTATCCTTATTACAAACATAATCATTTTCTCTTTTATCTTCGTAATTGAGAATTGAAAGACTTTCTGCTTTTAACATTTTATAAAGCTTCTAATCAATCACAAAACTAATTAAATTTTAAATTCCAATATAAATAACAGATCTACATAACGACTTTGTTTAAATTTAACTGAAAATCAAGCTACAATTATACAGTTAAACTTTGTTTAATGAAAATGGATAAAGGAACATATAAACACTTGTTTGCTGTTTAATATAAATCGTTTTTCTGATAATGCAAGTATTAATACATGTTTTTTATAATTTTTGTTCTGTGATACAGGGTATGGAACCTCATTTTAATATGTAGTTACACAAGAACTTACACAAAACAATATGTACATAAATAAATGTACACCTTATAAATAAAAGTTTTTACTATGTAGAAACAATCTATTATTTATTGTTTTATTATAAAGATTTATAGTATTTTTTTATACAACAATTTAAACATTTTGCGAGCAATGTATGTACATATACTAAAGTATTTCTAATTAGTCTGATTTTCTTTTAATATAAACTGTTGTCAAAAATAGTAGATTTTTATACAAGTGGTGAAAACGTCTCTTTTTGCAAAAATGGTTTTTACCACGCGTAGAAAACGCTATTTTTTCTACGCTTGTAAATATAAATGATAATATTTACAAATTCATATACTTAAAACTTACAAAACGACATATCTAAATTTGACTGTGTAAACTATAAACAAGATTGCATTTATAGATAGCATTTTTACCAGTGTAAAATAATGTTACTATTGTGTTCGCCTACAGATGGAATAATAACAGGCGAACACAATAATAACATTATTTTACACTGGTAAAAATGCTATATATAAATAAACCTTGTTTATTTGTTACACAGTCTAATTTAGATATGTCGTTTTGTAAGTTTTTAGTAGACAAATTTGACAATATGAATAATGAAAATAGTTCATATGTTTTCTCTAAAAACTTTTACAGATATTACAGATATTTTTTTTACCGACTGGAAGTCATCGTTTAAAGTATAAATTTAAAAAATTGTAGGTAAAGTTTCAATTAAAAAATAAAATAAATTTTTTAACAAAATTTATTTATTTATTTCTTTAATAAACTTTTTTTTATTTTTTTTGGCGGAAAGAACTCAGAGAATATATATATTTTATATCTGACAGTTAATTATCGGAGGAAAAAATTATACGATATATCTGATACAAATTTTATTTTATCGCTCCGAATTCTCCGATATAGAAAAAAAACACACTCATTTTTAGTTTAATTAATTAATTACACACAATTGATATAATGATTAGTTTCGATTCGATCCAAATATTCAAAATATTCAATCCCTTCAAAATACTGCGATGTTGACAGAAATAAACAAACACAGCAACCGAAACAACAACAGAAACAGTAAACCAAATTCAATCTCAAATATTCAATCCTTTAAATAACCACCACCTGTAGGCGACCACCGAAACTTATTAACTTTCTGTCCTAGTGACTGAAAACATTTTCAGTCACTACTTAGAAAAAGTTTCACATAGGTTTTACTATATATTAAAATGACATTTTCGTAGCTTGAAGTAGAAAAACATAATTTTTCTATGACAGAAGATGAAAAGTCTATTTTCAAACAGGTTTAATCCCCTGTGATATTGGTTTTTTTCCTCTAGTGTAAAAAGAATAACAAATTGTAGTTGCTATGGTATTTTCAAAGATTTTAAAATTTTACATAGTTTTTAAAACAAAGCAACCACAAAAAAAGAATAAGAATTTTGAATGTTATTATTATATAATAATTTCTTAATTCAGTAAATTATTTGTGATATAACATCACCCCGATGGAAAATCTCCCATCAAGAATAATATAAGAACTGAATCTAAAAAATTATGGTGCAAATTATGAAACTTTTTGCAATCCATACAATTTTAGAGCGATCTAGTTTCGAACCAATGAGAAAATTTTAAACTTTAAAAAAGTTTATCATTCTCATCAGGGCTAGCCGACTAGATAAACTCTACCAAAAAATGTCAACGCTAATGTATATAAACCAAAAATTAGGTTACAACTCTAGCGAAGTGTAAAAACAAAAAATTTACATAAACATACATTTAATAAATTCAGGTTTAGTCAATTAATTTCTCTGGTGATCACTGTTTTGTTATACTCTAGACATTCTAGTATTGAATAACAAACTTGTATCGGTGAGAGGAAGATGACTAGTCTTCACTTGTGTCTATTGACACATGATCAACAATTAATTCAGTAAATTATTTGTGATATAACATCACCCCGATGGAAAATCTCCCATCAATAATAGAATAGAATAATATCTTATATTATTCTTGATGGGAGATTTTCCATCGGGGTGATGTTATATCACAAATAATTTACTGAATTAATTGTTGATCATGTGTCAAAAGACACAAGTGAAGACTAGTCATCTTCCTCTCACCGATACAAGTTTGTTATTCAATACTAGAATGTCTAGAGTATAACAAAACAGTGATCACCAGAGAAATTAATTGACTAAACCTGAATTTATTAAATGTATGTTTATGCAAATTTTTTGTTTTTACACTTCGCTAGAGTTGTAACCTAATTTTTGGTTTATATACATTAGCGTTGACATTTTTTGGTAGAGTTTATCTAGTCGGCTAGCCCTGATGAGAATGATAAACTTTTTTAAAGTTTAAAATTTTCTCATTGGTTCGAAACTAGATCGCTCTAAAATTGTATGGATTGCAAAAAGTTTCATAATTTGCACCATAATTTTTTAGATTCAGTTCTTATATTATTCTTGATGGGAGATTTTCCATCGGGGTGATGTTATATCACAAATAATTTACTGAATTAATTGTTGATCATGTGTCAATAGACACAACTGAAGACTAGTCATCTTCCTCTCACCGATACAAGTTTGTTATTCAATACTAGAATGTCTAGAGTATAACAAAACAGTGATCACCAGAGAAATTAATTGACTAAACCTGAATTTATTAAATGTATGTTTATGTAAATTTTTTGTTTTTACACTTCGCTAGAGTTGTAACCTAATTTTTGGTTTATATACATTAGCGTTGACATTTTTTGGTAGAGTTTATCTAGTCGGCTAGCCCTGATGAGAATGATAAACTTTTTTAAAGTTTAAAATTTTCTCATTGGTTCGAAACTAGATCGCTCTAAAATTGTATGGATTGCAAAAAGTTTCATAATTTGCACCATAATTTTTTAGATTCAGTTCTTATATTATTCTTGATGGGAGATTTTCCATCGGGGTGATGTTATATCACAAATAATTTACTGAATTAATTGTTGATCATGTGTCAATAGACACAAGTGAAGACTAGTCATCTTCCTCTCACCGATACAAGTTTGTTATTCAATACTAGAATGTCTAGAGTATAACAAAACAGTGATCACCAGAGAAATTAATTGACTAAACCTGAATTTATTAAATGTATGTTTATGTAAATTTTTTGTTTTTACACTTCGCTAGAGTTGTAACCTAATTTTTGGTTTATATACATTAGCGTTGACATTTTTTGGTAGAGTTTATCTAGTTGGCTAGCCCTGATGAGAATGATAAACTTTTTTAAAGTTTAAAATTTTCTCATTGGTTCGAAACTAGATCGCTCTAAAATTGTATGGATTGCAAAAAGTTTCATAATTTGCACCATAATTTTTTAGATTCAGTTCTTATAATAATTTCTTATTTCATATTTATTATCTCTTATTATTTAATAATTTCTAATAAATATCGTTTATATATATTTACTATCATAGAAAAAATTGCATTTTCTACGCGAGATAAAAACATTTAGCCTTCGTGAAATCGCGCCACTCGACGCTGACGCGTCTCGTGAACAAATTCTCATTCACGAAAAAGCAGCGTTTTCATCTCTTGTAGCGAAATGTACTATTCTGGTAAATTTTGAGTTTAATAAATTAGTAATTCAATTGTTTTTAATTTTTTATGAAAAGCCCGTTTCACTATTGTTAGTTAAGTTGGGAGGTTATTACGCCTACGAAAGCAAGGTGAATCCCAAAAGATGAATGTCACTTGATAGGCGTAATACCCAATAATTTGCAGTGGTGCGTACAAGAGTTTATGTTTCACTTAGACTGTTTTCGGTTTCGGTTATTATAAATAAATATTGACGTTTGTTAAATAAAAATCAATGCCTCTGAAAAATGAAAAAACAGTTATTTATTGTAGAAGATGATAAAATTGCACTTTATTCTCGAGAGCGATTTTTACGCTAATAAGCATCGAGAAGATAATGAAATTTTATCGTCGTGAGCAATACAACATTTTTTTTCTATAGCAATTGTTAGAAAAGACCAACAAATGAAGAAAAATCAATGATAAAATATGGAGGGGCTGAAATCTCACAGCTCTGAGATATCAAGACTTCGGTCTGGGTTAAGGATTTTGATATAGTTTTCGGCAAAAAACTTTTATGAGGACATGGTTTTTAGTTTTGGGCAGTTATGTATATCAAACATAAATCTTTGTTAAAGTACAAGTATTTTTTATCTCTGTTTAAAAATTTATTACAAAACTAACACGGAACATCAATACGTTGCCGGAAAATTATAATCAAAATTCCAAAAATATTGTTAAATTAAATAAAATCAAACTTTTTCAAAATTCCAAAAATATTCCAAAAATTAGAATAAAATCAAATATTTAAATTTTTTCTAAATTCCAGTAATATTTCAAAAATTCTTAAAAATTCAAACTTTTTCCAAAATTCTAAAAATATTGCAAAAATTATTACAAAATCAAAAATTGAAAATTTTTCAAAATTCCAAAAATTATAATAATATCAAAAATTTAAAATTTTTGAAAATTCTAAAAATATTCCAAAAATTCTTACAAAATCAAAAATTAAAACTTTTGCCGAAATTCTAAAAATATTGCAAAAATTATTACAAAATCAAAAATACAAACTTTTTCAAAATTCCAAAAATATTTCAAAAACTATAACAAATTCAAAAATTTTCAAGTCCAAATTCATTTTAAATTACATTTACGTCATAAAAACAGCTACATTTTTTTCCCAAAAAATTGGCTAAAAAAATAAATGAAATCATTTTTTGACACACTTGACAACATTTTTTGACAAACTTATAATGCCATAATTCTCTATAATAATAATAAAATTTCATTTCAAACAAACAATTTTATTTTTTTCCAAAAATTTGGGTAAAAAACTAAATAAAAATCTTTTGACACACTTGACAACATTTTTTCGACAAACTTATAATGCCATAATTCTCAATAATAATAATAAAATTTCATTTCAAACAATCAATTTTATTTTTTTTCAAAATATTGGGTAAAAAAATAAATAAAAATCTTTCTTTTGACACACTTGACAACATTTTTTTGACAAACTTATAATGCAATAATCTAGTTTTTGATCTCACATACCATCCAGATTTCTCCAAATTAAATTTTCCTACTCATAATCACTTAAAATGAACGTTTTTAAGCCAAAAATATAAAAATTTGCTATTTTTGACACACATAATGATTTTTTTGACACACTTCCGGTACAGTTATCGAACACAGCGTCCTTTCGGACCTGTCCCTTGTAAATACCTATTTTTAGAATTTTTAAATTCTTTCCAGCGCACAAAAAAAATTTGTATGGTTAAATTGATCATATTTTAGAGAACCATAAAATGGGGTCAATTATAATCATAGTATGGTTCTGTATCTATAATAAAAACCATAAAATTTGGTTATCTATCACCATAGTATAGTTCGTAGCAACCATAAAATATAGTTAACATATCAACATAGTATGGTTTTCTAAAAATATGGTTCTTTTTGATCAATTTAACCATAAAATTTTTTTGTGTGCGGTTTTCCCTGCAGCGTAGGTAATGACGGACGGCCGACAGACAGACATACATTTTTTTTTGGCTTTTTTAGAATCAATAGGTCCTAAAACGTCGAGAAATGCCAAAAAAAGTGGGGGTAAGAATTTGACTTTTGGCTCATGAATGTAAGTAATACTTAGGTCTTTCAGACCGAAGTAATTTAATTTATTTCATACTGATATCTAAAACGACATTTTTCGGATTATTTATGGTACAAAAAGTTGAACTTTAATGTCCTAGGACTTTATAAAATTTTATAAAGTCCTAGGACGTTAAAGTTCAACTTCTTGTACAATAAACGTTGAATTTTAACATCCTAGGACTTTATAAAATTTTATAAAGTTCTAGGACGTTAAAGTTCAACTTTTTGAGCAAAATTTAAAACTCATTTCTTTTTATTTTAATAAATTTCCAGTGTGAAATAAAATTTTGTATTTACCTCAAACGAAAAGTGTTTTTAAAGGTTCTCACTTTCGGCCTCGGCTAGACGCCTCGTCCGTAAACAACTAGCTCGTACTTTAAAGTTTCACTTTTGGTTCTAGATAAATAAATAACTATTAAAAGAGTCAAGAAAAAAATAGTTTCACGAAAAAATGAGTTGATATTAAAGTGTTACTTTATTACTGTGATTACTGCGGCCTTAAAATGTCACTTTTTAACTATTTATTTTGTTGTCATAGTTAAGTCCAAAAGAGTAAAAAGTATTTGTATTTGTTTAAATTCTAACTGTGGGTTCCCACCAAAAACAGATTGCGAATATTCGCAATCGGTTTAAATGTTTTCCATACAGATAGTATACATAGAAAAAAAATTCGTATTACCATATAACTTATTTAAACACACATCTAAAAATTTACAAAGCGATTTGCAATCAAAAGTAGTCGAGCATACATCTTTTGTTACTGCAAATGAAAAATTGTCTCTAATTCGTTTGGGAAATTTTCAACCCTGCAATAAACACAACAAAAATATGTACATAAAATGTCAAACTTTCCAATTTTGACGTTCGATCAGACAACAACTATATGCGGGTAAGTTTTATTTCATTTATTACATTTTAACATATAAAGTTTTAAATATTATAAAAATATAGTTTTATTACATTTACATATAAATTAATTGTCCTCAGTTTACAATGAGTTTTAACGATGATCAATATGATGAGGTGGAATTTTTAGTTGAGGAACTGGAAGCTACGGACACGAAACAATTAGAAACAAATGTTCAACCTCGTAAAAAGAGTTACGAGAACATAAAATGTATCACCGAAATGTTAGGGGGAACCAATCGCTTCATATTTGAAGCTGATTTACTGGAGTTGGTGTTCGAACGGCCTCCATTGTTTGATTATACGTTGCCCATTAGACAACGTTCATCATCTACCATCAGTCTTCTTTGGGGTGAAATAAAAGAAGAACTCCAACTAAAGCATCCAACGTGCAAAATCGATATTAACATAATAAAAACAATGTACAAAAATTTAAGAAATAATTATACTAGATATAAAGCCTCAAAAGAGAAGTCGCTGCCGAGTGGATCAGCTTTTAAACCTATACCAGAGCCGAAACATATGAGTCAGTTAAGAATGCTAGACAGAGTTCTGCACAAGAAAAAGTAAGTGACGAAATTCAATATTGAATTTTTAAATTATTTTAAAATATTTTGGCTTTTCAGGCAACAATGTAGTCTAGATATGGAGACACCGTCATCTTCAAGATCTCCTCTTACACCGATGAATTCACCGCCTCCACTGGTCAGATCACCTTCACCATCTATGGCTGATAAAACGGAAACATTGATTCCCCCACGTAAAAGACAACGAACATTAAGTGGCCGTTCAAACTCGTCATCCATATCTAGTTCTATATAGTTGCTATCATTTGTTGTCATGGTTATACAATAATTTGAAAAAAATAACAAGTATTTTGTCAAAGGTTACTTGTTCCACATATTTTTATTTTAAAATTTATGCAAATTTATAATTTGAAATTAGAATAAACAAATTATTATAAACAAATTATTTTTTTTTCTGAAATATCTGAAGTATCTGAATTTTTGTAAGTTGGTTTTTTTAATTTTTTTTCATTATTTTTATTTTTTTTAATTTTTTTTTAATTTTTTTTATTTTTTTTTTATTTTTTTTTATTTTTTTATTTTTATTTATTTTTTTTAATTTTTTTAATTTTTTATTGTTTTTTTGTGACAAATTATAGCTTGTGGCAAACTTTGTCAAAATGGCTTGGCCATTGGCTGAACGATTCGCTGGTGGAAAAAATATTTCTGTGTTGGCGGCATGACTGGTATTTTGGTAAAACAGCTATTTGATAGAACGAGTTTAGAGTCAGAATGAAGAATCCGAGGAAAAAGGTGATTTAGAAGAGTCTGAATATCATAACGATGATGAAGAAGGCAATCCAGGAAATTATGGCAATGAAGAGGACCAACTATATTTTGCAACTTCGAGATGAGTTTGTCATTCTTTATTTTTTTCAAGGTGTAAGGTATACAAATAACAGTTTCAAGTGTGCTGTGAAAACTGTTTATCATTTATAAGTTTTTTAAAGAAAAAACTACTGAAATGACAGAAACAAAAAACCGTACGCTTTTCCAATAAGTTAGAAGTGCATGTAATGTTTGTATGGAATTTCGCTTACAGAGCTGCTCGAAAGGGAAGTTATGAAGAATATGCGTGTGAAAGAAATAGGTTTCAAAGGCGTATAAAAAATATTGAATCAATTATCTCAACAATTTTAACACAAAATCACCGTGAAATTATTTTCAAAACTAGGTTCATGATCATGATGCATTTTGAAAATTAGAACGCACACATCCATTTAATTTATGTTGTAGAATAAATTATTTATGCTTATAAATGTAAACCACTAACTTATTTGAAATAAGATCATTTACTTGTAAGATTCAAGGGAAATAAAAATTAAAACTAAACAAAAATTAAATTAAAACTTGACAAAATTTTAAGAAACTTTGTTTATTTTTTATTTTTAAAGTTTAAAACAAAAGAATGAAAATGAAAATCAGCGAAAATTGTGTATTATTACAAAAGTGAAATAGTACATTATATACCGAGGTGATAAAGTAAATTTTCTACATTGAGGTGGATATTAATTCGCGAGAAACGAAGTTTCGAGCGAATTAAGCACCGAAATGGAGAAAATTTTCTTCACCGAGGTTTATATACTATTTTTTTTACTACTTGATATAAAAAATGCACTAAAACTCTTAATTATTCACAAAATAAAATGTTAATTAATAAGCAAATGGTGAATAAATAAAAAATTTGATTTGGTGAAACATTGTTTATCATATCATTGGATTGCGTATTGGATATTTATTATTCAGGGCTGCTTAGTTAGAAATTTATTTTCAATGAATTTTCTTAAAACTATATAAAAATCACATATGCTTTGCATTAAAAAATATAGCTTTTATTTATTTTTGACATGAAATTGAAAATCTATTCAATATTGTTGAGCCAAATTTAGAATTTTTTTAGTCTACAACTCACAACTAAGCTAAATTTCCACAGAATTCTGTTTAACACGAAATAAATTTCAAATAAATTACTATAGTTGCAAAGAAGTTTTTGCATTCATTCATTATTTTATTTACGAAGGTGCTAAAATACTTATTATTAGGTGTGGGGAATAATTATTAGTAACCATAGCTGAGAAAAATAACTTTTGTCTTGGGTTTTTGAGTAAATAATTGAAATTTCTCATGCAAGTAGTAAAAAAAATTGTTTATTATAAAAATTTGTTAATTATAAAAGTGTTGAACACCGAATCATTTTTATTTGAATCATGTCGTTTTTTAAATATTTTTTAAATATTTTTTTCTGATTCCACGCATTCATTTGACTTATTCTGGAACTCTTCTTTCATTTAAATTTCAAAGAACTTAATTCCCTATTATTCCTGCTTTTGCTATTACTATTAATAAATCTCAAGGTCAGACATTCAACAGAGTTGCCATTTTACTTAAAGAACCTGTATTCACACATGGTCAATTGTATGTTGCTGCAAGTAGAGTGCGTGAGTTTGAATGTTTGAAATTTTATATTTATGATATATCTGACCAAGGTCATTTGTTCAACGATGATAGAGTTTTCACAAAAAATATCGTCTTCCCAGAAGTCATTGTTACCTGATTTCTTCTCACTTTTCTCAAAAACCTTTTCCTCTTTTATGAGTATGAGTGTCTGTGCGTTTGCTTTTGCCTCAATATGCGTGTTTTTTAATTTCATATTGAGGCTGAAGTTGCCATTCAGTTTTATCATTTTCATCGTTAAACATATTTGAATATTTGTTTTTGATAATAATTGCTGTTTCAATTGTCTATTAATATGTAAAATATAAAATTCTCATGTATGACCGAATTTCGGACAGGGGATTTCCTATATTTTTAAAAATAAGCTACCATTTCTCACTGCCACTTTTGAAATTATTGCTTCTACGTCAACAAAATGTATACGCAAAAACTTTATTTATAAGCGTAGCGCAGCACGCCGGGCCCTCCTAGTTATAATTATTCAACTAAGATGTCATGTCACAAACAAGCATAATTATTTAAAAGATAACAGTAATTTTATTTTCTAAGATGTAATGCCACAAACAATTATAATTATTTAAAAGATAACAGAAGCGTGAGAACTGAATTCAGAGCTGATAACCGAATTGTATTGCCACAAGCTTAAATATATATATATATATATATATATATATATATATATATATATATATATATATATATATATATATATATATATATATATATATATATATATATATATATATATATATATATATATATATATATATATATATATATATATATATATATATATATATATATATATATATATATATATATATATATATATATATATATGTATATATATAATTACCTACGTTGGGAATGATAACGAATTTATATTTTATTTATAATGTCGCAAAAATTGATAATATAAATAATATATGTAAATTTATATTAACACCTAGCTAACTGAATGCGACCATGCGAGTTAGGCGCGTGAAACTAGTACGCGCATAAATTATGCATAACATAACCTACGTAACTCTTCATTAGACCTGTGAAAACTATCCCAGAGATAAATTACTCATTACATAGACTTCACACATTTGAAATGGCACTAATCTATTGATTTATTGCTTGTGAAACCTCCTAAGCGATCATACTTGTGGTAGAAATGTGTGAAATACATACAATTCCATAAATTTAATGCGTGTGTCAATACCCAAGTAAAAAATACCCTTGTGACAATTGAAAATTTTTTTGGGTGCACAAGCTTAGTACATTGTGCCCACAAACCCATGTGCCAGTAGTGTACGTGTACAATCTGCCTTGATACCATCTGTTGTTCTGCTCGGTAATAAAACAACTTAAAATAATGTTATTTATCATCACTCTTTTCTATTTACAGGTGCAGGTTCGGCCTTTTCTGTGGGTGCCATACTTGGATGGGCTTCACCAGCACATGCTGAACTAGCATCACATCCAAATCTTTCAACAGATGCAATCTCATGGATAATTTCGTCATCTATAGTTTTTGCTACAGTTTTTGGTTTTCTATCACGTCCAATTATTGATAAATTTGGAAGAAAATTTACTCTACAACTATTGTTTATGCCGCTTTTATTGGGATGGGGATTTATTATTTTTAGTCGATCATCTTTGATTTACCTTTTACTTGGACGTATGTTTTTGGGTATCAAATATGGTGTTGCATCAATCGTTGTGCCAGTATATATAAGTGAAATTAGTGAAAAAGAAATTCGTGGATATGTAGGAACTTATTTTACAATAGCAGTTTATTTTGGAATACTATTCGCATACATTATCGGAAATTTTTGTAAAATTCAAATGTTTAGCTCAATATTAGTATGCGTATCTATTATTTCTATGCTACCATTGTTTGTTTTACCTGAATCTCCAATTTATTTAGTGAAACAGAAAAAGGATGAAAACGCGAAAAAATCTCTTGAATGGTTAAATCATACTGCAAAAGCATTTGAAGAAATACAAATTGAATGTCAAATAACCACAGAAAAAAGTGTTTCATTTCGAGAAATGATTAGTCGAAAATATACATATAGATCATTGTTTATTACTGCTGGTCTTATAATTATACTTCAGTTTAGTGGAATAAATGCAGTTATGTTCTACACAACAGATATATTCAATAAAGCAAAACTGAGTATACCAGCAGGAGTGGCAACTATTATATCAGGTGCAACAATGGCATTTTCCAACGTCGCGTACACACCAGTGGTTGATCGACTCGGGCGACGAGCGCTAATTCTATTTTCAACACTATTTATGACTATTTCAACGCTTATAATTGCTATATATTTCGATTATTTCGATTTTTTTCATAAACATGTGAATTGGTTACCGGTTGTCGGAGTGTGCCTTTTTCAAATATCGTTTGTAGGAATCGGATGTATATCTTGGATTGTTGCTACAGAAATGTTTTCATCCGATTTTAGAAGTTATGGTTTAGCTATTGTGGCATCTCTAAATTCAGGCTTATCGTTTTTTATAACATTATCGTTTGAAAGATTACGTGAAGCAATCGGTACCTCTGGGATATTCTATATGTATGCATGCTTTACAGGAATTGGATTTATATTTGTTTTCAGTTTCTTATTTGAAACAAAAGGATTATCGTTTGAAGAAATTAGAAAAAAATTGAGTGAAGGAAAAGTGTTTGTTTTTATGGAAAAGAAATCTAATCTGACGTTAGAAAATAATTAGATGAAATGAAATAATGATTACATAATATCTATAATATGATGATTGATAAAACGTAAATTTAAAAAATATTCCAAATACTTTTGATGTTAATACTGGAATCTCATAATTAGATTTAATCATAGTTAGACTCTTAGCCGTTGTTTAATTACATAATAACAAATTAGATCTAAACTACAATTAAGTAACATGAAATTTATTACATTTACAATAGTTTATATCAAAAATTTATTATAATATCTATTTATTGTCAATAATAATAATAAATTAAAGGAGAACAAATAACACACTTCTGTATAAAAGTTACTTAGGCTACGTTCCAATTGATGCTAAACTGTACTAAACGTTCTAAATCTATTTAGTCAGTTTTTTATTTGACTAAATCAATATTTGGTTTCTAAATAATTGTAAAGAAACCGATGTTTTTATCAATCTCAGACCACTTAATCATATAAATTTAAATTAAAAATGGGCGATTTTGTTAAATCAAATTTAGATTTAGCAGTTTAGTACAATTTAGCAGCTAAGTGGAACCCAGCGTTAAAAATCAAAATTTAGTTTTAAGTAGATTTTATAGAAAATTGACCTATTGCAATATTCGTCATCTCGGTATTTTGGAAAATTGTTGTATGAACTTATGATCAGACTATATGTAATCTAAAGAAAAATATAAATTTCAAGACATTCCATCAATTTATGACTGAAATTCTTTGAACTGTTTCTCACATAATGAGTTTTTCATCGACATGTTAAGAATACCAATGAATTTGTGGCGATAACTACAACAAAGTTAATTATAACAAACGAAATTTTTCTACGCACTGCATTGCGTTATATGTATACATTTTAACTTAACGTAA
This sequence comes from Diogma glabrata, assembly GCA_963693315.1. Classification (NCBI taxonomy): domain Eukaryota; kingdom Metazoa; phylum Arthropoda; class Insecta; order Diptera; family Cylindrotomidae; genus Diogma; species Diogma glabrata. The sequence continues at coordinate 188,977,087 of OY856187.1, read as the reverse complement.
TTGTGAATCAGCTACATACAAATAAAATAGCAATTTGTTGAAAGGAATAGAAGTGTTGCCTGATAGCAAATACTGTACACTACTCATTCATCAATCGGAGTCAGACGAAGAAGGTTGTCTCCTAAATTTTGAAGGAAATATAATCGAAAATAGAAAAATAAGTGTGTTTTATAGTGTTTGTGTTAGTGTTTATGAAAATAAAAGTGTTGAAGAACGGAGGCGGAGACAATTATATAACTGGTGAGATTGTTCTTTATTAAAAAATTATTTGGTATTTTATATTTGTTGTTACCAGGCGGTAGGCAGGTAAAATTTTACCTTTTATTGCTTTGATGTAATAAATTTATTTATTATTTTAAAGCATAAATTTTTTTATATTGCTTGGTAACAGAAAATGTAAAATTTCGTTTTAGTTGTTAGTAGGAATTTCGAATTTAACCCTTTATTAGTACTCTTTAATTTTGTTAACGTCTTTTGTGTCCCCATTTTTTTTGCTTTTCTGTTATCGTGCTACTGTTACATGACACCTGCTATCGTGTTTTTGTGACAGAGATACCCAGTTTCTTTTGTACTGTGTAGTGTTGAAATTTAGGCCTGGCCGAATTTCAGTATCTATACCTGCAATGTCAAAGGGTAAGTCTTTGTCTCCACAAAATGGCAGCAGAGTGAACCAACAGATTAGCATTGACTTCACCAACATAAGAGGTCTCAATTCGAATCTAAATGTGGTTCATCACTACATCGAAGAAAATAAACTTGACATATTGTTTCTTACCGAAACAATTGTTAGTGGCAAAGCATCGAAATTGAGATCTCGATAAATACCGGATACCTAGTTACGAATTGGAACATTTCTTTTAAAACAAGCATAGTGTCTGTGTATTTGTTCGAGATTCACTTGCATGTATGAGAATTAAGGCCTACGAGTTGAACTCTAAGCACCATAATTCTATAGCACTGAAGATCTCAGGTGTTGATGAAACTATGTTTATAATAGGATTATACACATAGGCGTAACTAGGTAGGGGCCCAGATGGCCCAGCCCCCCCTTTGACGAATTTTGGCCCCCCTAGAACACAAAGTTTATGAAGTATATATAACAGTTAGGGAAAATGAAAATGTATTTCTTTACTAAGGAATTTGCTGTTCAAAATTATTTCAAAACGTACAATTATATTATTAATGATATTATTCATATCACTGATCTTCATTCAAATTTAATAAGGAAGTTTAATAAGCACTACCAATAATATTGCCACAAAAGTATCTATAAAATGGTCGTTTATCTTATCGGTTCACCATGGTAGCGAAGTTTAAAAAAGCAAACATTTTCTTTCCAACATATAATGTGCCAGATGTCAGAATGTCAAATGAATTCATAATTTCTGGAAAACCACTCCTTCCAATTTGTTCAACGAAAAACATCGCAATAAGAACAATATAGACTTCGTTTTAAAAAAATACGGTCTCATTGCTCCATAAGACCTAAAACCACACCGAAACACCAACACTACTCGTAGTTTTAAGTTTGTTTGGCAAGATTACTTTTACTTAGGCGCCAGCCAATATTTTTTTAGAGTACTTTTATAAGCAAATTACAAAATTATTTTTTGAAAATCAATCCCGGGGACCAAGATATAGGCCTTTGAAACAAAAAATATCGTATAAAAATACACTTTTTTTTACCAAATGTTGCGATTTAAATGTTATTTTTGATATACCATTTCAAAGAATCTACATGAATAACTTAAAAAAAATAATTATAACCTTAGGGGCCCACGTTATGACCATTTAAGGCAAGATTGGACTTGAACTTAGGCGCAAGTGGATTTTTTTTTATCGTAAATTAAGAAAATTTAGTAAAAGGGACAGTTTTGATCTGTTTATCTTATAAGTTAACTAACTAACTCGTTTTGGTTTTATTCGCTTCAGTGAGTGATTCTATATCAAATAAAAAAATCTTGGCGCCTAAGTAGAAGTAATATCCCCGTTTGTTTGTATGACCATTAGCGAATTGACGACGGAATTCGAAGTCTGATGGATTTATTTTTGGAATTATCTGAATTTTGTATGGTTGAAAATGAAGATCGTTGTGCACAGTACTTAAATGGTTGGGGGAGTGCATGATTACTGTAAACAATGAATTGTTATTTTTGAACTATTTTTTATTTTTATTTTTCAATAGTTTTAGAGACTAGAAATGTAAAGTTTAATTTAGAAACTAGGAATGTTGATTTTGTATAATTTTTGTTTGTTTGAAAGTTACTAAGTGAGGATTTATAAAAATATCATACTGATATAACAATTTATAATTTTATATGATTTTTTTCAATTTTAATTTGTCAAATATGTCGAGTTTAAAAAGAACATTTTTTTTCTTTTAGCTTTATAATTTAAAGATTTATTATTTACACAAATATATATCTAAATATAAACATAAATAACTGCAAACAACATAGCATAAATAACTGCATTCGAATCGGTAGATGTAGTAGCAACGACGTCAAATGTCGATGTAAAAAGTATTTCAATCCTGATCAAATTTTGCTAATCTTCAAGTCCTTTATTCGTCCATGGAGTACTGCTGTCATGTTTGTTGAGGTGCTTGTCACTCAACAATAAAATGTCTAGACTCTGTACAGAGAAAAGCAATTCTGTTGATTGGTAATACCAAACTAACGGACCAGCTTGATTCACTCCAGCACAGTAGAAATATGGCTGAATTGTCAATCTACTATAAATATAACTTTATCGAATTCTGCTCTAAGGAAATTCAAAATATCCTTACATCGTGTGCGCAGTATAATCGACAAACAAGAGCTGCCGAGTTATCCCATCCATTTGTTGTACAAATACCTCGTTGTAGAACTGTGTCCTTCCAGAACGACTATTTTAATAGAGTGGCCAAATTGTGGAACTCAATGTATTTTCCCCTCAGACATTTAAAGAAAATGCCATCATCATTTAAAACAATTAGTATAGTTATCCCTATATCCCCATTCCTTCCATTTTCCTCATCTCCTTCCTTTATAGCTGACATGGTATCTTCGCATATTCAAAGAGTCTAAATAATGAATATTTCATATTTAGTGTGCTAAACATGTCTAACTAATTAATAAAAAAAAAAAATTTAATCTTCATCTTACTAAAAAAAATCATTACACTCCATCATTGAATAAATATATAAGGAAGAATAATTTCGTGTGGCTACACGAATATTTTAAGTATGTGATTTGTATATCTGTGCGTTCTTCATCCATGACATTTGACACATTCCGCGGTTTTGTATCTTAAAATAAAATTATAGATTTTATCCGAAATTTCTTTTTAAGATATTCAAATTAAACTAAATTTATAATAAAAATTAAAGTTTAAATTAATGTTTTACAAAACAATAATTTGTATTTGTGTTGTGTAGTAATTTATTCATAAAAATGAAGAAGTGCATTAAAATATGTAGAAATAATCTTAAATACAATGAGATTTGATCATCAAATTTCATATCAAAGATTATAATATTTTTACTAATACTACGCATAAAAAGTGTTTAGAATGATGTTATTACAAAAACTGTTATTTTCTAGTTTAATTTTATATTTTATTACCCTACAAAAATGTAATTTTTCAAAATCCATTATTGTCAAAACTAACGCCAAACGCTGTTACAGCAAAATGTAAGGTGTTCCTAAAGTAATTCAATACTATTAAAATTTGTGTTATACAATTAAAAATACTTATTATTGTAATGAAGTGTCTTCATTGGCGAACCAATGAAGCGCATAGCAGGTTGCGCACCTTGGAGATTTATAACGCCGATCGACTAGCTTTCAGTCTTCGTGGATTTGATAAAAATAACCCTGCTTCTTCAACACAAATGCAGAAATGTACGCAAATTACGTGATTAGACAGAAATGGAAAGAAGGCAAATGAAAAAAATGAAACTCTGGCGACCCCGTTTGCGAAAGAACCGCGATCCTCACGTTCAACCCCCACATTATCTCCCATACGCACACCCTCTCACACTTCATGCACGCCCACATCCTTCCGCACACCCACACTTACACACAAACACCCATATCTACATACATACCCATGTAGCCAAGCAAGACAATTAAGTTCAAAGAAATTTGGTAATTATAGTAATTATATTAATAATTATTCTGGTTCAAATAATTTTTATAACCGACATTTTACCATTCTGATTAAGTCCACAAAATATGTCGGAGAGAATAGATTTCATGTTTGACCTAGCATGACCACCAATATATGTTGATACGAGACATAGGCATTATCCCTCAAGAATAAATGGAGGTCGGGTCTAAGTTCCTATCCATGTTCGTAAAAAAAATTCTTTTATGGATTTATGGATATACGTACAGAATCGGGCAGCATCATTTATAATATGACCAATAATACCATTAATTGTAAGCCGACAACCAAATCGTAGGTTACGTGAAAACATCACATGCTATATTTAAAATAAATTGAATAAATAAATGCACATCGCCAAATCCGATCATAATCCCAAATTGAATAATAGTGGTTGTTCTGATTGATACTTAGAAGTTCTATGCTAATTCTTTCACAGCGGGTTAGCAGTGCTGAGTTATGTCGGTTACAATAGCCATGGCATGATTGATTTCCTTATCAGCCAGTTACAGGTAGCATACAAATTACTAGGAATTGAACAATAATTCCAAAAAAAAATTAAATCAGATAAAGGTATATCATTTATAATCATTTTCAATTTAATTTGTAGTGTCCCACACATACACCCCCATTCATTTGCATTCACGCACACGCATCGGCAGTCACGCCCACATTCATCCATAGGTACACTCATTCACGCGCATTCATACCTTTAATTTAAACAAAGTAAACTAAAGAAAACTCACCCCATGGTTATATCCTGACCGGCCTCAATGTCTTCTTGTTCAGCACACCATTATCGGTGTATCCCCCAGCATACAAATTATATTAAACACCGGCTGCAGGCCAGAGAACACGGCTGTCTTGCTTATATCCAGATGAGATGGGTGATGGTATAACAATAAGCATATTCTGCGCCACAATCACTAAGGCGATTATTGATGAGTTGTATACTAATGTGGAAACGTTGCGCCACAAATACTAGACCATTGTTGATAAATTGTAGTGATAAGTGGTATAAATAATATCAAAAGGTTGCGCCACAAATACTAGGCGATTGTTGATAAATTGTAGTAATAACTTGTATAGATAATATAAAAATTGTTGCGCCACAAATACTAGACGATTGTTGATAAATTGTAGTGATAACTTGTATACATAATATAAAAATTGTTGCGCCACAAATACTAGACGATTGTTGAAAAATTGTAGTAATCACTTGTATAAATAATACAATAAAAATGTGGCGCCACCAATGCTAGGCGATCACTGAGAAGTCGTATAATAATGTAAAAATGTTGTGCCAACAAAACTAGGCGTTTGCTGATAATTCGTATAACGATGCAAAAAAATGTTGCGCCGCAACTAATAGGCGATTACTGATAAATTGTATAATAATACAAAAATGCTACACCACAAATGCTAGGCTACACCCGCATCCTCATCCAATTATTGGAACCTCGAATTCCACAAACAGACCGGCGGTCCGGTGGTAGTACTGATTCAATAATAACTCGTTGACGACACCACTACCAATCCTCAGCATACAGGTTAACAAGTATTGACAAAACTCATATAGGATTGTGATTATCAGTTTTATTGTTATAAATTTTGGGTGGTTCAGCGTTTTATTTAACAGATATCTTTGTTCTTTTGCAATAACTGGTAACATAGATTTGCACTCAATAAATTATATAATTTTCTTACAGAAATATGAACTAGTTCTATCAATTAAACTAACACCAAGTGTATACTACACATTTGGACTATTTAAAATTACGTATTTATTAATTAGATATTTGATTGATTATCACTTATTTTAATTTTGACTTGAAGTATCACAAAAAAAATTACATAAAACGATTTAACTGGATAACACTAGATATACTAAGTATATTTAATTATTATTTTTCATCTTTTTGGTTGACTAATTAAACAGTCCAAGACTTGAATTATCACAGGAATTATATACAACGAATTAGCTAGACAACACTAGATATATACTAAGCATATTTATTTAATAATTTTAATCTTTTTGATTGACCAATTGAACAGTCCAGGACTTGAATCATCACAGAAATTATGTACAACGAATTAACTAGACAACACTAGAACTAAGTAAAGTTAATTAATATTTTTAATCTTTTTATTTGACTGATTGAACAGTCCAAGACACAGAACTATGATTTTGACACACATTATGATTTCTTTTGGTTTATTGTTGCAACCACGAATCGAATGGCGAAAACTGATATGGCAAACAATTTCGTTTGGCGGCTTGTTTTATATTATATAATAGATCATAACCATTACCTGGTATTAAATTACCGTCCCTCGGGCTTGTTAGCTCCTAATGTTTCCGTTTTTGGTTGTTCCAGCTTTATCCTCCAAAAATTAATTGGTTTTGTTCGGTCTTCAAATCAGACCACACCCAAAAAAATCCAACGAGTCAAACGTCAAAGTTACAGAACAGCTGTGATGATAATCAAGAAAAATTGACCAAGAGGCCGCTATATGAAAATACAGCGCTTTTATACAAACGAATTCAAAGATTTTTTTATTGCCATCTCGAATTCATCTTTAACAATCGATTTCAATCGTGAATCGAGACATATAACAAAAAAAATGATTTTTGGGAAATATATTGAAAATAAAAACTATCGAGCAATACCCAGGTTCCAAATTGTAGTATGACTATGGACATCAACCTAAAATATCAACCGGTTGGGGGGGACATCTACAGGTGAATAGGTGTAATCGAATGAATTGAACTGCAAGGGTCGAATGTATATTTAAAATATCGGTTTATGACGTTTTACAACCAATGTTGAATTATCAAAATACAAGTGCGAGACTTCCATACACATAAATATATATAGATATATAGAAAGTAAAATCGATAATAATAAATATAACGGCTCTAGAATAATTACAATACCGATATACGGATACAGTTTTAAGTTAGAAAATCAAATGGTCAAATATACACAATTATCTCCGGTTTTTTTACTACATTAATATACCATAGTGGTTATGGTTTGAGTTTAAGAATAAATTAACTAGTTTAGCGAAATAACGTTTGTGCGACGTATATTAACTCAGAATCAGCGTATTCCACATAAAAAAAATTGTAAATTATTTGTTGGAAAACAGATACATAAGTTCTTTAGGCCTTTATTTAAATTTTAATCTGTGTACTGTTGGGTGTGGTTTAGTCATGAATAGGGATAATCTAAGGTTAGAAAATATGTCGGACGAAGAGATAATCGCCAATAATCACCAAGTTCTTGATAGGCCAACGGATGATTTATAAGATAAGAACCATGAAAATTTTTGGTAATTAATTTACATAACTAATCCTGAATGGTTGCATTCCAGGTACAATAATATTCGTTTAATGAGTTACTTATAATATAACATTCGGTAATCGAATATACGGTAATTTCCAAATTGATTGCCGGGTACCATTTCAAGGTAGGAAAACCAATTGTTAAGCACACACAACAATAATAATAACCGGTTGCCATGGTTGTAGCTGCCGAAGAAATAGATTTATAGTGAAATTATGTTTTATACGAAAAACAAACGCAGAGGGACACCAAAGTTAGTATATTACACACAAAAAAAAATTTATACGAGAAGAATAATTTTATGTATCGGAGAACTAAATTAACGGATGACTAAAATTGAAGTGTAATACTTAATACTTAATACGTAATAATACTTAATTAATACTTAATACGTAATACTTAATTTAAAATTTAGAATATTTGTTACATTATTTCATACGTTAACACTTCCAAAAATATTTCAAAAATTATAACAAAATCAAAAATACAAATTTTTTTCAAAACTCCAAAAATATTACAAAATCAAAAATTGAAACTTTTTCCAAATCAAAAATTCAAAAACTTTTTTCAAAATTCCAAAAATATTTCAAAAATAATAATTAAAATAAAAAATTTCCATGTACAATTCATGTTCATAACATTTCTTGTCAAACAAATAATTAATTTCATTTTTTTCAAAAAAATTGAGTCAAAAATAATGAAAATCATTCTTTTGACACACTTGACAACATTTTTTTGACAAACTTATAATGCAATATTCTAGTTTTTTGTCTCATATACCAATCCCGACTATCAAGATTCTACCAAATTCAATGTTCCTAATCGTAAGCACTTAAAATGAACGTTTTTTAAGGAACAAATATGCAAATTTCCTTGTTTTGACACACTTGACGATATTTTGACACACTTCCGGTACAGTTATCGAACGTATCGTCCTTTCGGCTCTTATCAGTAAGTACAAAGTTAAAAAAAAATTGAATATGTAATGCAAATTGCTACACATATAGGTCCGACGGAAGATTCCATTACAAAACAATACAAAGCTTGCTATATAAAGTTAAACTAATGCTCTTTGCATCAATATTTAACAGAGTACTTGGAGTAAAATAAAAAAGCTTGTTGCTTAAAAATATATGTTATTTGCATTAAATAAATTACGCGCAACATTTTTTTTAGTATGACATTTTAATGCAAATTACATCATAATTTCGAGATACTTTGATTATTACGCACCTGCCCAAATTAATCAAATTTAAAATAAAAAAATTACAACGGAAAAAATTAAAACATACATACCACTTTAATCACTATTATTATAGACTTTCAGCTGAGAAGCGATAACTAAAACATACATGAAACGATTTTATCTATATATTTCTAAAATGGATAATACTCTAGTGAATTTTAAAATTTCATTAATGTTTTAAATTGTAGCAAGGTGCATTAAAACTTTTTGCTGTTCTATAGAAATAAATTATGATGCAAGAGTTGTTTTAAAATTTATAGAAATGCATTGAAATTAGGTTTAATGCAACATTTACTTTACAATTCAATAATAACCTGCAACGCATAGCTCCTATTGCAAGACTTGCTTTAAATATTGCAGTTACTTTTTCAACTGTGTATACTTTTTAAAAAAAAAAATTTGAAATCCCTCCAGCGGTTTTCTAGATTTTGTCGGTTGTGACGGCCGGCCGGCAGACAGTCATACATTTTTTTTTGCTTATTTAGTATCAGTATTCAGTAGGTCATAAAACGTCGAGAAATGCCAAGAAAAGTGGGGGTAAAAATTTCACTTTTAGCTCATGAATGTAATACTTAGGTCTAGACCGAAGTAATAATGAATAATTAAAATTAATAAAAATTGAATAATTTTGTTTTATTGAATTTAGTAGATTAATTAAAAATTAATCAATTCAATTATATGAAACACAATAAATACTATTATTAAAATTTTATAATAATTTTAAACACACAGCTCAATTAAATAAATATTTGATGTAATCCGCTATCTTTTAATTTAATTGCCACTTAGATTGATGTTGGTAAATTTCACAATTCATTTGTTTATTATCTATATATAATATATAAAATTAAAAGTATTTATGTTTGTGGCTTATGCATTAATACACCATTCATCCGATCATCATCAAACTTTGGGAAGTTGTTGTGTACACTTGCGCATAGGTAACTGGCAATTTTTTTTTTAAACGGAACCCCAGGGCCCTTATAATTATCTTAAGGGGTTTGGCAAAATGTTGATAATTATTTTAAATCAGTTGTTATTTAAATATCGTGTTATACCCTTAGGTTGCTTTGATCAATGTTTTTTACATTAATATGTTTAATTTATGAAATTGAAAAATGAAAGTATAATCTGACAAACAATTACATTTATATTTCAAAAATCAAAATTATATATATTGGAATTTAACACATCATGATCTTAAAATTATTTTTATCTACACCAAATATATTGTTGGTTTGCAATTGTATGTAATACATGTTTCTAAAACTAAATGAAGATAGTTGATGATATCGATTATATCGATTTAAAGCTAAAAGTTACGAAATGGAATTCGCACAAATACCATACAAAGAAGCATAGCTTATGTATTAGTAATCAAACACGGATGGCAATCATGATGAACAAACTAATTAAAAATGGTGGAACTTAGCCGGCAACACGTTTGCAATAGTGATTTGCAAACGGTAACAATGCATTAATACCAATGAATTTAATATGTGTTCGGGAACGTATGTAAAATTTATAATTTTGGATCTATGGGTGTGACAACCCCGTGTACTTTAGCACCTGCTATTGGTAAATCAGTTAACGTGAGATATCGTATACCACTCGCAATGGCAGTAAGATGTCACTGATATAAGGGGATAAGTGATATTTTAGGGGTGCTGGCGGATTTCAATCCATGATACCACCCTTAGTTTTAGTTATGGAATATTCTTTGACAAGCTTCTAAGGTGCTGATGGACGCAATTTTTTTATTTTCATATTTTTTTAAAAGAATGAACTTTTGTGTTTGCTCGAAGAAATGAGCTTCCATAAACTATTATATATGCTGAATTTAGGAAAACTATTCGTTACATGATCTTGGTATATGCTTCTAGCACTAGGATAATTAGTAACCTAATTTTAGCTTTGTTCCTTCAAATTTAAAATAAAATGTATTTTATTTTTGTTTCCTCCATCCCATCATGAAATATTGCCCTACGTCGTACATTATTATGTGAAAAGATTTATTATTTTGAAAAAAAAAAATAACAATTTTGAATTTAAAATTTATAGAAAACCTACAACAATTGATATTACAATTAACTCTAGCTCGCACCATCCATATACTCAAAATATTTCAGCTTATAATTCATTTGTAAATAAATTACTTACCTTTTCAATGAATCATTTAAATTTCCAAAATGAAATAAACACATTTAAATTTATAGCTATTAAAAACGGATTCAAACCAAATATTATCGATAATATATTAAGTCGAAATTCAAAAAGAATAAACAATCATGGATCTATAAACAGAATGAACACTAATAAAGATTTAAAATATATTTCCATAAATTACACCAATTCACTTACCAACATAATAGTTAATCAATTTAAAAAATACAAATTTAAAATTTCTTTCAAAACAATTAACAATCTATATAAAAATTTCAAATTCAAAGAAAAATCTAAACTAGAAGATTGCTCTAGCGTATATCAAATAAATTGTGATTCCTGTGATAAATTTTATATTGGTCAAACAGGTAGAAAATTTATCAAAAGATTTTCGGAACATTTACCTAGAAGAAAAAACATTCTTAATATAAAATCAATTTTTGCTCAACATCTGATCAACGAAAATCATACATACACCAGTTTTGAAAATAATATTAATGTTTTACATTTTTGTAACAAAGGTCCTCCATGGATTCAATGGAAGAATTTGAAATATATAAAGCTATTAAGAAGTCACCATTTTTAATTTTGAATGAACAACTTTCATTTAGTTTTAATATTTTATACAATTTAATTATAAATTAATACCTTTCTTTATTGTTTTTGTTCTTACCATATTTTATAGTTTTTTAAAAATTTTTCATTTTGTTTTGGTTTTTTATGTTTAATCTAGTATTGATATTTTTGGAAACAACCTGAAATTTTTTAAATAATATTGTCATATATATAAGTTCCTTTCACCGATGATGGATATTTTATATCCGAAACGCGTCTGATATTTATATATTATAAAAAGTTGTTTGAAAAATATTATTTTTGTTAAATTATTAAATTTAATAATTTACTAATTTATTATTTAGTTTTCCATTCTTTAAGAAGAATATAAAAAACAAAAAAAAAGAAATTAGCATCCATCAACGTCTTAAAAAGCATGATGTTGTTGAACCCAGGTCTGAAAAGGTTTTTTTTGTATACGCTCCCAAAAATAGCTATTTTACGGACTCATTTCAGTCCGTAAAATGCTTAATTTTCGGCCTAGGCCGTAAAAGTCGTCATAGCAACCATTTATATGGTTTTATTTACACATCTTCGTTTACAACGGCTACGCCCATATTTTCTTTCCAGCTGTTGAAATTTTCATACTTTTTATGATACATGTCACGAGATTTTCGGGGAAGTAAATCCAATACAATATCTTTTGCCTTCTCAGCAATACTTTCTGGATTTCGGAGCATTTTCAAATTTGTTTGTGTTTTAAATTTTATGATAAATTTCGGATGACAGAATTGATAAATTAATAAAACAAACTTGTTGCTATGTTATAAGATTCAAGGCTTTCTTTTCCATTCGATTAATAATTATTATGGTTTCGAATATTTCGCTGGTATCTAATGGATTAGGTACTCCTGAAAATTTTGGAGAGCTATTACAAAAAAATATTGTTTGCATCACGTACCTACATTAGGTTTTTTAGGACTCATTTGCTATTCCGGACTCGGCTAATGCCTCGTCCGGAAACCAAATATTCGTCCTAAAAAACCTCAAATATTTTGAAATTGCACAAATTTTTTTGAAATTTTCGGTGGAAAAGATGATGAACAATGTCATTGAAGCTACGATTTTAAATGGAAAATTCGAAGGGGAAGATGTAGCGTTGCCACGTATTCCAATGATCCCAACAGATATGGCATTTGAATTCAAACGTTTAGTTTCCAGTGCAACTCGCTTTTGCAATGACGATCAACAAAGCACAAGGACAGTTGCTGCAAGTATGTGGACTAGATTTGGAGAATCCGTGCTTCTCACATGGACAACTGTATGTGGCTGACGCGTTAAGAAAACCTTCTGATTTATTCGTGTACGCACTAGACAGAGAAACAAAAAATATAGTGTACTCACAAATATTAGAATAAATAAATAGAATTTTTTTTTTTTTTTAAATAAAATGTGTTGTGTAATAGGGTTTAGAATATGTGTCACAACAACACATAAATACCTTTTAAGACCTAGGTCTAGACCTGGGTCCCACAACAACTGGTGTTCTAAGGTGTAGATTAACGCTTTTTTTAAACATCTGCGGGTTGAAGCCACCTGAGACTAAGTGTTCCGGCAAACTATTCCATTTGTACGCAGTTCGGACAAAGAAGTCTCTCTGCGATCTGCCAGTATGACAGCGCGGGATCTTTACCGTTTCACCGGTTGCGGCAGCCGATTGCCGAGTGGAACGGGGGTAAGAATAAGTTTGAGGCATGATGCCGCTGATTTCATCTGAGCACTGCTGATGACGATATTTGTAAAAAACAACGAGGTCAGCAACAATGCGACGATGTTGTAGGGAATCAAGTTTTGATGTCAAAGTTCGATCACCCACAATTCGTATAGCCCGCTTTTGAACAGAGTCCAAGAGGGCCAAGATGGAAATAGAGGCAGCACCTCAAACTTGACAGCAGTACTCCATACAGGGACGAATATAGGACTTATAAACATGGAGCAATTGGTATGGGGTGAAAAATTTTTTGCATCTATTTAGGAGGCCGAGTTTTTTAGACGCGCTTTTTGCCACCGCTATTACATGACCGTTCCAGAGTAGGTCATTTGAAACTGTGACACCCAATAAACGAATGTTTTTACATTCACCTATTGGTTCATCACACATACTGAATAAAATATTTTTGGGGAACTCGGTCTTTAATCTGGAAACAATCAACAGCTGTGTTTTGGTAGAGTTGAAATTGACAAGGTTTTGGTCATCCCAGTCGGCGACTTTATTCAGGTCTTCGTTCACGTTTATGGCAGCGTCTCTCCGGGCAGGATTAATTCGTTCGTGCATTTTACCTTTTGAAGGAAGGGGCTCGAACGACTTGTGCAGAGTACTATCATCTGCAAAACTATTTATTGGGTTGCTGGTGATTTTCAACAATTCGTTGATATAAATCAAAAATAGGGTTGGGGACAATACTGAGCCTTGAGGTACACCAGCGTTAATTAGTTTAGACTTAGAAGAAAATCCATCTAAGGTTACCGAAATGTATCGGTTGGATAGAAAATTTTGAATCAGCTTCACAATATTGGGATGAAAACCGTACGCAACGAGCTTGTTGATTAAGTTGGCATGCCAGACTCGATCGAATGCCTTGGAGATGTCTAAAGCGATAACGTATGTTTCACCACCTTTATCAAGTATGCTGTTACAACAATGCGCTACATAGTTCAATGGATCGGTAGTTGATCTTTTGTTTCGAAAACCGTATTGGCTGTCGGATATTAAATGATTTTCTTCCAGAAATTTTGAAATATGTGTATTAATATAATGCTCGTAGACTTTGGATAGGAAATATTTTTGAAAATATTTTTCATTTTCTCTCAGAAAAATTTATTTAGAACAGTTTTTGTGTGTTTCGTGTCGGAAACAAATACAATGCATGAGCACTGTGAACATTCGTGAATTTTTGTTCTGCATAATGTTTTATATAGAGATGACGCACCTCTACTAATTCAACAAGTCATTTAAATTGTTTTATTGCTTACTTGAAAACTTATTTGATCGCTAATTTTTCATATATCCGAACTGATCAGCTAGAGTGCTGATTATTTTTCATTCATATTTTTAAAAAGAAAAATGAAAAATTATATGCTATCATTTCTCATTACCACTTTTTGAAATCATTGCTCTTACGTCAACAAAATGTCTGCACAAAAACTTTATTTAAACTTTATTTAAAAGTAGATATAAACTCTGTATAAATTTTAAATTTATTAATTTAAAATTTTAACTTGACGTCCAATACGTTTTTTAAACAACAAATAAATGCGTCCTTGGCCACTTTCATCGTATTTGTCGGCAGTCGTTAAAAAATAGTATGTATACTTTGAGCAGAAAGTAACATTGCTGCTCTGGCATGGTTTTTCATGCACGAGGAGCAATGTAGTACTTTCTGCTCTTAATATACAATATACTATTATTGTTATATACAATAGCAGTTTATTTTGGAATGCTATTCGCATACGTTATTGGCAATTTTAGGAAATTTCAAACCTTTAGCTCGATAATAGATAATATTATGCGTATTTATTATGTCTTTGATACCTTTATTTTTTAAACTGAATCTCCAATTTATTTGGTGAAACAGGAAAAGGATGGAAAAGCGAAAAGATCTCTTGAATGGTTAAACCATACTGCAGAAGCCTTTGAAGAAATACAAATTGAATGTCAAATAATTACAGAAAAGGGTTTTTCATTTCGAGAAATGATTAGACGAAAATATACATATAGATCTTTGTTTATTGCAGCTGGTCTTATAATTATGCATCAGTTTAGTGGAATAAATATAGTTCTATAAGTAGATATCTGTAGTTGTACAACAGATACCTTCAATAAAGCATAGCTTAGTATACCAGCAGGACTGGCAACTATTGCATCAGGAGCAACAATAGCATTTGTAAACGTCGCGTACACACCAGTGGTTGATCGACTGGTCCGACGACCGTTACTTCTATTTTCAACACTATTTATGATTATTTCATTGCTTTCAATTGCTATATATTTTGATTATTTCGATTTTTTTTCATAAACAGGTGAATTGGTTACCGATTGTCGGAATGTGTCTTTTTCGAATATCGTATGTCGGATTTGGATGTATATCTTGGATTGTTGCTATAGAAATGTTTTTATCCGATTTTAGAAGTTATGGTTTAGCTATTAGTCATCTCTCAAAACAGGATTATTATTTTGTATAACTTTATCGTTTGAAAGATTACGTTAAGCAATTGGTATCTCTGGTATATTCTATAGGTGAAAAACACGTGATATCAGCAAGGTCTGGAAATGAGGTTTTAATTTTGTATATTTAGGTATTGGAATTCAATGACATCAGCAAAAAAAAATTTTCTGCGTTTTTAGTTTTTTTTTGTTTAAACCCTGTATTAAGATACAAGGTGTTGAAAAATCAAGAAATTGCTCGATCCTGGTGTATTGAAATGGCTCTACAGTCAAAACTACTAAGCTGATTTTAATGTTATATAGCTCAAAATGTAGGTATTGAACAGAGCTAATCAAAATAATAACTCACATTATATGACGGTATAAAATTCATATTCGATTTTCTAGAAATACGCATTTTTTAAATTTTTGATTTTTTAATATGTGAAAGGTACATATGTTACTAACATTTGATAAAAAATTCAGGAGGGAAAAATTTTTTTGTTATTTTTTTATTAATTTTATTGCAACACGCCTTAAAATTTTTCATCATAAAAAAAGTAGAGTTAAAAAATGAACAGTTTTTTTTGGATTTACATATATGTTTTTATAATAAATTTTTAATTTTAATTCAAAATAAATATTTTACACATTTTTTATCATTTATTTAATTTTACATTACTCAATTCCGTAGAGGTAGAATAACGTCTAGCTAAGACTGATCCATCATTTTCAGGAATGTATGACATGAGTGATATCATCGTGTTCCAGGAAATGTTTTTAAATTGGCGTATCTATCAGCTAGTTGATTTCGTTTTGCAATGTAACCTGCGTCCGTTACATAGAAAAAATGCATCTTATCTTGAAAATTCCCTGGAGCTGCTACCCAGTTATATAACTCCAGAGGTATTGATATAACTTTGTCGTATTTTTTCTTAAGACTCGCTCTAGCTGCTTTTCTTTTTACTGTTCCTCCAATTCCATCACATCAAAACTGCTCTATCCAGGAAACGAGGAGGTACAGTTCATCAAGGAGTAGTTAGTTGAAGACGTACTGCAGCTACACTATATTCTGATCTAAGCTATAATCAATTGAAGTATACATAATATACACATTTGTATATTGCACCAAATACACATTTGTGTTAAAAATAATATAATATTTGCTGTGATAAAATATATTATATCGAATATTAAGTAATCTCTCTGGACTAAAATTGCCCAGCTTTATTTTTTGAGAGTCAACAAAACATATATTGTGATTAAAAATTAACTAAAAGTCAATTTGTCTCAATAAAACAAAAACCATGCTTCCACTACACCTAAGTGAACAAAAAATAGAAACTAGGGAAAAGTATAATATGAGTCTAAACCACGGATGGAGAACCTTTTTACCATTAAATTCCAATTATAATTTTGCAAATCGTTAACAGGCCGCATTATGCCGAGTATTGTTACCAAGTTTGGGGGGCTGCATCTGTTAATATAATGTTTCTTTTAGACTCTGTTTAAAAGCGTGCTACACGAATTGTTAATTTTTTTTGATCTCGTTGTTTTTTATAAACATCTTCATCAGCAGTGTTCGGATGAAATCAAATCCATTATGCCTGCAAACAGTCAAACTGTTGAGATCACTCAATCACTACTGTCATATAGTGACAGAATGCAGAGGGATTTCTTTGTTTGCAAAACAAAATCAACTACCTGATAGATACGCCAATTTAAAAACCATTCCTGTAACACGAGGATATCACTCATACATTCCTACAAATGATGGATCAATCTTAGCTAGACGTTATTCTAACTCTACGAAATTTAGTAATGTAAAATTAAATAAATGATAAAAAATGTGTAAAATATTTATTTTGATTTAAATAAAAAATGTGTAAAATATTTATTTTGAGTTAAAATTAAAAATTTATTATAAAAACATATATGTAAATCCAAAGAAGACTGTTCATTTTTTACCTCCACTTTTTTTGTGATGAAAAATTTTAAAGCGTGTTGCAATAAAATTAATAAAAAAACAAAAATTTTCCCCTCCTGAATTTTTTATAAAATGTTAGTAACATATGTACCTTTCACATATTAAAAAATCAAAAATTTAAAAAATACGCATTTCTAAGAAATCGAATTTGAATTTTTTACCGTTATTTTTCTAAAAGAAAGTGTTTGAGTTCATATAATGTGAATTATTATTTTGATTAGCTCTGTTCAATACCTACACTTTGAGCTATATAACATTAAAATCAGTTCAGTAGTTTTGGTTGTACAGCCTTTTCAATACACCACGGTCGAGCAATTTTTTGATTTTTCATCACCCTGTACCTTAAGACAGGGTAAAAAAAAAACTAAAACGCAGAAATTTTTTTTTATTGATGTCAATCAATTCCAATACCTAAATATACAAAATTAAAACCTCATTTCCAAAATTGCATGTTTTTTGCTGATTACATGTGTTTTTCACCTATATGTATGCATGCTTTACAGGACTTGGATTTATATTTGTTTTCAGTTTCTTAAGTGAAACAAA
Source organism: Diogma glabrata (assembly GCA_963693315.1). Lineage (NCBI taxonomy): Eukaryota > Metazoa > Arthropoda > Insecta > Diptera > Cylindrotomidae > Diogma > Diogma glabrata. The sequence goes on along the minus strand of OY856187.1, from coordinate 188,958,887 downwards.
AGGGCTATCGTTTGAAGAGATTAAAAAAAAATTGAGAGAAGGAAAAACATTTCTTTTTATGGAAAAGAAATGTGATAGCTCTCAAATTTTAGAAAATAATGAGATTAAAATTGAAAAATCTTTATGTCATATCTGCAATTTGATGATTGATGAAACGTAAATTTAAAAAAAAAAGGTATAACTACAATATATCAAAAACTATAATTTGATTTTAATACCAGAATCTATTCCAAAAATTTATGCGTCGTATACACCAACGTAAATAAAATGTTATTTAGGTTTAAATTTTAGTTGTCCTTCCCGTATTAGCCATGATTAGATTAGATTATATTCAAGACTCTGTTTAATGATCATAAATATTATCTCGATTAAAATAAAGATTTGAATCATGGCTAATACGTATAAGTTATAGTAAAAATTAACAATTTATCTACGTTGGTGTTTAAGTATGAAAACATTGGTGGTACGCTAAAATATAATTGAAAAGCACGTAATTTGTTACATTATATCTATTCTAATTTATACCAAAAATTATTATTATAGGTATATAATTGTCAATAATCATATTGAAATTATGCAGAATAAATAACATACTTCCGTAAACAAATTACTGTATTCACTTAATTCTTCAAAATGTAGTTTTTTATTTTACTTAATTTGAAAGTTCAAGTTCAAAAGGATGACACGAAATAGTATATTATGCTACGATCATGTAATAACCATTACATGAAAGTGGCATACGCTATTTTTTCTACACCCGGTAAATAACGAAGAACGAAAATACAACGAAAATTTCAATTTTCAAATTTCAAAGTTCAATTTTTTTCCAATAAAAAAATTTCAACAAACGTTAAATGCATAGCATGTTTGATTGAAAAACTATGGGTTTCTTTCTATTGATTAAAAATCTGTATCGTAATAAAATCTGTATCGAAATGAATATTATTATAAAACGGATTTTGGTCATATAAGTGTATTTTTATAGTACGGGTGTAGAAAAAACTATTTTTATCAGATTTTAAACCAGTTTAATTAAATTATTTTATTTAAGCTTATTAAATTTAATATAAAAAGTCCCAGCGGTAGGATATCCGCTAGAAATAGGTAGATTTCTTTGCCAGATTTGTTTAATACACATGAAATTAAATGTGTCCAAATCAAATAGTTTACATCACAAAAATTGAATACAAATTGAATTAAAAAATAAATTTGTTAATCAAAACTTCTAAGCCCACTCTATGATCTGTTTTAGAAAAAGAAATATATCAATCAATTTTCAATTCCACAAATATTATAGTAGTAGATTATGATGCAAGAACGTAAAGCTAACGTTTTTGGACGCATGTGGAGTTTGCAAGTCGAGGCGCTAGCCGCGAATTTCACCCACACTAAGTCCAAAATAGCTTACGTACGTCCGTACTATATTAGTTTTTATTCGCCGCAAGCAAAATAAGTTAAAAAAATTGTTTGCATAAATTTTGAAATAAAAATTTGTTGATCATTTAACATTGACCAAAATATTTGATCATTGACCAAAATATTTGTTATTTTTTCACACAAATTGTATAACTAGGACAACAAAAATTAATAAATATTTCGATTGGATTGTGAAATTTTGAATTGAAATGTTGCTTTGATAAAAAATTTTATTTTTTATATAATTTATACAAAATTGAAGGTTTTTTACTTTTTTGAACTTAACTTTGACAACGAAATATGTGGTTAAAAAGTGTCGCTTTACGACAGCAAATTACAGTAATAAATCGTGTTTTCGTTTATTCATTCTATAGAAAGAACTGCAGAAAGAATAGAACATCGATCACGTGACCTAGGAATATTCCAAACGTCATGTATTTAAAGAACATAACTGGAATAAACGGAATGTATTTTTGACAGCATCACATTTTTTAATTTTTTTATTTAAAAATTATACAAAGTAATGAAATTATATTTTGTTTCATGTTTTTGTGTTTAATAATTTAATCAAAATTAATTATTAAATATATATTTGAATAATAATTTATCAACAAAAAATCATTAGCAATCTTCCTACTTATAAAAATTTGACGTTTATCAACAGAATTCTGTTAAATCTACGTTTTGGTTCACTTCAAAAAGAATGCATTCTGTATATTCCGAAAACATAAAAGAACAAACAAAAAAGGGAATGGTATATATGGAATTAATAAAAGAACGCTTTATGCCAATTTTAGAATATACAGAATATTCGTAATGAATAAACGAAAACACGGAAAGTAATACTTTAATATGTAAAGGCGAATAAAAACTGGTTTGAACAAAGATACAAACCTTTTCTGATAGGTGTATTGTATTTGAAATGTACCTAAAGTGCCGACCATAATTCCTGGGTGTTCTAAGTAAAAATTACACAAATTGATGCATTTTTAAAAAAGTAATACTATACCCGGGTTTTTATTAGGCAATGACTAATAGAGTACCCGGTCGATTCTTCTAATTGAAATAATATGATAGGCCATTGATCTTGATAGCATTATTTATTTATTCTAGAAATATTTGCACGAGACGATTCAGTTTTTTGGAAACCACTAAAACACAAAATATTTAGTTTTTATAGAAAAAGACAGGGCGGGCTTGGCTCTAAGTTACGCCAAGGTAAATCGATTGTGACTATTTCCTCTGAAATCAAACAATCTGTTGTTAAGCAAGTGTTGAACAAAATTTGGTCCACATACAGCGATACACACACACACACATAGAGACTGACAGTTAAAAGTAGTCTAAACAGCAGCAGGTCATGAAATGTAAAGATATCATAAAAATCCGCATTTTGAAAATCGACCCAAAAAGAATAACTTCTCATATCGGGAAGTTAAAAAAACAAAAAATGTGTGAGCCTCATTCGCATAAGCTCACGTTTGAAATGAAACTTCTTTATGAGGTAGATATTGGACAAATGTCGCATACGTTGATTAGCAGTTTTTGAGGCACTGAATGTTTCTTCAATTGGCAATATTTGTCATAATTATGAAAAATTAATTTCTGTAAATATTGTGATTAATTATCAAGTAGTTATGAATACTCACCAATGTTTAAGTTGTCGTTGGGCAAACGGTTTTGGTCAAAATTGCTATATCGATTTTTTATGCACTGTTAGCTCTCGCACACGTTGAGCTTATGTTTAAAATTTAATGCAATAATAATAATAATGTAACTATAGTAAAACAACTTAAACACAACACAAAACCGTCTTGATTTCCAAGAAATAACAATTATTTAAAGTTTTCGAAATAAAAATCACCTGATCACAACTTTCACGTTTTTTTTCGAGAAAAAAGTCTAAATATTTTGTTCACAGCATTAACAAAACTGAATTGATAATTGTAAATTTAATATTGATAATTGTAAATTGATAATTGATAATTGTAAATTCGATGATTTTTTGAAAATCAAAACTGGTAAATAAAATAAGCGAATCAAAAATCGGTGTTTGAAAATTGTAATTAATAAACAAATTTATACATGTAAAAACATTAAAATAAGGTTATGTATACATACATATAAAACGTATAACGCTTGTATTGTGCACCTAATCCATTTCCATTAAAGTTCGACTCTCTTGCAGAGAAAGAAACTGTTAGACCTCTAGGAGTAGAAGTTGAAAATAATCTGAAATGGAATTCTCATATTTTTAACCTAGCTAAGAACGCTGTTCAAAAATTGGGCTTTTTGGGACGATGTCGTAAGTTTTTTAATAGCAGACAGCTTCTATTAATTTACAAATGATTTATACGTCCCTGCATGGAGTACTGTTCTCACATATGGGATGCTTCCTATTATAGTATGTAGTCTAAAGTGCCTTAATTCTGTTCAGTGCAGAGCTGTTATACGGATTAACAACTCAACTCTTACTAGTGAGCTTGATTCTTTGCAGCACAGGCGAAATGTTGCTGATCTGACAATTTTCTACAAGTACATTATGGATAAACGAGCTTCCCCAGAGATAAAATTAATTTTACCTGAACCAGCAAACCAATCACGTTACACCAAAGCAACTGTTGCGGCCTATCCATTTACGGTTCAAATGAGAAAGTTTCAAACTCGCCTTCCAACATTATTTTTTTCAATAGAGTCTCTCACCATTGAAATGGCTTGCCCGCTTGGGTATTCCCCGATAGCTATAATCCTCAAAATTTTAAAGTTAACGTTAGTAATTAGTGGGCAATTAGTGCAAGCTGATGATGTTATGAGACCATAACGAAGTGCATTCGAATAAAATAAATTGATTTTGAAATCTATAATCGGTGGCGTTTTAATTATCAAGCTTTATTATAAGTTTAAGTAATAACGTTAGTAAGTTTCTTAAAGAAATTTAATATATTTAAACATAATTCTAATCCCTAGTTAACATATACATGGTATCTTCAGATATCCAGAGACGTTATTTCATAATTTATTAGAATTAATTCTAAACATGCCTAACGTTGAATAAAAAACAAAAAAAAAGTAAAATATCAAATCAAATACAGTACAAACATATACATGTGAAAACATTAAAAAATAAATGTTTAAACACATATACTATTTTTATACTTAATGTTATATCTCTCGCGTAACAAAAATTTCAAACAAATACGTCGCTAAAGAAGTTTCACTTTAAAATAATCAAAATTATTGAAAAAAAAATTAAAAAGAAAAACAATTTAAAAAAAAAAACTTAAAAGAAAAACAAAATGATAAATTTAAAAACAAATTATTAGATAAAACAATAAAGTTATTTTTCAGAGCGTTATGCCATTTTTCGTCACACCATACGAGCCGGTTTTACTATACTAAGGCAGGGGTATATAGCGCCTATAGATGTTTCACGCTATAATCCGGGTAAGATCTGCCAATATTAAACAACAAACCGATCTCGGGCCCATATAGGCGAGCTAAGCTTTGGCTAGTTAGCTTTGGTTTCAGTCTGGGCCAGTTGTAAATGCCTAGACTGAACCAAAATTCAGTTTATTATATTACGCGTTATCTACCAGTCTAACGCATTGTAAACATGTGCAAGTCAAAAATCTCAAACATTTCTTTCATTATAGTTTCGATTTAAGATCATCTTCAGAAAGAAAATTCTTTGTAGTGCTCAAAAGATGTTTGAAGATTTCTCAAAAACAATTGGGTGCAGTAAAAAATGCAAATTTACATTTAAACCATTTAATCAAAAAACATGCACAAAAAATATCCATGCATATTATCTGATCTCCGACTCAGAATTAATTGCGATGAATTCGCGAACAAATTCAAATTTTAGTTCTTAAAATTTTTGATTCAGTTCGCGAGCGAATATTGGTGATAGAAGAATCAAACAATTAAATTCGTAAAAGAATCAAAAATAAAATGCCCGTATGATTTGTACTCTGATTAAAAAATCGAGCAATCGCAAAAAGTTTTGTAATAAAACATATTAACGTTAAAGTTCGATAATCCTACAGCAGCATTCTTATCTGAGGTTTTTTTTTCGCATACACATATTCAGGGTTAAAACTCCCGGTTCTGTAAGCAATCCGCAATCGTCGCAAAAATAATTATAAATACATTAATCTGCTTCAATACAAATATAACCCTGTCTTTTTATAAGTAGTCGGTAATCGAACAGTAAAGGTTAAAATAGTATGAAAACTGATATAAAGTATTGATACAACTTTTGATTAGATTAGATTAAAAAAAGTTTCTTTTATTAAATGAAGAAAACTCATTAACAGGATATTTCCCATTAACGCACAAATAATATAGATAAAATACCAGATGATTTATTCAGATAACTCAAGCAAACGATTTTTTTTATCATTTTTATTCACAGCTCACACCGATAGCAAAATTATTCATAGAAAGGATACTACGAAAGTATATTCTAAACTAAAGTATAATACGACTAGTGTTTGCAATCTTCGTATCCGGGTACCCGGATACCCGGGTATTTACGAAGATTTTTCGGGTATTTAATATCCGGATATTTTGGTTGAATACCCGAACAACAGAAGGTCCAGTTTTTTCTCAATAAAATTTACAAAATAAAATTCAGCTCATTCTCTTTTTGCAAATTTGAATTATTCTTTATGCTAGTTGTTGACAAATGATTCTATTCTAACCATACAAATTGCAATATGTCCATAAACATTAAACCAACCTCATCCGTAAACATTAAACTGCCCTCTAGTTAATTATTATTGTTTGGATTACGAAAACAACAGAAAAACGACGAAGAACACATAACAAAATTTATGGAATTTTAGTTCTTATTAAAATTAAAATTAAGTCATAAAAAATTAAGGATCTTCATTGGTTATTTGTTTATATCTAGTTTAAAATAGAAACGGTAAATGTATTATGATAAGCTTTTATTTAAGATTTAAGCTAATAATTAAAAGAAGTGTCATCGAATGTTTGGGACCAGTTGAAGAAAATGTCATCAGATAAATCTCGGTGCCACGTAGTGTATAATTTCAACTAAATGGGGAAATACGTCAGCAATGAAAAACCAAATCGGATAATGATGCGGCTAATTATAATATTGAAAATTTACAACTACAAAAATGTATTGCTGTCTACACAAGATCTACTATAGATAACATGTGGTACTACAGTTGATAAAGAGCTGAAAATGTTGTATGAAAATAAAGGAAACCGAAAAAATGATTGAGATAGAAAATTTAAATCAATCGTTATTGACCGTGAAGCCAACATCCACTTTATCGGAGCGGGTTTTTTCTATTGCAGGAATTTAGAAAAAAAATACGAAATCGGAAAATGCTTTAATATTTTTGAAATATTATTTTACAATTAAAAAATGATCAATTTTTAGTTTACTACTGTGATGATTTTTTTATTGTTTTTCATCTTTCAATTTTTTTTTATCTACCCGGGTTATCCGGGTAATCCGGGTAATTTGGAAAATACTAATCGAGTAACCGGGTAATTTGAAATCGGGTAATTTGCAATCACTAAATACGACCGATGTAAACAGATAAAAGTTAACAAAGGGCGTAGAACAAATTTGATAGTAAAATCTGTAAAAACCAAAATAGAATATCTAATAATATTTTACTTAACATTTATAGTAAAATAATAAGTAATTAATAACTTAGGTCCGTATTAGACTATCCACTATATTGGACAAATACTGTCTAGCTAGAATCTAGATTTTAGTCAAAAAATTATTTTTTTTATATATGATGAATTTAAAAAAGCATATCGGTTATTCCAAAACCCCCGATAATGTAAGCCTGCTTGTTTTTATAGCACAGAACAAATCGTGAACTTATAGCGCCATTTTGAGATTAAAACTCAATATAAACAAATTTAAAAAATATATAACGCCATCTTGAAATTAAAAAGTCCATATAAAAATAATTTTAAAAAATTTAATTAAAAACAATAATCCATTTTTTTGCATACGACAAGAATATGGGGGAATATCTATGAATATCATGAGTTTTGGTTATTTTTTTGAAAATGTACGTGTAGGTATTTGTCGATTTTTTTTTTAAATCTGAAAATTTTTTTTTATTGTTGTTGGAGTTGGACGAATGAAAAAAAAACTGAATTCATGATTTTTTATTACTTATTAAATGGAGTCTTATGAAGAAAAACGTGTTTTAGACCGATTTGTTAAACTTAGACCATTTATGATTTTCCTGAAACTTGGCATATAAGTAGTATGAACAAAATAAAACTACAACTTATTTTACAATTTTTTTAAAGTGCATACTTTGAGCATATGGGGCACCCCTACATGCATAAAAAATGAAACTTCTAATGAAACAGCCAATCCGATGTAACTTTGAAATTAAATTGCTCAAGAAGGCTATACCGATTTCATCAAGCTTTTTTTGTTTGATAGGTCATAGGTGATTAGTTAATCATTTAAAAAAAATTAATTAATTGTTTTTGCAATTGTAAATTTAAAATATTAAAAAAACTTTTTTAAAGATGGCGCTAGGGTCGAAGATCAATTGGAATTTAATTTATTTTTTTTTAAGTAGTTCTATTTTTACTCTAAAATATTTTAAATTAACAAAGAGGCGTTAATTCGTGTTCTTGATATATTTAATTTTAAACATTTTTAGTCCGACCAAAATTCTAATCGTTCATTATATTTCGAACAATTTTTTACCAACCAAAAAAATTTAACCGCTGAAGTTAGAAAAAAAAATTATTTGTGCAATATATTTGATAGTATTATATATGCCTCAGTTTAATTATCTTTGCGGTAGAAAAACCGCGAGAAATAGGTTTATTTCAACGCCATAGAGAAGAGCGTGACGACAATGACATAGAAATAAATTAAAACAAATATTCCTTATACAAAACCACTATTTTCTATTACTACTATATAAATCAATTTGTAAACCACAAATAAATTTGAGGTGAAAACAGATAATATAAATAAATATATACTTATTATTATATATTAATAATCAATAACATTTTAAAATATTCAATAACAATAATATTCTTTTATTTTAACGACATATTCAGAAAACAAAAACAAATTAATAACTCAATTAATCAGTATGATTTCATGATCAGTATGATAATGGAATAATCATCCATTATATGGGTGGTCAAATTTTCGAGTTTATAAGAAAACTTCGACAAAAAAGGTTTGTCATTTTTCATCAGGTCAAGGTTGACATCTCTGAATATTCGAAGATACCATGTCTACTAGAGATTAACATATCGATTCTAGCGCATCTCTTAGATGTATTAACGAAGAGATATCTCTTAGTTAAGAGATTTCGCTTATTTTGCGATTCTCGAAATCACTTTGTTATTACATTCTCTTCAAATATCTCTTTTAAGTTAAATACCATTGAAATATAGTAGAATTTTTTTGCCAGCGAACACGAAATTTGTTTGTTATGCGCATATTGTTTGCACATGCGCGGAATATTCAGTGTCTCGATTAAAATATTAAAAAAAAACTATTGGGTCCCATTGAAATGGAGAAAAAAAACGCACAAAATTTATAAATTACTATTGAAATTCAACCAATTATAAGATCCGGCTGATAAGATCCGGCTGCAGGATTAGTGCGCTCATCGATTTTTTGCTAAAACCAAATTTTTATGTATATTTATAATTAGGAGAAAATATATCTACCAGGTTGCCTATCAAAATTTGGCCGCCTGCAGTATTTTTATTTAAATTATTTTTAATTGATTTTTGGAAAAAAATTTCGTTCACTTGTTTTTTAAATAAAATATCGTCTATATCACGCAATTTATATGAAGATTCTAAAAAATCACGGTTGCCGTTGCGCACCTGGCCGCACCTCTTCGCAGCCAGGTGTAAACAGGTATGATTTCGATACATTTGTAAGTTCATAACGTACATTGATTAATTATATATCAAATTAAAGCTAATTTTTTTCTATTTATTATCATATATGGTTGCCTAGTTAAATCTGGCCGCATATAAGGGTTGGCTGTTAAAGATGATAAATATTTAAGGTAGAGTGAAAGAGAGTTAGCACGTAACATCATTTGTCAGACGAGGATAGCGATTGCCGGTTGTGCGACGCTTTTAAGCCATTGCGCGTGCGTCGAATGTTAGTGTTCTCAACTGAACCGCTGCGGCATTTTTATTCTAACATAAAAACCACGCTGTTTTGGAGTTCGTAATACACAACGTTTTATATTTACATTGTTGTTTTATTTGTGCATCTAAAAATTATTGAATTAATTAACGTAAAATAAAATAATGCATAATGCATCATTCAAAAAGTGCTCGCTAATGTTATTGTTTCGTCGTAAAAAAAATATAAATAGCATGACACTTTATTAATAATTGAATCTATTAATGATTTTGGATATCATACAGAGTGTCTAAAAAAAATTGTAGTTCTAAAGCAAAAAGACAAAAAAGAATTTGAAGATTTTTGCAAAACAGAATCCGTAATAGTAATAAACTTCACTTAAGGCCTCATAATTTTAATTATACTTAGGTTAAAGTAGATAAAAAAAGTACAGATTAAAAAAAAAATTTAATTTTGAATGACTTCTCATAAAATTCTCAAATTTAACGAAAAATGCCAATTGTGGCCGAAAAATTTAAATTTTTTCATAAAAATTAAATCCCATATTTAGACTATTAAACTACATGTTCCCTGAAATTTTCATAAAAATTCAACGATTTTTCCGCCCCTTATCATAAATTTAGTAAAAAAAAAAGTCACGCGATTCGGTTTTTTGAGGTTAGGTTACACTTTTAAAGTACCTAACCCCCCTAGATGGATTCGAAATTTAATCACAAAAATTTTTCATTTTTTTTATGATCATTAGAGCCCGAAATATTTCAAAAATATTCAAGCGACCTACTCAAAAAACACCAAAAAACCAGTTTTTGCCATTTTTGAGGCCCTTCCGGACCTCCAAATTTGCTAAATAATTACATGCCCACTTACTTTTATGTCCCTAACAGAAAACAAAAAAAATTCAACTTTGCGCTTACATCAAATATATCACTTTTTTTACTAATATGACTCCACTAGGATGATTTATTACAATTTGAAGTTTTGAAGAGATTTTTTAAGATACGTACTCAGAATCGCAATCAAAGAAAATCTCTTTAAAAAAATCTCTTACAAAAAATATCTTATGTAAAAGACGTAAGAGATCTCTTAGCTCAGAATCGGACTGTAAGTTAAAATAAATTAAGATTCTTTAAGAAATGAACGCTGACTTTAGAATTTTGAAGATTAAAGCTATCGAGAAAACCGTACAAAGGTAAGGCATTCCATAGATGAGAAACTCTGTTAAAAAATCACGTTGAAATGTGACAGTTCTGCACTCTTTTATTTGAACCGTAAATAGATGGACCACAACAGTTGCCCTGGTGAGTAAGGTGCAACACGATAGCCGATAGGTATGCTAGTTTAAGTAAAATGGATCTGATCCCTGCGAAAGTTCGTTCATCTATAGTATATTTGTAGAAAATTGTCAGATCAGTAACGATTTTTCTGTGCTACAAAAAACAAGCTCATTATGATGAGTTGAGTAGCCAGTTGGTTTAACAGCTCAGCGCTGGACAGAATGAGGACACAAACTTCTAAAACATCCTCAACCCCAAATGTAAGAACAGCAACGCATTGACTTCTTATAAATGATTTGTACACTGAAAAAAAAACTTAAATAATGACAACCTCATCTCAAAGTTGAAAGTTTACTATTCAAGTGTTGCATGCAATATAACAGAGTTGAATGAAGACAATAACTATTTTTTTTTATTTTTTAAATTACAAAATGTGTCACAATGACACATAAAAACCTTTTAAGACCAAGGTCCAACAACAACATACGTTCAAAGGTGTTGATGGACGTAAATCTTTCTTTTTTTGTTTTTTTATATTTTTCGTTAAAGAATGGATGACTAAACAATAAATCCTATCCTCTATGATTAAAGCCCACACATAGTTATGTGAAGTCTCGGTTCTTCGAAGAAGCAATAGCGTCTCATCATCAAAGATTTCACAGCTAAGATTGAGGGTGCTACCGTTGACTGAATACAGTTCATCCGCCACCACCCCTAAGATGTCACCTTGGCTAGTGAAATTTAACTGCTATTGCCAGTGGTATGTGACATCTCACGTTAACTCGTATGTCAATAGCAGGAACTGGAGTACACGGGATTGTCTCACCCGTAGATCAAAAATAAAAAAAATTTTACAAAACAATAAAACTGATCTCTCCATGCGGATATAACTATTAAAATTAAATTATTTGAAATCAATTGAACTATATATTTAATTTTCGCATAAATATTACCTGCGATTGTCTCAATTACACTATTCTGTACTTGCACAACTGTTGAATCGAGACAATTGCATTTCGATTGGAAATAGAACATGTTTTCTTCAGTGTATTGACACTGTTTCAATCTTACTTCGAACTGACCTTGCTCTCAATTTGATGAACTGAATTCCCAAATCTTCAACTTAATTCGATCTTTTATTAGTAAGGAAAACACTAGGGAAAAGTTTCCTGCCAGAAAAACACAGCGTTTAAAATAGTGCACAATATTTCTAATAAATCACGCATCAAATCTAATAATAAACTGTTTACACTATCGCAGTCTAATTTAAATTAATTCTTATTTTACAAAAGGAATTCCTTAAATACAATTCTGCTTAATTTTTCGACTATCCGACGTAAATCCATGGGTAGCGAAAATCCGAAATTCTACGTCCACGCCGTGCTACCTGGGTAACGCTAACAGAATTAGGTTGGTGTAGTTGTAACGTCCGCTATATTCGCCTAAACAACAATGAAACCAATTCATCTTTTTTTCTAATTCAATAAAAATTTATTTCATTAGTTTCAGTTCATTTTTTTTTTCTAATAATCATTTTAAAATTTTCTAATACTTAGTTAAATTTCGAATATACTATAAAAAACAAACGAACGTACTCAATTTTATTTCCAATTCTAACGAACAGATGTCGTTGCTAATTTTTGTTGAATTTTTGGGATTACACGATTTGATTTTTTCATTAGAAGATGTCAAACAAAAAAATTACATTTTTTAAAATTCATTCCATATTTGTGCTTCAAACAAATATTTTTAGAGTTTGATTTTTCCAAAAAAAAACACAAAATTGATTCCATTTTTTCCATCCAAACGAAAAACATTTTAAGTTTTTCGTTTTGTTTTTAATAGTTCATATTTATAATAACCTAATAAAATTTGCCTCATGTTAGTTTTTTTATTAAAATTGTAATAATGGCTCCATCAATAATAAATAAATTGGAGAAAAATTGACGAGAGCAATTTTAATATATATATTTGGGAAAAAATGTCAAGACAAAATTCTTGTGGATAGACAGGAATAAGTAGGCCTGTTAATCTGGAAGAGGGAATAATGCGATGAATTTAAAATCCTGTAAGAACAAATACTTAATAGCTTAAATAAGTTGAATGAGGAGAAAGACAACGTTTTGTTAATTGGGAAATTGAGATCATCATCTACTGCCACCTCATTAGAAGGAGAATCATCAACATCGTCAATGGCGATTATTCACACAAATATTGGAAGTACCTGGAAAATTAATACTTGAGATGAAACAGCTTCAACAAAAGAAATAAATAAAATAAGGTTTTTATACGATTATATGTTAATATTTTTTTTATATATATATATATTATATTCTAATTTTTTGATTGGATTCTAAATTTTGATTTCCTTCGGGAAATGTTGGGTTAAGGCCTTTATTCTGAATAAGAGATCCCCATTTTTCAAGATTCTTCTGGACCATTTGGTTTTTTCGGCGTATTATTAATTAGTTTTAAATCGTTCATTTACGATACAAAATTTTTGTTGCAAAGGTCCAAATACAATACCTGGCAGCCGAAACAAAGACCTGGGGCTTTGTAAGGGTTTTTTTTATATTTGAATTATATGAGTAAATAATTAATGATTTTGTATATTTTTGGCGCAGTTTTAGGCGTTGGTTGTCAAACCGGTTTGGTTTGGCAAAGATATTCATATAATATTATTATAAATTTTTGTAATTTTTGGGTAAAACCAGTATTGGTTTTTTTTCTTGAATTGGTTTATGTTTATTAGGGTGTAAATAATTCTCTTTAGCGGTAGGCCTAAAAAGCCATCCATAGAGCTTCACTCTTTAACATTGATGTCGTTCTTAGATCGCCTATGGCCACCGGGGTTATGCGATCGATGAACATTGGTTTCTTCTCTTCATTCAGCGAGGGAGTCATCAGGGACGAGGAGTGGTGTTGCTGTGTTTGTACTTAGGTGCAAACCAGTAATACCATTCTTTGCTCAGAGGCTTCTGCGGTGTAATGAAGAGAAGAACCAATTATACTTTGCTTTCAGGATCAGAGGCTTCACCTCAAACAAATTCAAAAACTTTTCCATTTTTCCATTTAGCTTTACAATAGACAGTTTTTCATGGAGTTTAGGTTTTGAAGTCTGGTGCTCGGGAGCGTTCTTCAACTTTCGCATTAGGTTTAGGTGTAATTTATTTGTAGGTTAAACAAGCACAACTGGGTCAGTAGAAATGGACCTAGTGTCTAATCGTGACAGTTGTGATTGTTTTATTAGGTTGCGGAGAATCTGTTCTGTAGAATCTGGTCGTTAGGGGCTTTTCTAGTCAGTTCTCACATGCATTGTTGGAGTGGGCTCGCGAACGCGGGAATTCAAATTTAGGCAAAATGGATATTGTACCATACTTACTTTCAAATTGTCTCCAGATGAATCTTGATCTTGGGAATCTCTTATTTTATTAAATAAAAATAAAATAAATAAAACAAATTTTTCAAAAAATTAAATAAATAAAATTTTTATTAAATAAAATAATTTTCTTTAGAATTAAATAATTTTAGGTAACTAAATAAATAAATTTTTTTTTTAAATACACACTACATCAAGATATAACTAAATATTTTTTATTTTTCTTAAAAATAAATCAAATCTTGAGCTAGGACGGGGCATCCAATAAATAAACATTCTTCTAAATATTTTTATTTTCCAATTTTTTTTTAAAATAAATAAATATTTCTAGGGGTGCTATCGTCAATAACTAATTCTAAGTATATGATTAGTTCTGAAATTTCAGTATATCTGAAATTAAATAAATAAATTATATTTTTATATATAATATTTTAGGAATTTTTGTGAAAGGTAAAGCAAAGATTAGGTACGACGGTGGTCGTTTTGTTCTTTTACGGAATTTGGTTTTTACAATTTTTTGCGTTTTCGAATTGAGCGTTCGTTGTTTTTTTTCCGTTTTTGCATTTTTCACTATTTTTACATTTACAGCGTACTAACTACTTTTTTTGTTGTTGGGAATTGGTTTACATTGTTGTCGTCTGGGAGTTAATAATTTTACGGGTTTTACCATCAAAATGTCAAACCAAATAGACGTTGACCATCCGTTCTATGGTCTGGAACCCAGCGAACTACTGGTCGAATGTTTGGTTCGGGGTGTGAACTTCGGGGGGGCCGATTGGGCAGAGGAACTGCGAAACCATGGAGATCATGGGTCAGTTCCAATAACAGTGTCTCATGCGAGAGATTTGATAGAGGAATCTCAAATGGTGGTGCAGGCAGCACAACTTATTTTAAATCAAATACGACGACTTCAGTCACCGATTGATCAGACCCTCTTAGATGGTTTGGCGAATCGAGTGTTACATTACACGGGTAGGATGAATGGGTTGGGTCCTCGCAATGACTTGCAAGAAGCCCGCACCTACGCTATCTCACAATTGTCACGCGCTTGCAGTATAATAGGATCGTTGTCAACACGTCCAATTATGCAGAGTAAACCAGGAGTATCATCTGCTCCATCTGCTTCACCTGCTTTTCAGCCAGATAAGAGATCCACACCGATCCCAGTACGGCCAATATCGGAGACAATACATAGTCTGAATCGTCCAAACCAGCATCAACAGAGACGGTCAGGGCAGGCACCACCGGCTTATTTCCAGCAATCGGGCTTGAGAGCTGAGGACTTTGCAATACCACAATTGGGTCTAACATTCCAAGCTGAACACTTACACAACAATCCAGCATTGGTACAACAACAATTATTAAATCGTTCATCAGTACCACAGGTACAACCACCACCAATATATCCACCAGCTCCACTTACAGAACCACCACCATACAACCAACCTCCTCAGGTATGGCGTGACGCGGCTCCAGCGTTAGCACCAGTGGAGTACCGAGGGGTTCGTGGGAACAATTTGAGTCGTTATGACTCAAATTGGGTTCCAACCTTCACAGGAGATGGTCACTCTCCTGATGTTCATGAGTTTGTTCACAGAGTTGAGGCGGCTGCCAGGAGGGACCGTGTGAATTGGGACGACCTTAGGTCTATCGTTCCACGGTATCTCAAGGGGGCTGCCGACAGATACTATTTGAACTTAACTCATGAATATGAGGTGGTGACCTATCCAGTGCTTAGGGAGGGACTCCTACAAACCTTCGGTACGCTCACTGATGATAAGGCGATCTTGCGAGTTCTTCTGAACCGCAAACAAAAGTCAAAGGAGTGCGTATACGAGTATCTGGTGGAGATTGGTTCGTTAAACCGTCGCTTGGCACGTCCATTTGCTGACCAAGAAATGCTAGAGATCGCTCGGGAGGGACTGAGTGTGGAGCTCAAAAATGCTACACTTGCAGCAACAATACATTCAATTGATGAACTTCGGACTTTATGTCAGAAGTTTGAACGTTTGTGGTCCACACCAGTTCCGACCAGAACATCAAATTTAAGAATTAGCGAGTTACAGCAGATGGATGATTATGAGGTGGATGCTGAACCAGAACAACATGGATATATTGAAGCGGTGGATTCAACACCGAGACGGATATTGCAGCGACCTGGCATAACATCTGACAACAGTCAACCTGGTCCATCAATGTCCAGACAACCAATAGTGTGTTTCAGATGTGGAGTAAACGGTCATCGAGCTCCTGAGTGCTCTAAGAATCGGATAAAATTATATTGCTGGAAATGTAACAAGCCGGATATAATTTATGCAAATTGTTCATATTGTCACCCGTCGGTAAACTACCGTCCGAGAGTACATGCTTCGGGGATGGTACCCTCGGTTCAACATCCAATGAGCCCGAAGAAATCGACGAGAGATGTAGGAACGCAGGACGATCTCCCACCACTCAAGAAACCCGAATAAAATCATCAAACACATTTAATTTCCCATCATTACATCGAACTTATTTTAGACGTCTTGAACGTAACATCAGATATTGGAGGATGAGGAAATTATTTCGTAAAGCTTGTATTTCATCTATCCTTTCAGAAACAAAGGATCCTCGGCCGCGATTGACAATTAGGATTTTGGACAAAAATATCGCAGGATTATTGGATAGTGGAGCGTCAATCACAATACTTGGAAGAAATTCCTTGGAATTATTGGAATCATCAGGTACAACTTACCGTAAATACACTTCGTGTATTCGCACGGCGGATGGTACTGCAAATAAAATTTTGGGTTACATAGAAGTTCCAATAACTGTGAATGGCCCCACTAAACCAATGCGGTTCCATATAGTCCCTGGATTACGAGAAGAGCTCTACCTGGGCATAGATTTCTGGGAGAAATTCGGTATTGTTCCTTCTTTTGTTGGTGAACTGACTCGTACAGAGCCAATAACTTTAAATACACACAACCTCACCACTGATCAGCAACATGAACTGGATATGATCAAGGATTCTTTCCCGTCATTTGAAGTGTCTGGACTCGGAAAGACTTCTTTGGTTGAACATGTCATCGATGTTGGTGATAGTGCACCTGTTAAACAGAGGCACTATCCCACATCGCCGGCTGTTCAACTGAAGGTTTATGCCGAACTCGACCGAATGCTTCAAATGGGCGTGATCGAAGAGAGTAACAGTTCTTGGTGCTCGCCAGTGGTCTTGGTACAAAAAGAATCTGGTAAAAACAGATTATGTATTGATAGCCGTCGTGTCAATTCACTAACTAAAAAGGACGCTTACCCACTTCCCTTAATTGATGGCTTACTAGGTCGTCTAAATAGCACGAAGTACATTTCAAGTATTGATCTCAAAGATGCTTTCTGGCAGATTCCTCTGGCAGAAGCATCTAGAGACAAGACAGCCTTCACAGTGCCTGGTCGTCCATTGTATCAATTCCGGGTTATGCCCTTTGGATTGTGCAATGCTCCCCAGACAATGTGTCGGCTAATGCACAAAGTGATACCACATCAATATCACGAAAATGTCTTTGTTTATTTGGATGATCTATTGGTAGTCTCTTCCACGTTCCAGGAACATATGGAATTGCTGTCCAAAGTCTCTTCATTGTTAAGAGCGGCTGGGTTAACCATAAACCTCAAGAAAAGTAAATTTGTTCTGAGAGAGGTGAAATACTTGGGATTTTTGGTTGGTGAAGATGGTCTTCGAATAGACCCTGACAAGGTAAGAGCTGTAGCAGAGTATCCAGCTCCATCTACAGTAAAACAGATACGACGTTTATTGGGAATGGCTGGTTGGTACCAACGTTTCATACCAAATTACGCAAGCGTGGTATCTCCGATTACAGATCTATTAAAGAAAAGTTCTGGGAAATTGAAATGGACATTGGAAGCGCAAGCTGCTTTCGAAAATTTAAAACGATTGCTGACTACAGCACCGGTATTAATTAACCCTGACTATAATAAAGAGTTCTTTATTAGATGCGATGCGAGTCTGACAGGGATAGGTAGTGTACTGTATCAGATCGACGAGGACGGACAAGAGTGTCCGATAGCCTTCATGTCGAAAAACTTAATAAAGCTCAACGAAATTATTCAGTTTCTGAGCTTGAATGTCTTGCGGCAATTCTGAGTGTGAAGAAATTCAGGGGCTATATTGAAGGTCACCGATTCACAATTGTGACTGATCACTCAAGTCTGAAGTGGCTTATGTCACAGAAAGACTTGAGTGGTCGTCTGGCTAGGTGGAGCCTAAAACTCCAACATATGGATTTTACCATTGTCCACCAAAAAGGTACCCAAAATATAGTCCCTGATGCTCTATCTCGTCTTTATGACGATACACACGAGGAATTGACGGAAGCATTAACACATCACATTAACGACATTAAACTCGACAATGAAGGTTATCGGCACAAGGAATATACGGATATGATAGCTAAAGTTCAATCATCACCAAAGGACTTTCCTTCAGTCAAAGTCGTGGATGATAAGCTATACATTCGTATTGAGCCAAGACCTGATGCAATACCTAACGATGTTCCTGTGTGGAAACTCTGGGTACCAAAACCGATGACTTCCAACATGATTCAGAAACATCACGATGATAGTACTGCTGCTCATGGAGGTGTTAAAAAGACTTTAGAATTACTTCGACGTCTTTATTATTGGCCGGGCATGGCGTCACAGGTACACAACTATGTTGTGTCCTGCGACACATGTAAACAAACAAAAGCCACGAATCAGATATTGCGTCCTCCGATGCAATATCAATTCGAAACAGCGCGTCCATGGCAGCGAGTCTATATAGATTTTTTGGGACCGTACCCTCGTTCTACACTTGGGAATACGGTGTTATTGATAGTTCTGGATCATGCTACGAAGTTTGTACTACTGAAACCACTTAGAAACGCAACTTCACCGAAGGTGAATGCTTTTCTAAGGAATGAAGTGTTTCTTACATATGGGGTACCAGAGTTTCTACACAGTGACAATGGCAAACAGTTCACTAGTAGGAACTTTCAAAGTCTTTTGTCAGATTTCGGCATTAAACACATTAGGACCGGTGTCTATAGTCCTCAAAGTAACGCGTCAGAGCGGGTCAAAAGGTCAGTTCTAGCTGCAATTCGAGCGTTCATTAAAGGTCAACATACCAAGTGGGATTCACAAATTGGTGAAATCGCATATGCACTGCGGGCTGCAGTACATTCTGCTACCAAGTACTCACCGTACTATTTATTATTTGGTCAACATCCAATATCGGATGGAAATACTTACCAATTGTTGAGATCATTACACCAGCTTGGTGAAGATGCTGGTGAGGAATTAGAACGCTCTGATCATTTGACTCTGCTCAGGAACCGGGTTCAGCAAAATTTAAAAGCAGCTTTCAAAAAATCGCAACATCAGTACAACCTGCGATCTAAACTACGGACTTTTCAACCACAACAACGTGTGTTTGTACGGCAACATCATTTGAGTGACGCTACAAAAAAATTCTCGGCAAAATTGGCTCCAAAGTTCTTACCTGCAATGATTAATACTAAGATTGGAAATGTACTCTACGAGTGCACAGATATGAGCGGTAAGAATCTTGGAGTCCATCACGCGAAAGACATCAGGGAATGATGTCTTTTCGTTAGGTAGGGTTGTTCCTCTGGCTGATTGTTGTCTCTGGGGTTCACATCTCCCGTGTCATACTTACTGGTTGTATCGAGGTGTCCATAGTGTTGACGTTCGGATGGATGGTCGGTCTTAATACTCAGTGAAGTTCCTAGGGACCTCATGAGTGTTGGAACCGGTCATCGGTCTTGACACCAGGGCTGTGGGTATCTCGATCCCAGATACAGATTAGTTGTGGAAAGAAGTTCGGTGGTTTCTGACGTAGAGGGGGTGACGACGTTTTTGTGATTTCAAGGGTAAATACCTTGGTTTTTACCTTGAATTCATGGTGTAACGTCCGCTATATTCGCCTAAACAGCAATGAAACCAATTCATCTTTTTTTCTAATTCAATAAAAATTTATTTCATTAGTTTCAGTTCATTTTTTTTTTCTAATAATCATTTTAAAATTTTCTAATACTTAGTTAAATTTCGAATATACTATAAAAAACAAACGAACGTACTCAATTTTATTTCCAATTCTAACGAACAGATGTCGTTGCTAATTTTTGTTGAATCTTTGGGATTACACGATTTGATTTTTTCATTAGAAGATGTCAAACAAAAAAATTACATTTTTTAAAATTCATTCCATATTTGTGCTTCAAACAAATATTTTTAGAGTTTGATTTTTCCAAAAAAAACATAAAATTGATTCCATTTTTTCCATCCAAACGAAAAACATTTTAAGTTTTTCGTTTTGTTTTTAATAGTTCATATTTATAATAACCTAATAAAATTGTGCTCATGTTAGTTTTTTTATTAAAATTGTAATAATGGCTCCATCAATAATAAATAAATTGGAGAAAAATTGACGAGAGCAATTTTAATATATATATATTTGGGAAAAAATGTCAAGACAAAATTCTTGTGGATAGACAGGAATAAGTAGGCCTGTTAATCTGGAAGAGGGAATAATGCGATGAATTTAAAATCCTGTAAGAACAAATACTTAATAGCTTAAATAAGTTGAATGAGGAGAAAGACAACGTTTTGTTAATTGGGAAATTGAGATCATCATCTACTGCCACGTCATTAGAAGGAGAATCATCAACATCGTCAATGGCGATTATTCACACAAATATTGGAAGTACCTGGAAAATTAATACTTGAGATGAAACAGCTTCAACAAAAGAAATAAATAAAATAAGGTTTTTATACGATTATATGTTAATATTTTTTTTATATATATATATATATTATATTCTAATTTTTTGATTGGATTCTAAATTTTGATTTCCTTCGGGAAATGTTGGGTTAAGGCCTTTATTCTGAATAAGAGATCCCCATTTTTCAAGATTCTTCTGGACCATTTGGTTTTTCCGGCGTATTATTAATTAGTTTTAAATCGTTCATTTACGATACAAAATTTTTGTTGCAAAGGTCCAAATACAATATAGTTGAGGGGCAGAGTAAATACTGCTTATACTCAATGATTCTGCATCATGGCGTGTCATTGGCGCCATGAAACCAGTGCAACTCAAGCGTCTGTTCTCCATGTTAGGGGCAGCTTGGTGCGGGCGTTTGTCTTGAATCAAGCGGCTCGCTATATAAATGTGCAGAAAGCGTCTGTTCTTCATGTTAGGGGCGGCTTGCAGCGGGCGTCTGTCTTGGATCAATCGGCTCGCTATACAAACGTGTAAAAAGGTTGTTTCTGGTGACCTTAAGATGCAGAACAAACCCATTCACGAAAATTTGGGTTGGGCGAAGGGGGGTGTAAGCGTAGGGTGGGGGGTGTATTTCGGTAAAAAAATTATTGTCATGAATTCTGTACACAGGCCTCGGAATATCTCGGATTCATTATTGGAACGACCTCGGAAACTGTACCCGGACTACGATTTAAAAATGGGAACCTGGAACGTGCTAAGCCTTAGAAGACCAGGAGATCTCCTAAAACTCACACAACAAGCAGTCGAAAGCTACATACTAGATATAGTGGTATTACAAGAACTAAGATGGCCAGGTAGTGGAATCTATGAAACAGCGAAAGGATACGCTCTTTATTATTGCGGTCATCAAAACGAAGGAGAATTTGGGGTTGGCTTTCTTATACACCGTCGCGTGAATCAACATGTTATCGACTTCTGCCCAATTAATATGCGGTTATGCACACTGAGAATCCGCACGCAAAAATTCAATGTAACGATCGTCAATGTTCTTGCACCTACTGAAGATAAAGCAGATGATATTAAAGACCTGTTCTTCCTAGAACTCGAAGAAGTCATCAATAACATCCCGCGGCACGATATAGAAATCGTGGTAGGTGACTTTAATGCTCAAATTGGTAGGATTGCAGAACTTAAAACACATATCGCACCTAACAGCTTGCATCATACCAGCAACAATAGCGGTTTTTTGATGTATGATCTAGTAATTTCCAGCACTTTCTTCCTTCACAAGAGACTTCACAAAGCAACGTGGAAATCAAATAACGGCAGAACGGAAAATCAAATCGATCACGTCATGATCTCTAAAAGACACTCTACAAATATAACTGACGTTCGATCATACAGAGGTGCTGATATGGACACCGATCATATGCTTGTCATCTTTAAGTACAAGTGCAAATTATCATCTACATTTATTAGGCAAGCAAAAGAAACCGTGCGCTGGAATGTCGAAGCATTTAAACATCCGAAACGCTGAATAGATATCAGGAAATAATAACACAAAACATAGAAGAGCATGACATCTCTTCTGAGATGCCATTAAACAGACAAAAAGAATAAAACAGACAAACGCTTCAATCAACCATTATAGCCGCAGCACAAACTACAATCGGAAAACGACCACTGAAATCACACAACGAATGGTTTGACGACGAATGCCGCCGATCCGTTGAAAATAAACAAAAACTGCGAGAAAAATGGTTAACAACACCCGAAGCTCCCAAGCTGATTATATATGTGCCAGAAAAACTTCTACGTAAAAAAAACGCGAGCACATGAAGAGCTGCATCGAAAACATCGACCAACATGCGGCCAACGGAAATTCAAAATAGTGCTTTGTCAATGCACGGAATCTGACAAAAGATTTCCACCCAAGATCTGGAACATCGTTTGGAAGTGTGTAATCAAGAAAAACTTGTTGATCATCTCCTATATAGTTATGGGTGTTCCTGTTACTATTAAAGAAGATGTTGTTGAAACAGTTACACAGCTAGCTACTGATCTGGACATTCCTATTTTTAAAATTTGCGAATACTAATGTCCAAAACAAATTATTTTTTTTTTTTTTATAAAAAGTGTTGTGTAGTAGGAATTATAAAATGTGTCACAACAACACATAGATACATTTTAAGACGTAGGTCCCACAACAACATGCGTCTTGAGGTGTTGGTGGACGCTTTTTTTTAAATCTTTGTGGATTGAAAACACTCGAGACTATTGATTCGGGCAAATCATTCCATTTGTACGATGAACGCAAAAAGAAATCCCTTTGCATTTTATTACTATGACAGTGAGTAATCTCGACAGTTTGACTGTTTGCACAAACTGGGTGACGAGTTAAACGGGGAAAAACATATGTCTGAGGCATTATGGACATGATTTCATCCGAGCACCACTGGTGACGATATTTATAAAAAACAACGAGATCAGCAACAGTGCGACGATGTTGTAGGGATTTAAGATTTGATTTTAAATTTCGATCACCAACAATTCGTATAGCACACTTTTGAACAGAGTCCAAAAGAGCTAGGATGGTAACAGATGCAGCGCCCCAAACTTGACAACAATACTCCATACAAGGACGAATATAAGACTTATAAATGTGGAGTAATTGATGCGAAGTAAAATTTTTTTTACATCTATAGAGGAAGCCGAGTTTTCTTGCCGTGCTCTTTGCCATGGCCAATATATGATCGTTCCAGAGTAAGTCATTGAATATTGTGACTCCCAATAAACGAATTCTTTCACATTCGTTTATTGGGAGTCACACAGAGAAGCGTCTGCTCTAGCAGCGTCTCTCCGGGCGGGATTTATTCATTCATGCATTTTACCCTTTGAAGATAGGGGGACGAATGACTTGTGCAGTGTACTGTCATCTGCAAAACTGTTTATTGGGTTACTGGTGATTTGCAACAATTCGTTGATATAAATTAAAAATAAAGTGGGAGATAAAACTGAGCCTTGGGGTACACCAGCGGTTATTAATTTAGACTCAGACGAAAAACCATCTATACCAAGTCTATATAGATACCGAGATGTATCCGTTAGACAGAAAATTTTGAATGAACTTTGACTTTGAATCAACTGCGGGATGAAAACCGTACGCAAAGAGTTTGTTGATCAAGTTGGCATGCCAGATTCAATCAAATGCTTTTGAGATGTCTAATGCGATCACGTACGTTTCACCACCTCTCTCAAGTATGCTATTCCAAAGATGTGTCACATAGTTCAATAGATCGGTTGTTGATTTTTTGTTTCTAAAACCGTATTGGCTGTCAGATATTAAATGGTTGTCTTCCAAAAATTTGGATATGAGTGAATTAATATAGTGCTGGTATATTTTAGACATGACTTGGAGTGCAGTGTCAGTAACGATTGAGTCACCATCAATGATAGGAGGAATAGAAGATTTAGTACCACAATTTAAAGAATTAATAGCACTGTAAAAACTTTTGTCAGAAATTGACATACTCGAAAGTTTTGCCGCTTTTGCTCTGTCAATCTCTGCTTTTTCGTTTTCAATTATCTGGTTTGATATTTTATTAGCCTTTAAATATTGGGATCGATTAACAGAGTTCTTTTTATGAATCCAAATATTAAATAATCTACGTTTGTTTCTAAGAGCCAATTTGGCTGCTTTCGAAAACAAATATTTTTGTTGGGGTTTCATTATTGAAAAGGGAACGAATTTGTTAATACCTAATTGAATGGTTTCAATAAAGTTTTGAGCAGAAACACTAACATCGTCAGTATGAAGACAATGACGATCAAAAGGGAAACCTTGAAAAAAACTTCGGAGACCATTGGTGTCCATTTTTGAAAAGTGAAATATTTTACGGGATTTGGGAACTCTAGTTTGTAGCAAATCAGTTTTGATAACTAATGTGATTAGATAATGGTCAGAATTTCCAATACTACCCTTATCGACATCGACACTCGTAATATCTGGCATAGATGTGAGATAGAGGTCTAGGAGAAAACTTTTATCACCGCCATTATGAGGAGTAAAAGTTGGGTTTTTACAATCTGCGTTAGGTCGTGCGATGCAGCAAATGTTTCTGCCTGCCTTCCATTGTTGTCGTTGTTGGTCATTTTAGAAAATTCTAACCACGATTTGTTGTGGACGTGGAAGTCACCGGTAACGATAACCTCACAATTTTGAAATTGTGCTCTAATTTCGTCGACAACATAAGTCAAGAGATTAAAAAAATTGTGATTACGTTTGTTTGGGGACCGGTATAAAGCTATTGTGAAAAAAGAAATTTTAGGTAGACAAACCTTTAACACTACTGTGCTGTAGCCATCACCACGTAGTTCATAATTTGGAAAGCGTTTATATGCAACACTCTCATGAATGTATGCACATACACCTTGATGAAGTTTAAAAGCTGATTCAAGACTATATTTGGGATTTAGTGTTACGTCATAGGGAAAGTTTTCAGAAACTTGTGTTTCTGTAAGAAAAAGAATATGCGGTTGGTCATGCTCGAGATGATGTTGTACGGCGTCACGGTTGGCATTCAATCCACAAATATTTTGGATGTGTATTTTAAATTTTTTAATCAAATGTAATGGTCATTTGATCAAAATATAATTTGTTTTAAAATGGGAAACTAAACAATAAATCCTATCATATAATAAAATATGACATAGGCCAATATTTCATGATAGGATGTAAGAAATAATAAACAGGTGGAAACAAAATTTTTAAAAAATTTAAAAGGTTATTAAAATATTTATCCATATTGTTCCCACGAGTTAAGACGCAATAAAGGTCACCAACAGGCCTTCGTCTATACTTGTTAGAAGTCTATATACAACTGGGGGCGACAGGTGCCCAGAGGTTGGTACTTTTCGTGGTTTGACCCTACAAGAGTTCTCTCTAGTGTGTACCCACCAGAGGGTGGTACTAAGGGCGCAACTTTGAGTGACCCTGACGGCTAAGCCAAGGTCCCCGTTCCCGCTAGACATGACAACAGGTTTACGGTTTACAATAGCAGGTTAGAGCCCACTATAGATCAGGTACCTCGGGTTCGCCAAGTCCCGTATCACGGTCTAATAAGCAATATGGTCCAAAATACACTAAAAAATATTACCCTTGTGCCAAAAATCC
This sequence comes from Diogma glabrata, assembly GCA_963693315.1. Taxonomy (NCBI): domain Eukaryota; kingdom Metazoa; phylum Arthropoda; class Insecta; order Diptera; family Cylindrotomidae; genus Diogma; species Diogma glabrata. The sequence continues at coordinate 188,932,711 of OY856187.1, read as the reverse complement.
CATCAAATTAAATGAAGTAACTAGAGAACAACATGAAATTAAATGTTAGATTTATTTTAACTCATATCTCTCTGTTTATAACAAGAATTTACTTAACAAGGATAAAGAACTAAAATATTATAATTATAAATTTGCTTGGTTTGACTATAACAACCAAGTTTGTGTTCGCAAAGAACCTGATTCTAAGATAATAATTGTTCGTACTGTTGAGGACATAGAAGCACTAAAAAATAATATTAAACGAGGAACAAACGAAGAATAAATTAAGTATTAATAATAAATTTATTTTAATAATACGTTTCAAAATATGTACTATAACTTAGATTTATTTTCATCTAACAAGAACAAAGATAATCTCAACATTTTGTATCTTAAAATCAAAAGTCTTCGTCATAAATTACTGGATCTTGAATTAATATTAACTTCTTATTCTGATTTAGTCCATGTGATAATTTTAACGGAAATTTATATATTTGAAAATGAAAACAAATTCTACAACTTACATTCATATAAGTAAGACTTCAGTAATAGAGGTTCAAATATTGGCTGGCGGTGGATGCGCTGTGTTTGTCCATGAATCTATTCAATATTCATTCATTGCTAGTTCTTCTTTAAATAATATTGAATATATTGTAATTGTTGTTATTCAGTATTGTAATCTAATAACCGGCTGCGGATTCACGTATTTAAATTCTTTGGATATGAAAAACTAGAGTTTCAAACAAAAGTTGTACAACAATTGACCATGTGTTTACTGATATCATTAAAAATTTTGAACTTTCAATTACTGATTGTGATCTTTCGGATCACAGAATGTTACAACTTCGTTTTTGCCTTGCAAATAAATATAAACGCCTACCAACAATTCACTCAAAAAGTTTTATTGATTATTTTTCCAGTAACAATACCTCTATGTACAAAGATCAGATAGATGAAGTACAAAATTTTTCAGAGTTCATTGATGTCACCCAAAACTGCATTCAAAATAATACAGTCTTAATTCCGAGTTCCAAATCACGAAAAAAATTTTTAAATCCCTGGTTTGCTGATAAATTGCTGAGGATTAAAAAAATCAAGGACTATTTCTAGAAATTGAGATTGAAATTTCCTGACAACCCATATGTTATTTCTCAGTTTAGATTTTAGAGAAATAATTTAAAATTAGAGTGTTTGAATGCCAAAAAAAGTTATTATAATAGTTTCATTTCTAGTTATTTGTGGAAAATTGTAAATGAACTAATTTATAACAAAAGTAATAAACAAACGGTCATTACAAAAATTAAAAAAAGATGTAGAACTAACGCACCCAACTAAAATTTCAAATGCTTTTAACGAACACTTTATTGAGGTAGGATCAAAACATAATCAACGATTCCCAGTTTAGACCAGTCAAATTAGCTTTTTTAGAGACACACAATTTGGTGAAAACGTACCTTATTATGTCCCTAATAGGCTGTATTTTTTGGGAATCAAAATATTTATTTTTACATTTGATTTTGATTTTAAACCAAAAATGTGACCTAATTTTCACACGAAAATTCACCTGTAAGAAAACAGTTTTTTCAAAAAAAAAAACATTAATCGTTATGTTTGTTGAAACGTCTACTTTTAGATGATGTAAAAAAAATAAACATTAACGTAACATAAACACGGAACCATTAAGCAGGAAATGCGAAAAGCTGAAAAGTTTTGATTTTAAACTGAAAAAACTTGATTTTAAAGAGTTATTTTTCAATGATTGTCTAAAAACATTCATTATTTGTTAAAATTTACCGTCGAAATCTTTGAAAAATATAAACTTTTGTCATGGTAATGATAATTTTTTTACACCATCTAAAAGTAGACGTTTCAACAAACATAACGATTAATTTGGGATTTCTGAGATCAATTAAACTCAAGTAAGTAAAGAAGAAATTGGAATTTTTTCAATTCAAAGGTATGGTTTGAAGTTTCTCAGAAAAAAAACTTAGGGTGTTAATTAGAATAGAAATGTTCCACATTCTATGAATTCACACAAAGTATTGTCTAGAAATTTAATGCAAAAAATCGTATATAATCTTTAGTAGGTTTTTAACGAAAAATATAGAAAAGTGGCAGATACTCATAACTGTATTTATTAAAGGGGTGGGAATGTTAAGGGGTAAAAACATCATTTAAAACCAGGTCATGTGGGGTGTCATTTGAAAGAGCACTTGATTTTAGAAATATTGCCATTTTTTTAGAATTTTGCAAAGCATAGTTTTTGAATTATTATCAATAAAGTGACACAAAAAGTTGGTCCCCCCCTTGCATTTCGAGCCTAATTAACAGAAGAATTTGAAAAAATTCACAGAGATAGGAAGTTTGATAAAGTCTGAACGAAAAATATAGCGAACTCTAAAATAATTATATTTTTGTGCTTTTAAAGGATTGGGGTGGGGAAGGGTGAAAAAACTTTTTTGACTCAAGCGAGTTGGGTGTCATTTGAAAGAGCATCAAATTTCAAAAATTCTGCAATTTTTTTTAGAATTTTGCGGTACACAGTTTTTGAGTTAGTCTAAAAAATGTGCAAATTCCAGACCGTCCCCCCCCTACGTTTCGACACTGATAGACAGAAAAAATTGAAAAAATTCATAGAGACAGGTTGTTTGCTATATATTGAACGAAAATTATAGCGAACTCTCAAATAATTATATTTCTGTTTGTTTAGAGGATGGGTGTAAGGAGGGTAAAAAAAACTTTTTTTCACCCAAGCGAGTGGGGTATCATTTGAAAGACCACCTAATTTAAGAAATAACGCATTTTTTTTTAGAATTTCACTGGCCACAGTTTTCGAGTTATTGTCAAAAAAGTAAACCTTTCAAACCGTGCCCCCCCTACGTTTCGACACTGATTGACAGAAAAGTTTGGAAAAATTCATAAAGAGAGGAAGTTTGCTATATTTTGAACGAAAATTATAGGGAACTCTCAAATAATTATATTTCTGTGTGTTTAGGGATGGGTGTGGTGAGAATAAAAAAAACTTTTTTGGACCCAAACGAGTGGGGTGTCATTTGAAAGGGCACTTAATTTAAGAAACATTGCAATATATTTTTTATAATTTTGCGATGCACAGTTTTTTAGTTATTGCTAAAAAAGTGCTATTTTAAGTGTATGTATGGGTGTAAGGAGGGTAAAAAAACTTTTTTTGACCCAAGTGAGTGGGGTATCATATGAAAGAGCACCAAATTTCCAAAACATCGCAATTTTTTTTAGAATTTTGCGGTACACAGTTTTTGAGTTATTCTAAAAAATGTGCAAATTCCAGACCGTTCCCCCCCTCCCCCTACGTTTCGACACTGATTGGCAGAAAAAATCGAAAAAATTCATAGATTCAAGATTAGGTTGGTGTAGTTGAGAGGGGCAGAGTAAATACTGCTTATACTCAATGATTCTGCACCATGGCGAGTCATTGGCGCCATAAAACCAATACAACTCAAGCGTCTGTTCTCCATGTTAGGGGCGGCTTGGAGCGGGCGTCTGTCTTGGATCAAGCGGCTCGCTATATAAATGTGTAGAAAGCGTCTGTTCTCCATGTTAAGGGCGGCTTGCAGCGGGCGTCTGACTTGGATCAAGCGGCTCGCTATATAAACGTGTAAAAAGGTTGTTTCTGGTGACCTTAAGATGCAGAACGAACCCATTCACGAAAATTTGGGTTGGGCGAAGGGCTAACACCCCATTTCCGTAAAAAAATTATTGTCATGAATTCTGTACACAGGCCTCGGAATATCTCGGAATCATTATTGGAACGACCTCGGAAACTGTACCCGGACTACGATTTAAAAATGGGAACCTGGAACGTGCTAAGCCTTAGAAGACCAGGAGATCTCCTAAAACTCACACAACAAGTCGAGAGCTACACACTAGATATAGTGGCATTACAAGAACTAAGATGGCCAGGTAGTGGAATCCATGAAACAGCGAAAGGATACACCCTTTATTATTGCGGTCATCAAAACGGAGGAGAATTTGGAGTTGGCTTTCTTATACACCGTCGCGTGAATCAGCATGTTATCGACTTCTGCCCAATTAATATGCGGTTATGCACACTGAGAATCCGCACGCAAAAATTCAATGTAACGATCGTCAATGTTCATGCACCTACTGAAGATAAAGCAGATGATATTAAAGACCTGTTCTTCCTAGAACTCGAAGAAGTCATCAATAAAATCCCGCGGCACGATATAAAAATCGTGGTAGGTGACTTTAATGCTCAAATCGGTAGGATTGCAGAACTTAAAACACATATCGGCCCAAACAGCTTGCATCATACCAGCAACAATAACGGTTTTCGCGCAGCCGAGCTGGCTATGATGTATGATCTAGTAATTTCCAGCACTTTCTTCCCTCACAAAAGAATTCACAAGGCAACGTGGAAATCAAATGACGGAAGAACGGAAAATCAAATCGATCACGTCATGATTTCTAAGAGACACTCCACAAGTGTAACTGACGTTCGATCATACAGAGGTGCTGATATGGACACTGATCATATGCTTGTCATCTTTAAGTACAAGTGCAAATTATCATCTACATTTAATAGACAAGCAAAAAAGACCGTGCGCTGGAACGTCGATGCATTTAAACATCCGGAAACGCTGAACAGATATCAGGAAATAATAACACAAAACATAAAAGAGCATGACATCTCTTCTGAGATGCCATTTAACATAGAAGAAGAATGGCAAACGCTTCAATCAACCATTATAGCCGCAGCACAAACTACAATCGGAAAGCGGCCACCGAAATCACACAACGAATGGTTCGACGAGGAATGCCGCCAATCCGTTGAACATAAACAAAAACTGCGAGAAAAATGGTTAACAAGGAACACCCGAAGCTCCCAAGCTGATTATCTATGCGCCAGGAAAGCCTCAGCAAAACTTCTACGTAAAAAGAAACGCGAACACATGAAGAGCTGCATTGAAGACATCAACCAACATGCGGCCAGCGGAAATTCAAAAGAGTGCTTTGCCAATGCACGGAATCTGACAAAAGATTTCCACCCAAGATCTACAGCCATTAAAAATGAAAATAATGAACTTACAACAAGTGAACGTGATGTGCTGGCAGTGTGGCGATCCCACTTTCAAGACCTATTGAATAGGACGAATGAAGTTCATCCTATTCGAGCAATTGCTCCATCAACTGAGGAGATTTTTGTCCCTTACCCAGCAATAGAGGAAGTGGAAGCTGCAATTAAAAAACTGAAAAATGGCAAATCACCAGGTTTCGATGGTATTCCCGCAGAACTTTTAAAAATTGGAGGAGCAGCTCTGGTCTCAAGTATATACGATCTGATTCTTGCAATCTGGGACCAAGAAGAACTACCTGCTGAATGGAAAACATCTCTCATTGTTCCGCTACATAAGAAAGGTGACCGTCTAAAGTGTGCGAATTATCGTGGCATCGCACTGTTGAACACAGCATATAAAATACTAGCTAATGTCGTACTTGCTCGACTCATCCCGTTCGCCGAATCTATCATCGGTGACTATCAGTGTGGTTTTCGTCCCAACCGCTGAACCACAGATCAATGTTTTACATTAAGGATGATTCTGGAAAAATGTTGGGAGTACAACATAAGCATTCACCAGCTCTACGTTGATTTCAGGCAAGCATATGATAGTATCATCCGCGACAACCTCTGGTCCGCACTCATATGCCTTGGTATCCCAGAGAAACTTGTTTCTCTGTGCAAACTCACAACATCGGGATCAAATTGTAGAATAGTAATCGAAGGGTCAGTTTCTGATCCTTTCGATATAACATCAGGTGTTCGACAAGGTGACGCACTCGCGCCTGTACTGTTTAATTTGGCGCTGGAGTACGCGATAAGAAAAAGCCGAATTGAGACGCAAAACTGCATATATAATAAATCTAGTCAAGTTATTGGCTACGCAGATGATATTGTGCTTCTCGGACGTAGAACGAGCGATATTAAAGATAGTCTCTCTCAGCTTGAAAGAAATGCTAAACGACTTGGATTATGCATCAACACCGGCAAAACTAAAGTGTTAACAACATCTAAGAACATACCTCCCGGAAATCTGGATACTGGCGACTACGAAGTGGAACGCGTGGAAAACTTCAAATACCTCGAGTCTGTAATAACATCGTCAAATGACATGCAGGCAGATATCAAAGCCCGTGTCTCTGCCGCATACAGATTTTTCTACGCATACTCAAAACTTCTGCGATCAAAACATCTTTCGCGGTCGTGTAAACTCACACTTTACAAAGTATTAATTCGACCTGTGCTTACATTTGGAAGTGAAAGCTGGACACTGACTTCCTCCGATTGTAGAATTTTATCAACATTCGAGAGGAAGGTCATACGAACAATTTATGGTCCATGCAAAGTTGCTGAAAATCAGTATAGAATCCGAATGAATCACGAAATCAGACAGCTTCTTGGAGGCTGCGATGTAATCGGATTCATTAAATCTAACCGGATCAGATGGTTTGGTCATGTAGAAAGGGCTCCATTAGATAGAATGATAAAAAAAGCGTCCCAACAACAACCAGCTGGTGTTCGTCGAAGAGGAAGACCTAGACAACGCTGGCGTGATGACATCATCCAAGACCTTCGTGATATAGGATGTCGAAACTGGGGTCAACTGGTCATGGAACGAGATGATTGGAAGCTTATTGCACAGACGGCAAAATCCCTTCATGGGATGTAAACGCCAGAGAGAGAGAGAGTGGGGTATCATTTGAAAGAACACCTTATATAAGAAATAACGCACTTTTTTTTAGAATTTTACTGGCCACAATTTTCGAGTTATTGTCAAAAAAGTAAAACTTTCAAACCCTGTTCCCCCTACGTTCCGACACTGATTGACAGAAAAGTTTGGAAAAATGCATAGAGACAGGAAGTTTGGTATACTTTAAATGACAATTATAGCGAGGTCTCAAATAATTATATTTCTGTGTGTTTAGGGATGGGTGAGGTGAGTGTAAAAAAATCTTTTTTGGACCCAAACGAGTGGGGTGTCATTTGAAAGGGCACTTAATTTAAGAAACATTGCAATATATTTTTTATAATTTTGCGATGCACAGTTTTTTAGTTATTGCTAAAAAAGTGCTATTTTAAGTGTATGTATACCACCCTATATTTCGACGCTGATTTATAGAACAAATATTCCCAATTTAAACCATTAAAATAATGGTCAAATCTTTCTTTAGTTAACATAAACAGCTATGGATAAGATTTAACCTCAAGTAACATTTTTGATCAATGTAGATGTGATTGACATTTATACTATTGACGTCTACGATTAAACATTTATTCTATTATGCGTCCATAGTCTGGCGATATAAAGACTTTACAACATAACTTTATGTCATTTACTTTTGATATTGTGTTCTTTTACATTCACGGCACCCTTGGCGAGTGAATTTTATTCGCACTTGTCCGACTTTTTAAAATTTCAAGACAAAAAATGCAAAATAGAAAAAATAGTATAAAAAACTCGTTTCATAAGACGTTTTATCGCACTCATCCTGAAGAAAACTCGCCGCTGCGCGGGTCTTTTTCTAAACAGATTGCGTGCGATAAAATCGTCGATTATGAAACTAGTTTCTTAATATACTATTGTTCAATCTAATTATACTATTTTTATTATTTCTACCACGTTTACAGCGAGATAGCAAATTAGTAGATGCAATTTGAATCTGTGCTGTAAGCACTTTATATCTTAATAGCTTGCAACTAATTTGATATCTAGATTTGATACCTAGCAAATTATTTTCAAATTGATATTTGACGCTGTAAACACCAATGCAAATAAAAATGTTTGATTTCTACACCATATCCTTATCCTGTTTCTAAATAGTTGAATCATCAAATTTCTTTTCTCCGTCAAATATTGTCCAACAATCAGAGAAATAATTTGAGGAATGGTCTAGTTATCATATTTTTTACCCGACTACGAAAAAAGAGGGTTATGTGGTTGGTCGCGATGTATTCATGTTCATCGTTTCCCTCATAACTTCTAAACTACTAATCACAATTTGACAAATGAGGTATCGCATGTAGCGTTTTGATCTTCTACTGGTTAAAGGCTCAATGATGATACAATAAATTGAATATGGTGATGCCTAGAGGACATATGGTCATGACGGTCATGACGGTCATGAAAAAATTTTTATTTATTTGGTATCAAATGAAAGGGCATAATTAGCACATTTCAAAAATATATATGTTGTTACCTTTAACTAGCGATTTGGCTGCACCCGATAATTGGAAATAATTTCATAATGGCTAACACTCTTATTGGATGATCGTGACCGTTTTGTTTATTGCAATAGTAAATACTATTGTATCGTTCTGTACTACCACAGCTATCATAGTGTCCTCACAATTACATTAACGATCATCGTTTCGTTGTTTTAAGTATTGTAAGTCGCTTTATAATCGAGTGAATTGTTGAGTGGATTGATTGTAGTCGATTGGTCTAATTTTCAGTAAATCGGGTTAAAGGCTTAATGATGACTTAATAAATTGAACAGCGCACCCCCTAGAGCATATAATGTTATGAACTAAAAAGATTAATCAAATGATGCCGTGTTTGGCATCAAATGAAAGGTATCAATGGTTTGGTATCAAATTTAATTTTAAATTTAATTAGCACATTTCAAAAATATATGGGTAGTTCTACACACGAAGGAAGAAAATGGAGCTAATTACGGCACGACATGTTTTTTGCGTATAAGTTCTGGCAACTAGTTTCAGTTAAAGTTGATGACGTTCTTTCAACATTTCTGAATTTGGCCAGTCAAAAAAAAAAAAAAAAAAAAAAAAAAATTAAAAAAAAAAAACAAAAAAAAAAAAACACCTAAATACAAGAGTCAAAATTAAAAAATATCCTTCTTAATCCTAAATTAACTCAAAATTGTCTCAATATTATCTCGAAATACGAAATAAACATTTAACTAAGTTTGCCCGCATTTAAATCTTCCAGGGGACTGATAATTTATCAGTATTTCGCTTAAAAATGACAAAATTACGTCTAAAACAAAAAAATAAACGGATTCTATACCAAGGCAATTCATATTCACGACGTATAAAATTACAAAATTACCTGTAATTAAAATACTTTTTACGAAAATGCTTGCCAGGAGACTGATAATTTGACTGGACAACACACGATCTTGCTACTAATGATGACTGTTTTGAATGATAAAACCTCGGACTAAGTAAAACACTTGCAATATTATAATTATTGAACTTTAATTAATTCCTGTGACGAGCGATAACTTGATAGAAATATGAATTTCCAATATTTTAAATGTGTTTTGATTGGGCAGGAGAATAATAACAAATTGGTGGGACAAACTTTAATAGGATATATCTAATATGAAATATAGAGTTATGTTATGATTATTTACACATTATTAAAGCACCATTATTCAAAATTATTACTACAGAGTAAATTTGTCTCTACACACTTAGAATCATTGATTATTTAGTTTGCCAGCTTTGAATTTCAAGGTGGGACACGCCAGGGGACTGATAATTTGACGTTTTGAATAATTTTTTTTCTAAGACGTATATTTCGAAACGGGTTTATTTTGGGTGACCAGCTAGACATAGTTAAGGTTTACAAATTTCATGTGAAAACAAAATTTTTTTTTTCATATTAATATACGAAATAAGCAGAGCCGTCCAAAATTCCTATGTTTGTAGAACTACCCATATATTTTGTTACCTCTAAGTTGCAACTAAGCTTTCAGGCACAAGATAATTTTGAATAATTACATAATGGCAATCAATTCAAATTGATCATCGTAGTTTTGTTTATTGTGATAATAAATACTGGTGTGTACCGCTAACCGCAGCTATCTGTCGGTCCTTATAATTACATTTACGATTATCGTTTTGATATTTCAAGAATTATTAGTCGCTTTCCAATCGAGTGAATTGATTGTAACCAATTGGTCTTATATTGAGTAAATCATCAGAAAGAGTTAAAATAAATGAAAAAACAATTTGGCATTTATAAAATACATAGCCAAAATCGAAAATTTAGACACACACAAATATGAACGGATATAATTGTTAGATATTAACGTTTGATCACAAACCAAAAAAAATCAACGCAAAATGTTACCGTTAATCCTTACTTGGGCATCTCGTGTGCACAAGTTGCAAGGGTGCGCTCTAGATAAAGCAGTTATTGATTTGGGAAAGTCGCACTCAAAAAAATTGGCCCGGTAAGATTCACAAAATCGTTTTCTAAAAGTGCTAACAAAATTGTTTTGTGAATTTGCCAAAAAATGCTAAACTTCATACAAAATTTTGTATAGTCTATTTGACTTTTTTAAATCTGAAAAAAAATTGTAAACTAACCAATTGTTTTTGTTGTTTGGACTACAAATTTACAAAATCATAAATATTTTTAGATACAAATTTGTTTCATTCTTTTAACAAAATTATTGTTAAGGTTTAAGTTGATTTTTTTAAATTTTAAATCATATCTCACTTATCCATAACAAAATAAAATTCAATTGTACAAAATTTTGTAAAATTTTGTCAACAGAAAAATGACATTCTACAATTTTTATTGTCAAACTTAATACGAATATTGTCGATTTTTTTTAAACTTTACAAAAAGACTTATGCAATTTAAAAAAACAAACACTTTTTTTACAAAAAAAAATGTGCTTTTACAAATGCTTTTATAAAGTTTCATAAATTGAAATTATGTATAACCAAAATTGGTATTAAACAATTTCAGTTTCAATTTGGTTGTCTAAGTAAAAATTCGCAGATATTTTTTAAAATTGTGATTATTTAGCAATGTCTATTCATGATAAATAGTGATAGTGAAAATAGATACATGATAAATTTAGAAGACATACTCTATGCACAGCTGAGAAATTTTAAATGTTTCGATATTAATAGGCCATTTACCGATTGCGTAGATATTGGAATTGACTCTTAGAGATAATGGATGAACTGAATTGGATCAGATCTATAACATATTTCAAAACGTACGTAATTGGGGACAGCCAGCATAAAGTAAAATATATATCACAACTTTTTCATTGTTTTTTAGATGTTGAAATTGATTTTACAGTGCTACCTCAGTTGGAAAGCTGAGGCTGTGATAGTATTAATATGTTTTAAATTTATTTTTTAAATGATGCAGATATTTCAAAATAAAAATATAACGTAAAAAAAATATAATAAAAACTATAAGATAATAAAAAATAAAAATAAAATAAATGTTAGCAAAAAATTGTGTTTTATTTATTAACGAAGAACTAATAAATATGAATGACAGTTTTACAAAAAAAATATTAAATCCATAAATGTCTTTTGTTGACCAAATAAAAAAAATTTTTATTTTTCTAAAACTTTTGTGAAAACAAAAATTAATTTTGAGGATTTTACAAAACATTTAATAAAATCAAAAATGTTTCGGGCATTTTTACAATTTAATTATAAAGCTTACAATCTTATGCTGGATGTTAGTAAAAAAATTTGCAGTGTTTACAAATAATTTTTTGTATATCTCAATATTTATTGTAAAAATGTAAATTTAACAAAAATTTTTGTGCGTTGTATATTTATAAAAAAATTGTAGAACGTATGTAGAATTTTGTTAGTTTCATTTAGTTTTTTTTTTTGAGTGCATTATTCACTAAAGGCGAGCCCTATGTAGCCATCAGCAGAATCAGTCGGTCGATAAATTACATATTTATTTGTTCCTTGGGTCATAATAAATTGCTGAAAAATCCTCATGACTCACGATCTTTTGAGGAATTGAAAAGGTTAAGAAATCTTCCAAGTTTCGAAACATAAACCCATGAGTATGCTCGTATATTACCCTTAAACCTAACCTATGTACATATAAAACAAAAACCCTACACGGTTAAAAAAAAAGGTATAAAATTGATCAATTTTAGATATTCATATAAGTCCACACCCAAAATGTTATAAAGTTAATATATCCACTATTTATAAAATTTCATACCAAAGTTTATTGAGTGTATATATTACATGGTATTAAAACTTTGATAAGGCTAAGTATTAAACTAATATCAAATGATATAAAATTTTTTCATAATAATGAGTTATAAATTTAATACAATAAACTTATTAAACGAATTTATAAGTTTTGTGTATTAAATTAACTACGTTTTTCTATTAAATTTTTAATATTTATTTATAATCAATTTGATACTAAATATTTATCAATAATTCATATTTAAAATGTATTAGCTCGATAAACAAAAGCGATTGATTTAATAGAGAAGTAGATATAACATTTATATCTATTCAGAATACAAGATTGGTTTAAAACAATGAAAGATTAAGGTTGCATTTTTTTCATTTATTAATATCACATAATTATTATTTTCACATTTTTTTCATCAACTTCCTTATAATAATTTTTACAATTATTATATTATTTGGTATTAACATATGGATGTTATTCTTATTATAATTGGTATTATTTTATATTTATATTGCTTTATTTTTATATATTTATATATTTAAATATTTATTTATGTATATATTTATATATTTATTTATTTATATATATATATATATATATATATATATATATATATATATATATATATATATATATATATATATATATATATATATATATATATATATATATATATATATATATATATATATATATATATATATATATATATATATATATATATATATATATATATATATATATATAAATAATAAGTTTTTTGGTTAAAGCCAATAAATAAAACAATATTTTTAAAATTGTTTATTGTTTGGATAAACAATTTTAAAAATATTGTTTTATTTATTGGCTTTAACCAAAAACCTTATTATTTATATAATACAAGCCAAAAATCACATAATATATTATATATATATATATATATATATATATATATATATATATATATATATATATATATATATATATATATATATATATATATATATATATATATATATATAAATATATATATATATATATATATATATATATATATATATATATATATATATATATATATATATATATATATATATTATATATATATATATATATATATATATATATATATATATATATATATATATATATATATATATATATATATATATATATATATATATATATGTGTGTGTAATTATATATTTATATATGTTATAAATGTGTGTATTTATATTTAAATTTTTACTGTTGATAACGATGTATTAGGTATTGTTGTATTTCATCTTTTGTTTTTCCTATAGCTGATAAGGTGCTTTTATACTTGAATCCCCAATATAATCTTCGTTGCGTAAGTCAGTCTAAAGAAATTAAATAATGAAAAAAAAAAGAAAATGTATATTAAACTTTAAAAACAATTAAAAAATATTATTTTTAGTTTTAGTGTAAAAGTATTAATTTATATCACTAAAACTTTTTAGTGATATAAATTAATACTAAAACTAAAAATCAATAGTTGTATGCTAGCCATCGAAGGTAACTTATTAAATAAAACTTGAACGGATACCTGATTAAAAATAAATAAAAATTCCTTACCTGTCTATGAACTAGTAAATTAGTAACGGCTTGCTCGTCCGTCATCCGATAAAATTTTACACGTTCAGCTGGAGATGGTGGCAACAGACGCAATAAATTATTAAGTGAGAGTTTGGGTGTCCCAATCTATATTTTTAAAACAAGAACATTTAGTATGATATTTCAATTTACAAGCTAATTGGCGAATCACCTTTATTTCTGTCGGCTGCCATATATAACAGTTTTTTTCCGGAGCTTTTGACAATGTTTATTTAATTTTTGTGTTGATCCAAATCTAAACTCAGAGTCAAAACCAATCTTTTGTTTTTTAATTTAATACCCAGAAAACCGCTTTTTGTTGTATTAAACAATAAATCCTGAAAATTAAATTGAATTTTAAAAACAAATAAATATATGATTAAAATAAACATGCTGCAGTGCTTAAAACCCGAAATCTAAAAAATTGTTCGTTCAAATTCTGACTTTGAAAATTTAATAGAATGCATAAATAATAAATGAGGACCACTTTGGACATTGGATTTTTTATATTATTAAGGAATAAAGTAATTCTAATTATAATACAATAAAAAATCTCGATCCACATAAGTTTGTGTGTTGCAGATTTAGAAATCGCGATATATCCATTAAAATTGTTGTGAAATCAATAAACAACATTATTGATCCACAATGAATTATAAACAAATAGAAATTATATTGTGCAACATAATTAGGTTACCAATTTCCATATGCTATTCTATATATATATAAAGGTAACACATAATATAAAATTTTTAACTTACCAGAATAAACAATCCGTATATGCAAAATTCCGTACATTCACAATAACTTTTAGTTTTTAAAAATTTTCAATTTGCACTGTTACAAAAAAAACAATTATTGTTCTGTAAATTGTTCGGTTTCGGTAACTAAACAAATAATTAATTTTTCACCTTCACTTTCTACCCGTGTTTGAATTTATAATGCAAACAAAATAAATCTCTGTGGTCGTTAGAAGTTAAAATAGCTTATATCTTAAAAATATAAAATTTATACTTAGTACCATATTAAAATAATAAGTTAATATATTTATTTTATACCTGCTTTTATTAATAACGGTTGAAACAAAAATAATTTATAACTTGACATTATTAAATAAATAATTTTAAATTATAAGCATACCCATAGTATTTAGTTTAAATAAATATTTTGTATTAAATTAATACTAGGAGGGCCCGGCGTGCTTCGCTACGCTTATAAATAAAGTTTTTGCGTAGACATTTTGTTGACGTAGAAGCAATGATTTCAAAAAGTGGTAATGAGAAATGCTAGCCTATAATTTTTAATTTTTCTTTTTAAATATATGAATGATAAATAATCAGAACTCAAGCTGATCAGTTCGGATATATGACAAATTAGTGATCAAATAAGTTTTCAAGTAAGCTTATTTGATCTCTAACTTATTTGATCGCTAATTTTTCATATATCCGAACTGATCAGCTAGAGTTCTGATTATTTATCATTCATATATTTAAAAAGAAAAATTAAAAATTATAGGCTAGCATTTCTCATTACCACTTTTTGAAATCATTGCTTCTACGTCAACAAAATGTCTACGCAAAAACTTTATTTATAAGCGTAGCGAAGCACGCCGGGCCCTCCTAGTTTCAATTATTCAGTTATTTTTCTTTTTACTTGCAAAAATATACTTAAGTCGGATGAAATTTGTGGCACCTATTCACAAAACATTGACACCAATACCAAAACTACGTGAAAAAGCCTCAAAAATTCAACCGCGCATAACTCCGATTCAGAGTACACAAAAAATAAAAGCAGAAACAACTTTTTTCCTTTCGTCAATACCAACAAAATATCAAAATTTCAGATTTTTTAAAAATCAAAAATTTAAAATCAACAAACAAATGTACGTTTTCAAAATAATAGCCCTCCTATAATAAAAAAACAAAGAAAAATATTACGTCTATCGACCCCTAAATCAATTCATAAACTAAATTCTCTAAACTTCAAAGGAAATGTATAAACTAAGAGAAAATAAATATAAAAAAAGAAAAAAAAGTTTTAAGTTTTAAACCATTACCAAAACTACGTGAAAATGCCTCAAAAATTCAACCGCGCATAACGCCGATTGAGAGTACACAAAAAATAAAAGCAGAAACAACTTTTTTCCTTTCGTCAATACCAACAAAATATCAAAATTTCAGATTTTTTAAAAATCAAAAATTTAAAAATCAACAAAAAAATGTACGTTTTCAAAATAATAGCCCTCCTATAATAAGAAAACAAAAATATTACGCAAATATCTTTAATCAATAAACAAAATAATCGAAATAATATCGAAAACCGTCCTTGTTCAAAGACAAAAGACGACTGAAATGAAAGAAAATAAATTTTTAAGTTTCGTTTTTGTTGTTCGTTGTTCGTTATTCGATAGCTAATATATAAAAAAGAAAATATAAAAAAAGAAAATATAAAAAAATAAAATAAATTTTTAATTTCGTTTTTGCATGTATGTAAACTTATAATGCATATGTATAGAAAAAGTTTTCCGTATATAATAACTTTTTTATTTATGATCCGATTTGTTTGAATCCGGATCCGACTATAGGTTACACTAATATCAGTTAGCTGTGAAAATTTCAAATGAATCCATCTGCGAATAAAAAAGCCTAATGCTCCACAAAGTTTTAATCTAGCGTATTAATATATAGGAGGATATATATATATATATATATATATATATATATATATATATATATATATATATATATATATATATATAAATAATAAGTTTTTTGGTTAAAGCCAATAAATAAAACAATATTTTTAAAATTGTTTATTGTTTGGATAAACAATTTTAAAAATATTGTTTTATTTATTGGCTTTAACCAAAAACCTTATTATTTATATAATACAAGCCAAAAATCACATAATATATTATATATATATATATATATATATATATATATATATATATATATATATATATATATATATATATATATATATATATATATATATATATATATATATATATATATAAATATATATATATATATATATATATATATATATATATATATATATATATATATATATATATATATATATATATATATATATATATATATATATATATATATATATATATATATATATATATATATATATATATATATATATATATATATATATATATATATATATGTGTGTGTAATTATATATTTATATATGTTATAAATGTGTGTATTTATATTTAAATTTTTACTGTTGATAACTATGTATTAGGTATTGTTGTATTTCATCTTTTGTTTTTCCTATAGCTGATAAGGTGCTTTTATACTTGAATCCCCAATATAATCTTCGTTGCGTAAGTCAGTCTAAAGAAATTAAATAATGAAAAAAAAAAGAAAATGTATATTAAACTTTAAAAACAATTAAAAAATATTATTTTTAGTTTTAGTGTAAAAGTATTAATTTATATCACTAAAACTTTTTAGTGATATAAATTAATACTAAAACTAAAAATCAATAGTTGTATGCTAGCCATCGAAGGTAACTTATTAAATAAAACTTGAACGGATACCTGATTAAAAATAAATAAAAATTCCTTACCTGTCTATGAACTAGTAAATTAGTAACGGCTTGCTCGTCCGTCATCCGATAAAATTTTACACGTTCAGCTGGAGATGGTGGCAACAGACGCAATAAATTATTAAGTGAGAGTTTGGGTGTCCCAATCTATATTTTTAAAACAAGAACATTTAGTATGATATTTCAATTTACAAGCTAATTGGCGAATCACCTTTATTTCTGTCGGCTGCCATATATAACAGTTTTTTTCCGGAGCTTTTGACAATGTTTATTTAATTTTTGTGTTGATCCAAATCTAAACTCAGAGTCAAAACCAATCTTTTGTTTTTTAATTTAATACCCAGAAAACCGCTTTTTGTTGTATTAAACAATAAATCCTGAAAATTAAATTGAATTTTAAAAACAAATAAATATATGATTAAAATAAACATGCTGCAGTGCTTAAAACCCGAAATCTAAAAAATTGTTCGTTCAAATTCTGACTTTGAAAATTTAATAGAATGCATAAATAATAAATGAGGACCACTTTGGACATTGGATTTTTTATATTATTAAGGAATAAAGTAATTCTAATTATAATACAATAAAAAATCTCGATCCACATAAGTTTGTGTGTTGCAGATTTAGAAATCGCGATATATCCATTAAAATTGTTGTGAAATCAATAAACAACATTATTGATCCACAATGAATTATAAACAAATAGAAATTATATTGTGCAACATAATTAGGTTACCAATTTCCATATGCTATTCTATATATATATAAAGGTAACACATAATATAAAATTTTTAACTTACCAGAATAAACAATCCGTATATGCAAAATTCCGTACATTCACAATAACTTTTAGTTTTTAAAAATTTTCAATTTGCACTGTTACAAAAAAAACAATTATTGTTCTGTAAATTGTTCGGTTTCGGTAACTAAACAAATAATTAATTTTTCACCTTCACTTTCTACCCGTGTTTGAATTTATAATGCAAACAAAATAAATCTCTGTGGTCGTTAGAAGTTAAAATAGCTTATATCTTAAAAATATAAAATTTATACTTAGTACCATATTAAAATAATAAGTTAATATATTTATTTTATACCTGCTTTTATTAATAACGGTTGAAACAAAAATAATTTATAACTTGACATTATTAAATAAATAATTTTAAATTATAAGCATACCCATAGTATTTAGTTTAAATAAATATTTTGTATTAAATTAATACTAGGAGGGCCCGGCGTGCTTCGCTACGCTTATAAATAAAGTTTTTGCGTAGACATTTTGTTGACGTAGAAGCAATGATTTCAAAAAGTGGTAATGAGAAATGCTAGCCTATAATTTTTAATTTTTCTTTTAAATATATGAATGATAAATAATCAGAACTCAAGCTGATCAGTTCGGATATATGACAAATTAGTGATCAAATAAGTTTTCAAGTAAGCTTATTTGATCTCTAACTTATTTGATCGCTAATTTTTCATATATCCGAACTGATCAGCTAGAGTTCTGATTATTTATCATTCATATATTTAAAAAGAAAAATTAAAAATTATAGGCTAGCATTTCTCATTACCACTTTTTGAAATCATTGCTTCTACGTCAACAAAATGTCTACGCAAAAACTTTATTTATAAGCGTAGCGAAGCACGCCGGGCCCTCCTAGTTTCAATTATTCAGTTATTTTTCTTTTTACTTGCAAAAATATACTTAAGTCGGATGAAATTTGTGGCACCTATTCACAAAACATTGACACCAATACCAAAACTACGTGAAAAAGCCTCAAAAATTCAACCGCGCATAACTCCGATTCAGAGTACACAAAAAATAAAAGCAGAAACAACTTTTTTCCTTTCGTCAATACCAACAAAATATCAAAATTTCAGATTTTTTAAAAATCAAAAATTTAAAATCAACAAACAAATGTACGTTTTCAAAATAATAGCCCTCCTATAATAAAAAAACAAAGAAAAATATTACGTCTATCGACCCCTAAATCAATTCATAAACTAAATTCTCTAAACTTCAAAGGAAATGTATAAACTAAGAGAAAATAAATATAAAAAAAGAAAAAAAAGTTTTAAGTTTTAAACCATTACCAAAACTACGTGAAAATGCCTCAAAAATTCAACCGCGCATAACGCCGATTGAGAGTACACAAAAAAT
Source organism: Diogma glabrata (assembly GCA_963693315.1). Classification (NCBI taxonomy): domain Eukaryota; kingdom Metazoa; phylum Arthropoda; class Insecta; order Diptera; family Cylindrotomidae; genus Diogma; species Diogma glabrata. The sequence continues at coordinate 188,913,400 of OY856187.1, read as the reverse complement.
AAAAGCAGAAACAACTTTTTTCCTTTCGTCAATACCAACAAAATATCAAAATTTCAGATTTTTTAAAAATCAAAAATTTAAAAATCAACAAAAAAATGTACGTTTTCAAAATAATAGCCCTCCTATAATAAGAAAACAAAAATATTACGCAAATATCTTTAATCAATAAACAAAATAATCGAAATAATATCGAAAACCGTCCTTGTTCAAAGACAAAAGACGACTGAAATGAAAGAAAATAAATTTTTAAGTTTCGTTTTTGTTGTTCGTTGTTCGTTATTCGATAGCTAATATATAAAAAAGAAAATATAAAAAAGAAAATATAAAAAATAAAATAAATTTTTAATTTCGTTTTTGCATGTATGTAAACTTATAATGCATATGTATAGAAAAAGTTTTCCGTATATAATAACTTTTTTATTTATGATCCGATTTGTTTGAATCCGGATCCGACTATAGGTTACACTAATATCAGTTAGCTGTGAAAATTTCAAATGAATCCATAAAAAAGCCTAATGCTCCACAAAGTTTTAATCTAGCGTATTAATATATAGGAGGAGGAGGATTACTTGTGTATAAATTTTGTTAATATTTTGCAGTAGTATAAAACTAATCAGAAATCGTTTTAAATTAATACGAAAAATGTATTTATTTTTTCCAAAAAAATATAAAACTGTCTTTAATAAAAGTTTTGTATTAATTTTATAATAAAACTGATAAAAATATCATTAATAATTTCATAAAATATTAAATTAATAAGAAAATTCATATTAATAGCTTTTATAGGAATCAAGTTATTAAAAATAATACCCAAATTTTTAACCGTGTAAACAAAAAGTTTCAAGCAGATGTGCAATTACTTTATTACAAAATTATAACCCCAAAATAAATTAACTAAAAAAAGAAGTTCAAAAACTAAAACCCGACTACTGAAAAGTCACGCTCTAAAAAAAATAAAACAAGAAAATACTCTTATCTGAAATTGTTATGTACAATTTAAACTATTCAATATTTATTGTCTATTGAATAAACAACATACACATAAATAATTTTAATAAATTTAATACATATTCATAGTGATTTGCAGAGGATAGCCGTAGTCGTATGCCACCTACCCTAACAAAACAATACATTCTAAGAGCATATTAAGTGATCATCAGCTGTAGGGCATCATGCTATAAATCTCTTTAGATGTATAGCGTGATGCACTTTGCCCTAAAGCTGACGATCGCTTACTACTGTTAAATTGTATTGTTTTGTTAGGGTAGGTGGCATACGACTACGGCTATCCTCTGAAAATCACTATGAATATGTATTAAATTTATTAAAATTATTTATGTGTAAGTTGTTTATTTAATAGACAATAAATATTGAATAGTTTATATTGTACATAACAATTTCAGATAAGAGTATTTTCTTGTTTTATTTTTTTTA
>OY856187.1:188896269-188911766 GCA_963693315.1 Diogma glabrata | reverse complement strand
AAATGCTACTTTACAGCCTCCGTAATATAAAATAAAAATGGCGTTACTTTTGCTGTCGCTAGACGTTACTTTTGCTGTCAGGCTAAAAAGTAAGACTTTAGCTAACTCCCTAGCGGCAGTAAAGTTAAACTTTACAGCCGTTTGCCGAAAAAAGTTTTTTTGTAAAAAAATGTGTTTGTTTTTTTAAATTGCATAAGTCTCTTTGTAAAGTTAAAAAAAAAGTCGACAATATTCGTATTAAGTCTGACAATAAAAATTGTAGAATGTCATTTTTCTGTTGACAAAATTTTATTTTGTTATGGATAAGTGAGATATGATTTAAAATTTAAAAAAATCAACATAAACTTTAACAATATTTTTGTTAAAAGAATGAAAAAAATTTGTATCTAGAAATATTTATGATTTTGTACATTTGTAGTCCAAATCACAAAACAATTGGTTAGTCTACAATTTTTTTTTTCAGATTTAAAAAAGTCAAATAGACTATACAAAATTTTGTATCAAGTTTAGCATTTTTGGCAAATTCACAAAAAAATTTTTGTTAGCACTTTTACAAAACGATTTTGTGAATCTTACCGGGCAAATTTTTTTGAGTGCAGAGTTGAGAAAAAATTTATTTCCGGTTACTTACCCATGCATAAATTGAGCATTGCAAAAATTGGACACACAAACTAAAAAGTGTGTCAATCGAACAATTGTTCATCGGGCTCATGCACTCCCAAATCTGTAAGAGTACGCGTAACTTCACAATTCTTATTTATAAGATTTAGTTCTGTCATGTAAGATTCCCAGACCGAAGCAATTTTTGTTTGCTTTTTAGTTTTGAATTGGTTGTTATTCCTGATAGGTTGATTGAACTTTTCTTTTCTACCATAGTGGACGATACTTATCATCAAACCTGTTGTAAAAGACGATCTTGATCAACTTTGCCAACTGGGCGAACTTTCAACTTCACTAATTGGGATTCAGAATACTATAAATTTGCATAAATTAGCCTCCGATTCTAACCTAAATAATCTTATTGTTTATTTAGATGATATTCGCAATTTTCCAGAACAGTCAAATGACGCCAAAAATATAAGTTTTTCCGCAATAAATGTTAGCATATTTTTCAAAGTTTTATGTGTATCTTAATGACTTAATTAAATACCAATAGTTAATAAATATTTGTTTGTATCATTTACACAATTTTCCATTATTATATAAGTTCCAAAATATTTGGTTTACAAATCTAAAAACAGACAAAACAAATCCAAATACAATGATTCAACGTTATAGAATTCATAACAATTATACCTTTGTTGTATAAACAGAGTACTATGTACGTACTGAGTTTGAAACACAAATGAATCAAACATGTGTATGATTTGGCTTTCTTTGACTAGCAAAATAAGGTAAACTCTAAACAAAATATTTATTATTATCGGTCATTATTCCCCAAATATTATAAAATTCTCAAAAGTGAAGTTTCTCCAAAACGTTTCCAACTGCATTTAAATGTAAATCCTTTAAATTTCTATTCATTGCACTTTCTGGAAAATGACGTTAGTGGATTTTGTAATTGATATCATATAGAAAACAGTTTTGTCTAATTTCAACTTCCAAGTAGGAAAAAATATGTCCATGTCACAACTAAAAAAATACGTTAACCAAAGAATTTAAAAATATACGAAAACCGAACATTTAGGAACAAAGATTTTCAAAATTTTATAAATCGGGTAGACCTAGACACAAAGAATTAAGAGATTAGAGGAAATGAAACTACTGTCTATATATATATATATATAATATATATATATATATATATATATATATATATATATATATATATATATATATATATATATATATTTTTTTTTTTTTTTTTTTTTTTTTTTTTTTTTTTTTTTTTTTTTTTTTTTTTATTTTGGTTTTTTGGCTTTAATATTTTATTAATGATAATAAAATGATCTTTGGTTGAAGCCAATAATTTTTTCTTTTAAATAAAATAAATTATTTGTTCATTTTAGATAAAAAGAATCTTTATTTTAAAAAAGAATAAAAAAAATAGAATTTAAAATTATTTTTTTGCAAACGTTTCGTAAAATTATATTACATCATCAGTGCAAAAAAACTTTAAATACTAAACATAATTCTTTACAAAAAACATAAAATACATTTTTGACAAACGATAAATGAAATTTTTAGAATACTAGATAAGACTAAAGAAAAAAATAAAAAGAAAATATTAAGCTAAAATACTATCGTAAATATTTTGAAGATAAGCGGTGTCCTTTTGTTTATTAATAGAATTTTTACTTTTTTTAATTTTGATCATCTCCATTATACTCTCTTTTCCTAAAATTGCTTTCTTTATCGAGAATTTGAACATTAGAAAAAGAAGCGTTATGTCCAACAACAGCAAGATGTCTTGAAAGTGCACTACAACCATTATCATCTTCAGTATTAACTGGTTTACTTTTAGCATCATTTAAATGTTGATCAAATCGTTTTTTTAAAAAATTGTTTAGTTTGTCCAGTATAGGTGAAATCACAAGAACATTTAATCTGATATATTACATCGGTTTGTAATTCTTTCGGCACTTTATCTTTAAGTTTTGAAAACAAGGTTTCTCCAATGTTTTTAGATGATCTTCCAACAGCATGAATATTATAAGGAACAAGTAAATTTTTTATTTGTTCATATACACCCTTAACATAAGGTAAAGATACGAACGTACTTAGATCATTTTGTGGTACAACATTTGTTTCAACATTTATAGGTGGTACTTCTATATTACGGTTATTATTTTTAATCAAAGATTTATTTATCATTAATTTGATTAATTTTTTTGGGATAATCATTTAATAGCAAAGTTTCTTGAAGAAGATCAAAATTTCTTTTATGAAAACGTTTATCAGACAAAATTAAAATTTTATCTGCTAATACAGTGATTGTATTTTTCTTATAAGACAATGGCAACCATGATTTAAAATTAAGTATCTTCCAGACCATGTACTTTTATGAAAACAATCAGTAATTAACGATCCATCATCATTGTGATATATCAAAAGATCCAAAAAAGATATTTGTTTGTTATGTTCAATTTCGATAGTGAATTGTATATTTTTATTAAACGAATTAAAAAGTTCTTGAAAATGTACAACTTTATCTTCAGGAACAGAAGTGATAATATCATCAACATAGCGGTAGAAAAAAAGTGGTTTGACTTCTGATTTTTGTAAAACTTCTTGCTCTATGTATTCCATGACAAGATTAGCAACAGCAGGACTAACTGGCGAACCCATAGGTGAACCAAAAATTTGTTTATAGATTTGTTTGTTGAAGCAAAACTCACAATTATATAGTACTAATTTCAAAGCATCAACAAATTGTGTTTTTGATAACTTTGAGCCGCTTTTTTGTTTAATCAACATCCAGTTCTTTTCTACTATTTTGATGACTAAATTGCTATCAACATTAGTAAATAAGGACACAACATCTAATGATAATAATATATATCCAGGTGGTAAATTTATATTTTTAATTTTGTGTTAAAATCTTCAGCATTTTTTACAAAAGTGTTTGAATGTCCAACAAAATGATTTAAAATGTCTGATAAGTAAGAAGACAAAGCATACAAAGGTGTTCCAATAGAACTGACAATAGGTCTTAATGGAATGCCAATTTTGTGAATTTTATATATATATATATATATATACTATATATATATACTATATATATATATATATATATATATATTATATATATATATATATAATCCTCTGTGGAGTTGCTAGACTTCCATGGGGCGCCTCCCCTGGGTGGCGGATAGGGGCAAGCTTGTCAGATATGACTGGTATCGGGGAAATCAAATACCCGGAGTGGACCAAAACTAGCAAATAAAATGTGCGTCTGTACTCCAGGTGGAGCGGCACAAAACGACGTCTGTTCTCCATGTTAGGAGCGCGGTCGCAATACAGTCTTTTACTCTAGGTGGTAGACTATAACGAAACCTAGTGCGGGGAACAAAACCTCGACACGAAATTGGCATGGAGGAGAAGAAAGGGTCAAAACTTACGGTGCAGGGAGACGGATTCCCAGTACCGGCGGCTTCAGGGAGTGGGCAAGCAGGCTCCAAGCCGTCGATATCAAGCGACTGCAATGTTACCTCGGTGGCAATCTTGGCTGAGGTAACAGATAAAGTGACAAGAATAAATGAAGGGAGAGACGATGAAGTATTTTTCGTCGATTGCTTTAAGAAGAGCGGGAAAACACCGAGATCTCCATTAAAACGAGAAACATTTGCAAAAATGGAGCGTTCTTCTTCATTACCATCGCTTTCGATAGTAGGTAAAACGGAAACGATAAAAATACAAGCTGTTAGCAGAGATGAAGTACTGGTGAAGCTAGGAAAACAAATAACGGAGTTGTCAGATTTTGTTAAATCAAGAACTAACATCCATGCCGAGATCAGAAGAAGAATCGGCGTAGTTCAGGCGTTGTATGAAACAGCTACGAGCAAGGCGACTGAAACTCTCAAGGTTTCCCGCGAATGCCAAACTGTCCAGGTGGAGTCGAAAGGAAAGAGAAAGCGATCAACACCAACAAAGCAACAAGAGACACGCGAAAAAAGGAGAAAAGACGCTAGTGCACCATCAAATGAAGGGAGTAGCGGATCAGCTTGTCCAACAATAATGACCCCAAAAACAAACAACGTAACAGAAAGGGGAGCACCAACGGAAATGATATCATTGGATAACAATAAGGAGGGTAGCTCAGCTCAACCACCACCTACGAGTAACGATGGTGGATGGAAAACGGCCGGAAACAGGAGAAAAAGGAGCCGCAAAGGGAAAGTGGAAAAAGACAATAACCCCTCTTTACCAGCAAAAAGGGAAAACAGAAAGCGCGCTGATGCAATCAAAATCTGTGCAAAAGAAGGGAGTTCGTATGCTGATATACTAAATGATCTTAAATCATCGGTAAAACCTGAAGATTTTGGAGTGAAGATCAAACAAATTCGGCGCACCAAAAACGAGGAACTGTTGTTGGTTCTTACGGCTGAAGATTCAACCAGATTCAGCAATGTTCTGACCGAGTCAATCAAAAATAAAGCTGAAGTCACGAGTCTCGCCAAGATGGTCACTGTCGAAATAAGAGACATCGATGAATCGACAAATATGGAAGAGGTAAAGAGGTGTCTAGGAGAAGCTCTGGAAGAGAAGCCTGAAAACATAACCTGTAGGCTTTTTAAAGGTTTCGCCAATATGCAAGTAGCAAGCTTGAAACTTTCTCAAATGCGGGCGTTAAGTTAAGGAGATGGTGGAAGTCATTCGATGCTTTAAATGCCACGGCTACGGCCATAGAGCAAATACCTGCACTGGTGTGGAGAGGAAGGGTGCCTGTTGGAAGTGTGGTACTATGGGTCACTTAGCTAAAACCTGCAAGGGTGCACCTAAATGCGTCATATGTGCGGATAAAGGAGGAAATAGTGACCACACTCAGGGAAGCAGAAGATGTCCGACCTTCCAGGCCGAGCTCATAAAGGTTAAAAAAACACCATGTTAAGTGTCATTCAAATAAATTTGGCCAAATCCAGGGCAGCCTGGGATCTGCTTACAGTTGTAGCAAAGGAAAGGAAGGTGGATATCTTGGTTTTTAGCGAACAATGCAGAAAACCCGAGTCTAACGTTTGGTACCAGGACAAATCTGGCAGAGCCGGTATTACTATATGCAACCCGAAACTAGCCATAGTGAAGGATGGTTCTTCAGAGTACGGGTTCGTGTGGGTCGAAACGAGGGGCTTTAGAATCTACAGCTGCTACTTTTCACCAAACGACAAAATTGAAAAATTAAAGAAGGATATAAACGCCCTAGAAGTAAGCATAAAGGCATCACAGAAGGAGCTTATAATTACCGGCGACTTTAACAGCAAATCACCTGCTTGGGGGGAGCTTAGGACTGATAGGAGAGGAGATATTATCTGCGAATTCATGGCAGCAAACGACCTTACATTGCTTAATATAGGCCACGAACCAACTTTTAGACGGGGAAATACAAAGTCCATCATCGATTTGACGATAGCAACACCAACTATAGCAAATAAGGTCATAGATTGGAAAGTAGTAGATGCAGCAACACTCAGCGATCACATGTATATTGAATTTCATCTAATCGTTGAGACCCAGAATTTAACGCATGTAAAAGAGGATCGGAGGAATCCAGGCTGGAACTTAAAAAAACTGGATAAGAACAAGCTACTAAAATACTTAAAAGAAGCCAAAATCATCAAGGATATGGGATGGGTTCATGAGGACGGGAGTTTAGAGTCATCTGTGAGAAACACAAACAAAATGCTGACTGAAGCCTGCAACGCATCAATGCCGAGGCAGTCGCCCAAAAGACCAAATCGAACACCCGTTTTCTGGTGGACGACTGAAATAGCACAACACCGAGCACTATGCAATGCAAGCAGAAGGAGATGGTCTAGATCACAAGATAACGAGGAACTGAAACATTTATATAAAACGGCAAAGAAAAATTTGCAAAAGTTAATAAAACAGAGCAAGAAATGTTGTTGGGAGAAGCTTTTGCGAGAGGTAGAAAACGACACGTGGGGAGCTGCTTACAAGATCGTTACAAAAAAACTGGGCAGGAGACAGAACATTGCGGAGCTGAACAACCCTCAGTGGGTTGAAGAGATTATTGGGGATTTATTTCCAAAAAATCCAATTACCGCACAAACAACTCCAACACGGCTAAGGAATATGACTGGCAACGAAACAGAAACGATGTTTACAGAACAAGAGCTTATCACAATAGGAAAGAGCCTAAAGAACAACAAAGTTCCGGGATTAGATGGGGTGCCAAACGAAGTCCTGAGCCAGGTCATTAAGCACTTTCCTGAAGGCATACTCCAACTGTTTAACAGATGTTTAAGTCAAGGAGTTTTTTTGAAAGAGTGGAAAACGCAGAAGTTGGTGTTGTTAAGGAAAGGGCAGAAACCGGTAGACCAAACATCATCCTACAGACCCATTTGTTTGCTGGACACCATGGGGAAAGTTTTAGAAAGCCTAATTCTCCAAAGACTTGAGAACCATATCCAGGAACAAGGTGGCCTCGCTGGGAACCAGTTCGGCTTCAGGAAAGGACGATCAACTATCCATGCTATACAGGAGGTAGTAGAATCTGTTAAAGCAGCAAAACGAGGAAAAGATAAAGAAAAGGGATTCACCGCACTGGTATCAATTGACGTCAAAAATGCCTTCAACTTGATTGGATGGAAAGACATTATTGAAGCTTTGAGGAACAGATATATGCCAGAGTATCTCGTTAACATGATCGAAGACTACCTTAGTAATCGATTCGTGGTTTTCGAGGGAAAAGATTTTAAAATAAAGCAAAGCATGTCATGTGGTGTTCCGCAAGGTTCCAAACTGGGTCCTTTTCTATGGAACATAGTATATGACGGTCTGCTAAACATGAGCATGCCCGAAGAATCAAAGCTGGTAGGTTTTGCTGATGACGTCATCGCTGTATGCTCATCTGATCATCTGGACATACTGCAGATCCGTGTGACAGATTGTCTGGAGAGGGTTAAGAGATGGCTGGACCAAAAGGGTCTGCAAATTGCAATTCACAAAACAGAAGCTGTACTAGTGACTGATAGGAGAAATTTTATCAGACCAACGGTAGAACTGAATGGTGAGATAATCCCCTGGAAGAATCAGATCACCTATCTAGGGGTGGAACTAGACAAGAAAATTAGTTTCAAGGCACAGACGACCAAGTTAGCAGAAAATGGTGCTGGAGTGTGTAGTACACTATCTAGATTAATGCCAAATGTCAGTGGGCCATCGCAGACGAAAAGAAGAATTCTAACAGGAGTTACAACGTCAAAAATGCTGTACGCGGCACCAATATGGGCAGAATCCCTTAGCAAAAAATCGTATGGAAGAAATGCATGTTCGGTTCACAGATGTTCCGCTCTGAGAATAACATCAGCATACAGAACTGTTTCGGATACCGCAATTCTCGTGTTAGCCGGAACGCCACCATTTGACCTACTCGCAGCAGAAAGAAGCGAAATTTTCGTCAAATCGCAAGAAGAGTTGTGGCGACGTTGACGCACCAACAAATTTTCGTAACCCATATAAATGGTTGTACATCTCTGTTAAATGCAAATCCATTTAAACCAGATCTATTTGTTAGTCATTATTGTGGACGACCTTCTTTGTTTTTTTTGCTCTCTTTTTTTTTTAAACTTGATATTCAAATTAAAATTCCGTATGAAAAGTGTTGTGAGAATAAAAATCACTATGGTTGAGATATACAAGTCTCGGACACGACACTGATAACAATATAGTTGGTAAAATATTTTATTTATTTAAATTAAAATTGATAGTAAAAATTAAAGATTGTGAACATAATAATTTAGAAATTACTTATAATATAAATTAAAAGAAGGCTGATGTATTTAGTGAAGGAAAATATTGTCTTGTATATTTAGTAAACTGAATTTTAAGGAAACGGTGTGCAGTAAGCGGTATTGTTACAGGAAAGCTAGTCTATTGTGAGAAAAACATTGTTTGGTATATTTGGTAAGCAGAATATTAAAGAAGCGAATGGACAGAAGAATTTGTTGGATATAATTAAAACGGATTTTTGTGCAATAAGAAAGTGAAAAGCAGCGGTATTGTTACAGGAAAGCTAGTCTATTGGTGGAAAAATATTGTTTGGTATATTTGTGAAAAGCAACGGTACATCGGATTTGTTTGGATTTTTTTTAAGAAAGCAGTACGCAGTATATTGGTCGCTGAATATAATAAATGCAGGTTTTGTTAAGTGCATGTTTTTCTGGATGAACTTGGATGGATTGAAGGTAAACAATAACACGTATACAGTTTTTTCAAAACCGGAATTGTTTGACTGGCAACAAGGATCTAGAAACATCAGTGAATTTGTAAACGTATTAGTGAGTAAGATTTGTTTTGTTTTGATTAATGATGGTGATATTTGGTTAGAATTTTTTTTTGTTAAATTAATATTATACATTGCTTGCAAAATTTATTTATTTCCCTAAATTATTAATTTATAAAATATAGTGTAGGTATAACATAGTGATGATGATATTTGATTAGGATTTTTTTTATCTTGTTAAATTAAGATTAAACATTGCTTGCAAAATTTATTTATTTCCTTAAATTAATTAATTTATAAAATATAGTGTTATACCTGTCGCGTTCTAGTAAACGACCGTATAGTGTATTAGTGTATTATTGTATATATATTCAACGTTATTACTCTTTAATTTTGAATCTCTTTTGTTTTGCTATTATATTAGAGATAATATTAAGTAGTTGTTTGCTTTAAGATTATACCTTAGAACCTTAATTTCTGTTTTATTAAAGCTTAGGTGGTTGTTTATTTATTAGACTAACTTTATTATAGATAGGAATAAAGAACAGCAACTAATGGTCAGTTCGCATTCCACACACATGTGTGAAACCAAAGATATTTTTTTTTTCAATTCTTTTTCTAGATCACGTGCGGATTGGGACGACGAGCTCGGCGTGTCATCATCCAACTTATCAGTATTATAGTCTGGCTATTGATTGTATGTTTTTTTTTGCCTAAGTCTAAAGTAACTTATATTTTTTTTTGTTTACAGTAAATTTTTTTTAACACATATTAATATTTTTTGTAGATATTGTAATTTTTCTAAAAATGACGCTTTCTGTAATAAATTATATACTTTACTATGTATAAGTTCTGATACAATTATGTTTGTTTAATTTAGTTGGCAACGAGGAGATAAGTAGAGGCATCCCCAATGTGAAGGTCGTCTTCTGTTCCATTTTTTTTTCTCTTTTTCAATGCAGCTTTCATGATCTAGAAAGGACATCACCAAATTCCCCACGCCACACTGAGTAATAGTCAGGCAAATGCTGCAGGTGATGACATCTAGGTAGTCTGTTAGCTCAAGTTGGAAGACTAACGGCTTCTAGCTTGCGCTACAGTGGCGCCCAAACAATAACGGAATTACGCTCAACTACTAACATTTAGTTCTAATTTTATTTTTTTTTCGATTACAGATGTATCCAAGAAAAATCTTGTGCACTCATTTGTCAGAGTTATCGGAATATTCTGTTTTAGTTTTTGCACAGAGAAAAAATTAGTATTTACAAATAATCATCGAGCATAATCAACCATGGGTAGAACAATGCTTTCCACTAGAGGTTGTCGATCTGCATTGTAATGACTACCTTATGGTTTGATTTCGATTTCGATTTTTGTTTCTTTTCGATTACAGATGTACCCAAGGAAAAACTTGTGTACTCATCTGTCGGAGTTATCGAAGTGTGCTATTTTTTTTTCTTCCGGTATAGTAAATTTAATTAGTTTCCAACTGGATCATGAAGGATCCTCTGCTTATCTCCAAATGCTATGTTCGTGTCAATACATTTAAAAACAAAACACATTCCTCGTATTTATAGCTAAGTATAGTTAAATATGTGGTATCAATCCATAAAATATATTTAAGCGACTTTTTCAGGTATTTGTTTAGTATATATAGGTAATTTATTTGGTATTTTAATTATAATTGTTATTTGTAAATTAGACTTTTGTTTATATAAATTTAGATCGTGTCCGTGTACGATATTCCAACATATTCGATTTTAAGAGTGGTTATTTTTTTTCAATTGCATAACAATTTAAACAATTTAATAATCGTTATCATTTCTATTCCTTTGCAGACAATTTTGTTTTAGTGGACTATAATAGATATATAGCATTTCTTGTATCAACTTATTTACAACGTAATAATAATTCTGTTTTGGATTTAATACAGGGTTCGTAGTAAAAGTAGTATATAACAACAAACAATAAACATATTAATAGGCATAAGCCTAAAGTTACAGATTTCGGTGAGTTCTAGTATTTATATTAGTAATACCAATTTGCAATTTTTGAATTTTTTTTTGAGCGAATTATTAAGATATCCTATAGTCAACGAAATTTTGGTCCGCTTGGGATTGCGTTCGTATTTATTTTAGGACATAATTTATTTTACATTATATTAAATATTTACCCAAAATGAACGTTAATTTATTGGAAAATGAAGAACTCCATGTGGAGCTAGAGATTCGGGGCATCCAATACGGTCCTCAGGCTCTAGGCACTCTGTCTAGCCATGTTCACGAAGAGGAGCATCTTATGCGTCATAAACCTGTACATGTACATGAAAATGCTAGTCGTAATAATTTACTTGAACTTAAGTTATGTACACTAACAGTCAATCGTATTGGTTCAGTAATAGAAGCTCGCTCTTATAGGGTGGAAGAACGTGATAAGTTATTCTCTCGTTTGATACATATCAAAAATAGATTACTACGTTTGCAAGGCGTGAATTCCCAGATACTCGAAATTGATGAACTTTTAGCTCGAACGGTCTACTATTTAGCTCAGGTGAAAGAAAGTCCTAAGGGGCCAGTACAAATTCAACCAACGGCAACGCTTATTCCTGAGATACGAAAGTGTCTGAGTAATAGTGAACCAGCATCTGACTTAATTCATATTGAAGAAAATACTGTCCACAATAACGTAGAACCTCAAACCTCAAATGGGTCGGCGGTTTTGATGTCGATAGATGAAAACTCATCTACGCCTAATTCCTCTATAGAACCTAAGAATTTAACGCAAATCTTATTGCAAAAATTAGATAGTTCAATTAACATGTTTAACGAGACCATTGGCACAATAATGCGAAATCAAAATCAGCCTTGTCCTACGGCCAAGCCTCAATCAGAAGTCAATTATATGAGAAGGGATGATTTAAGTCTGACTCGAACTTTGAATTCTTGGAACTTGCGTTTCAGTGGATCTAGATCGGACATACCAATTGATAAATTTTTGTTTCGTCTTGAACAAATGTCTAAAGCTGCAAATATACATCTGGAAAGTTTAGTAGGTGTTGCTTCATGTTTTCTGGTAGATGGTGCGCTGGAGTGGTATTGGACTTTCCGCGAACGTAATGCTAGTCTGCAAATATCTTGGGCATACCTAAAGTATTATTTGATAGACCGTTTTCAGACATCTTGTAACGAAAGGCACATAAAACGGCTATTAGAACGAAGAAAACAACGTTATCCTAAAGAGACTTTTGCTGAATATATGGATGATATATTAAAGATAGCGCTGCAGTCAAAGATGCCAATTCCTGATGAGGAAATTATATCTATCTTAATGAACAACATGCGTCCTGGTCTTCGTGAAAAGTTTATAAATCAAGAATTTCATTCAATAAACCGCTTAGCTAGTGAATGTCGTCGTGTCGAAACTCTCTGGCAAGAAATTGGAGCTGTTCCTGAAGGGAACTTCGCTCTTAGGGACCGCTTTTGCAACGAAATTGAACAAGTTCCGTCAACGTCAAGTACCACTTTTGTCTCAGGCAATAAAAATACTCCTTACCAATACAACATTGAATCAATTCCTAATTACAAGACCTACTTAGGTAACTATCATTTCAATTCAGATCCAAATACCGTACCACATGATTCTTTGATAGGTAGAACCCCTATTAACCGGCAGAACATGTCTAATTTTTACACGCCTAACCAACAACAACCTGAAACTAACCAAGGTCCAGAACTATGCACGATTTTTGATCCTCAACAACGATATAATTCTTGGAATTCGCGTTTGCAAGTTCCTCCACTTATAACTTCTAATAATCAAAAATGTTGGAATTGCAACCAACCAGGTCATAGCTTTCGTTACTGCTGTGTCGATTTAAAAAAATTTTGTTTCCGGTGTGGGAAAGAAAACGTCACATATTCCGTCTGTACCAATTGCCATCCTAACATGTCGGGAAACGTGCCAAGGAAGAGTTGGATCTCACGGGAGTCTACTCTCCAATCACCAGATATCCCGGGAATGAAAGTAAAATTCGAAGAAGCTGCCTCGAACACCGATCCGGAGTTTTACAGAAGGCTACCCAAGTAAACTTTTCATCAAATCCTAACAGTTGTATCAGACATCTCGAAGGGTATAACAATTCTACTAGAAACAAATTTGGACGTGCGTGGAAATATTTTAAAGAAAAACGTAACCTTAAACGAGCAATCACTGCATCTATTATCACCTCTGGTTCAGATGGTAGACCTTATGTAACTGTGAATATTTTAAATCAACCCACACGAGGACTTCTCGATACTGGTGCCAATATTAGTCTTCTTGGTAAACATTGCGAAAAGATTCTGTCAGTTCCTGGAGTTCGTTTTCACCATTCTCCTTCTCTTATCGCAACCGCTAATGGCTCAAAGGAACGGATCTTAGGATATATTGTGGTTAAACTTAATTTTAATGATCAGGAACATTTTATGCGACTCTTCTTAGCACCTAATCTCTCTCAACCATTATATTTAGGGATCGACTTCTTTTATCTTTATAATTTAAAAATTCAGGTTAACGAACTTTTTGCTCCTGTAGAAGCAACCGTAGTCAAATATTGTAAAAACATTAAAGCCACTTCAGACGCACCTGTGCATGACCTATCCACATATCAACAGAACAAACTCGATCAGGTTATTAATCTCTTTCCTGCCTCAACTCTTCTCGGTCTGGGACGTACTCATCTTTTGAGTCACAAAATTGACACTGGACTTGCTACTCCCATCAAACAAAGATATTATGCTGTGTCGCCAGCAGTACAAAAACAGCTTAATGAAGAGTTAGATCGAATGTTGGCACTTGGGGTTTTGGAAGAGAGTGATAGTCCGTGGTGCTCCCCGGTAACCTTAGTAAAAAAATCAAATGGGAAGGTTCGATTATGTCTAGACGCTAGAAGGGTAAATGAAGTGACGGTAAAGGACGCCTACCCGCTACCAATAATTGATGGAATACTGAGTCGTTTGGGAAATACTTCCTTTATCTCTAGTTTGGATTTAAAGGATGCCTTTTGGCAAATTCCCCTAGACAATGATGCCAAATATAAAACAGCTTTTACGGTGCCAGGTAGACCCCTTTACCACTTTACTTCTATGCCTTTCGGTCTTTGTAATGCGCCACAGACTATGTGCCGTTTGATGCATCGAGTGATACCATCTGAATACCATGATAGAATATTTGTATACCTAGACGACCTCCTCGTCACTTCAAGCACTTTTGATGAACACATAGCCTTGCTCCAACTAACGGCAGATTTACTACGTAAAGCAAACTTAACTATCAATGTCGAGAAAAGTCGTTTTATGCTGAAACGGCTTAAATATTTGGGTTATGTTATTGGTGATGGGTGCATACGAGTGGATCCCGAAAAAGTTCAAGCTGTGAAAGATTTCCCAGTTCCTAAAACTATTAAACATCTGCGAAGATTCCTAGGCATGTGTGGTTGGTATAGGAAGTTTATATCGAATTTTTCAACTACATCAGCTCCGCTCACAGACCTTCTGAAAACTAAAAATAAATTTGTATGGAATGACGAAGCTCAAATGGCCTTCCAAAATCTTAAGGATTATCTCACCTCAGCCCCAGTCTTAAGACACCCAGACTACACTTTGCCTTTTTACATTCAGGTCGATGCCTCAGCTACTGGAGTGGGAGGGGTACTCTTTCAAAAGATTGGAGATGTTGAACATCCCCTTGCATATTATTCGAAAAAATTGAATGGAGCGCAACGCAATTATAGCGTTACCGAGCTTGAGTGCTTCGCTGCTGTCTTGTGTATAAAACAATTCCGCCATTATGTGGAAGGTTTCGAATTCACGGTAATCTCAGATCACGCAAGCTTAAAATGGCTGTTGAACATGACCGATCTAACTGGCCGACTTGCGAGATGGAGTTTAAAACTGCAATGTTACAAATTCAACATAGAGTATCGAAAGGGTTCTCTTAACGTCGTCCCCGACACTTTATCTAGAGCATTTTGCGATTCTTTGAATGTTCCAGAATCAAGAGACACTGATGTGCCTTGGGTGGATTTAGAATCACCTGCCTTCGATGATGAAGAGTATGTCGCTTTAAGAGAAAAATATCAGTCACCATCGGAAAATGATTCGAACTTCCGGGTGGAAGGCAATAAATTGTTAATCTCTCCCTCTTATGGTTGGCGTTATGTAGATACAGACTTATCAAATTGGAAAGTTGTTATTCCTAAGGCTTTAGTTCCCTCGATACTCGAAGCTGCACATTGCTCTCTATCTTCGGGACACATGGGGGGTTTCAAAACATTGGAACGGATTCAACGCTACTTTTACTGGTTTGGTATGGCTAAAGATGTACGAAATTTTGTATCGAACTGCTCGATATGCAAAACGTCTAAAGCAATTAACCATATAACACGTCCTCCTATTGGAAACATGATTGAAGTCTCGAGGCCTTTTCAGAGACTCTATATAGATTATTTGGGCCCTTACCCAAGATCACGACATGGTAATGTATGCATGCTCATTGTTTTGGATCAGTATTCGAAGTTTGTTCGCTTGAAGGCTTTTCGTGATGCTTCTACCGTCTC
>OY856187.1:188761269-188888769 GCA_963693315.1 Diogma glabrata | reverse complement strand
AATGCTAAACTTGATACAAAATTTTGTATAGTCTATTTGACTTTTTTAAATCTGAAAAAAAAATTGTAGACTAACCAATTGTTTTTGTGATTTGGACTACAAATGTACAAAATCATAAATATTTCTAGATACAAATTTTTTTCATTCTTTTAACAAAAATATTGTTAAAGTTTATGTTGATTTTTTTAAATTTTAAATCATATCTCACTTATCCATAATAAAATAAAATTTTGTCAACAGAAAAATGACATTCTACAATTTTTATTGTCAGACTTAATACGAATATTGTCGACTTTTTTTTTAACTTTACAAAGAGACTTATGCAATTTAAAAAAACAAACACATTTTTTACAAAAAAAACTTTTTTCGGCAAACGGCTGTAAAGTTTAACTTTACTGCCGCTAGGGAGTTAGCTAAAGTCTTACTTTTTAGCCTGACAGCAAAAGTAACGTCTAGCGACAGCAAAAGTAACGCCATTTTTATTTTATATTACGGAGGCTGTAAAGTAGCATTTGTTATTTGTTAGCTTGTTATTTTGTCAAACATATTGTATAACCTTGACAACAAAAAATAAGTTGAATCTAATATTATGAAATTTTGAAAAGGCTGCTTTGATAAAAAAATTTTATTCATACAAATTTAAATGTTTTTTTCTCTTTTTTGGAAGTAATTATGACGATACAAATTCATATTTATAAAAAGTTTAATGTATTAATTTCATATTTATAAAAAATTTAAACGTTTGCCGAAAAAATAGTGTATTTAATTCGGAGCCAAAGTGACTTTTTGTGTTTCGTCTACAATTGTCAAACTATAGACTCAACACAAAAAGTATCACTTTAGCTCCTAACTAAATAATGTACTATTCTTTTACAAATGCTTTTATAAATTTTCATAAATTGAAATTATGTATAACCAAAATTGGTATTAAACATTTTCAGTTTAAATTTGGTTGTCTAAGTAAAAATTTCCAGATGTTTTTTAAAATTGTGATTATTTAGCAATGTCTATTCATGATAAATAGTGATAGTGAAAATACATACATGATAAATTTAGAAGATAAATTCTATGCACATGTAAGAAATTTTACATTTTTCAATATTAATAGGCCACTTACCGATTGCGTAGATATTGGAATTGACTCTTAGAGATAATGGATGAACTGAATTGGATCAGATCTATAACATATTTCAAAACCTACGTAATCGGTGACAGCCAGCATAAAGTAAAAAGATATTACAACTTTTTTATTGTTTTTTTAGATGCTGAAATTGATTTTACAGTGCTACCTCAGGGGGAAAGCTTAGGCTGTATAATATAACGGCGTATTAATATGTTTTAAATTTATTTTTTTAAAGTATGCAGATATTTTAAAATAAAAATATGTATAACATTAAAAAAATATAATAAAAATTATAAGACAATAAAAAATAAAAATAAAATAAATGTTACCAAAAAATTGTGTTTTATTTATTAACGAAGAACTAATATCATTCATATGACTGTTTTACAAAAAATATATTAAATAAAAAAATTCGTTATTTTTCTAAAACTTTTGTGAAAACAAAAATTAATTTTGAGGATTTTACAAAACATTTAATAAAATCAAAAATGTTTGGGGCATTTTTACAATTTAATTTATAAAGCTTACAATCTTTTGCTGGATGTTAGTAAAATAATTTGTAGTGTTTGCAAATAATTTTTTGTATACCTGCAATATTTATTGTAAAAACGTAAATTTAACAAAATTTTTGTGTGTTGTATATTTATAAAAAAATTGTAGAACGTTTGTAGAATTTTGTTAGTTTCACTTAGTTTTTTTTAGAGTGTGAACGCGATGACTGAACAGTTTGATATTAAGAAAAATACGCCAGCGGAAAGCTGGTTTGATGGAATATCTCTAGTCCCGTTTCACAAAGTATGACCAATTTAGAAAAAACCGTTGTTCCCGCAAGATGCAAAAAACGGCATGAATGGGAAATGGCCAGACTGTTCCTATAAGTGATAAAATACATCCAATATTGAATATAGCCTACTCTGGAACTTTCAATGTAAATTTAACTGATTTTCACAAATTGACGAGCTATTAGCTTAATTGTATATTTCATCATCGTACACTGTCTGTCTAAAACACCTAGACAATCATGCGTGCTAAGTGGATTATATGGATCAGTTTATTGCCCACGCGCCTACAGCTAGGGAATTCCCAATCTAGCCTAACCTAATCTTTTTCAACGTCCAAAAATAATTTACAACAAATTGTAAAATGTCATCTTCAAATTTAGTTAATTCCAGAGCATTTGCATAAAACCAAAAGCTATGGCTAATGGATGTTCAACCGTACTTATAGCGTTTTCAATACTACTATAAAATTTAAAATACTATTTTTCCGTTTAGAGCTTCCGAATTACAAAAAAATTGAGTAAGACTGGCACTAAGAGTATGGTCTTCGTTCCGGTTTATTACTTAATATTACAAAAAGTTTAAACGTGTACCATGGAGCCAATCCATAAGGCTACCTCATTCGACAATGCGAATAAAAGACTTATTAATTAAAAGACTGTTTGAAATGGTGAAATGGATTAACTAAATCAATTTTAATTGGTCTAATCACAATAAAACGGACGGAATGAATCCCACTAACAATATACAGCACCTACGTAAAGTACCTTCAAAATATATATTAAATGAAGCATACTTTAAGTTCAACTTACTATAACCAATTAAATTTAATTTCATACGATTAATAAGGAAATCAATTAAAATTACATATGTATATATATTAATATTTATATTTTTATAAAACAAAAACTTAGAATTACAAACGATCGTTTAAATTGCTGGTTGTTGACCGAAATAAAAAATTTGTATCCCAAAAGATTATGGAAATAAATTTAATTGTATGATCCGTCGGCGAACAAATTAATTAATTTTTAATTTAGATAATGAAAATATTTTATTTCTGCATAAACTCGTCTGTACACCTAACTAAAGTACAGAACATATATAATACAAAATATTTATTATTATATTTTATTTATATATATATATATATATATATATATATATATATATATATATATATATATATATATATATATATATATATATATATATATATATATATATATATATATATATATATATATATATATATATATATATATATGTATATATATATATATATATATATATATATATATATATATATATATATATATATATATATATATATATATATATATATATGTATATATATATATATATATATATATATATATATATATATATATATATATATATATATATATATATATATATATTTATCTATGTATATATAATGTATATATATATATATATATATATATATATATATATATATATATATATATATATATATATATATATATATATATATATATATATATATATATATATTTATATATATATATATATATATATATATATATATATATATATATATATATATATATATATATATATATATATATATATATATATATATATATATATATATATATATACTGTAAAACTCGCTTTTAGCGTACACCATATATAAAGTACACTTGGTCTATAGAGTACAGCAAATTTTTTTCTTACATCTATAAAAATTTTACGAACATATTATCCTTCTTATAAGGTACCTCGGCTTATAAGGTTATAACGTACACACGTTTAGTCCCGTGAACTATTTTTCTATGTAATTTGCCCAGTTTATAAAGTACGAATAGAAAATAAAAATACAAAATAAACATAAAAATTTAAAAGTCGTAAGTACTCGATGCTTTACGATATTTATTATTTTTCTACGAAATGTTTCTGCTTCCTTTCATTAATTTGTTGTGGTTCATGGGTTAATCCGCAAGTAAGTGTTGAGAAAATATTTGCTAATTTATCAGTTCGAATTCTTTAATGCTTTCATTCATGTTTTATGAAAATGCGACACGGCCCCAAATCAAATTAAAATGCAAGTGATCACTTTGGCCAATAAATTAAAATGTTTGGCGGAAGTCGATCAAAGGAAGTCTTTCTCAAGTTCGGGTAATGTTTGAATTGTAGAAAAATTTCTTCGATTGTGCGCAATCGGTTAGAAATTGAAGCAGTTTGTTTGTTCATTGAAACGTAAAAAATTAGATGTGTTAAATTTCACAAAGTAGAGGAAGTCGTTAAAAATGGATCAATATAATGAGCTCTTAAAATGTTCCTCTGAAAAATATTGCTCTACAGTCTACACTATAAAGTTCAAATTTAGGATTTTGTAAACTCTAGTGTATTGAACTTTAAAGATAGAGCGAAAACACTCGTAAGACTTGAAGCCACAAAAAACAGAAACAGAAACAGATTTTCATACAAATTTTACAGAAACAGAGTTTTTTCTGTCAAATTTGTATGAAATTCTGTTTCTGTTGTATGTGATTGCTCGGCTTTAGATGTCGTTCATTTTATTTCAAAGTCGTGATAAAAAGTTAAAGCAACTACCATAAGCTATATTGTCTCAAAAAACCTGGGATAACTACGATCGTATACTTCGCTGATAAAAGGGAGTTTATTAGAAGCCTCATACTAAATAGAATCTGAGTATGATGATTTATAGAAATTCGAACAAATTTTTATTTTTGGTCTACGGGAATGACGATAATGCCTACTCCAGTCCCTGCTATTGATATATATGAGCTAACGTTAGATATCACATATCACTGACAATAGCAGTGAGATATTATTAGCCAAGGTGTTATCTTAAGGGTGCTGCCAGATGAACTCTATTGTTATGGAATATATCTCGATGATGGCACTCTATTTTGTTTTTTAAATAAAAAGTGTTATGTTATAAGAGTTACAATATGTGTGGCAAAAGCACATAGATACCTGGTAAGATCTAATTAGCACAACAATATGCGCTCTGAGGTGTCGAGAACGCTTTTTTTCAAATCTTAGTGGATCGAAGGCACTCGTGACTATTGATTCGGACAAAGCATTCCATTTGTACGATGTATGGACAAGAAATCCCTCTTCATTTTATCACTATGGCAATGAGTGACCAGTAAAACACCATTGACCATTGACAGGTAAAATAGGGTAAAAAATATGGTTGCATGATGGATCCGATTTCATCCGAGCACTGCTGGTGACGACATTTATAAAAAACACCAAGATCAGAGAATTAAGATTTAAAGTTAAGTTTCAATCACAACTCGTGCAGCACGTTTTTGAACAGAGTTCAAAAGAGTCAGCATGGAAACAGATGCAGCACCCCAAACTTGACAACAATACTCCATACTAGGACGAATGTAGGGACTTACAAATGTGAAGTAATTAATATGGAGTAAAATATTTTTTACATCTATTGAGGACTGAGTTTTCTTGGCGCGCTCCTTGCCATCACCATTATACGATCATTCTAGAGTAAGGCGATAGAAATTTTGACGACCAATAAAATTTTTCTCAATCGTCTATTTATTTGTCACACACACTGATCCAAATATCTTTGGCAAGCTCGGTCGTTGATCTGGTAACAATCAATAGCCATGTTTTGGTGGAGTTAAAATTGAACATATTTCAGCCACCCCAATTGGAAACTTTTGTCAGGCTATCATTTACATTTATGGCAGCGTCTTTCCGGGCGGGCTTTATTCGTTCATGCATTTTCCCAAGATAGGAAAACGAACGACTTGTGCAGTGTACTATCATCTGCAAAATTATTAATTACTGATGATTTTCATTTCATATAAATTAAAAATAAAGTGGCGACAAAACTAAGCCTTGGGGTAAATCAGCGTTAATTAATTTACACGCAGAAGAAAAGGATATCGGATACCGAAATGATGGATACCGAAATGTATCGGCCGGTGAGAAAGTTTTGAGTAAACTACACAACTGCGGGGTTAAATCCGTACGCTACGCGCTTGCTGATCAGGTTTGCAGCCCGGATTTGATCAAATGCAAATTGATGACCAAATTGTAATTAAAGTAGAAAATATTATTCAACTTTGCCTCAAACAACAGAAAATTACTGATTATTTTTCAGTAAAAAAAATGTCCATCGAAGCTTAATCTGAGTAGCCACATATTCAAACATTCTCATTCGAAAATATTAACATACATATGTTTATGTAGCATCGGTTTGATTAGCTTTAACATAATTATTTTATGATAATGAATTGTTTTTAAACTGTATGTTGCTATTTTTTTGTGATCGCTTTTATATCAATTAACATGTAGTAAATAATTTAATATGAAATACAATGATATAATGAGCATAACAGGCAAATTTGCTTATGCTTTTCTAATTTTTCTGGATATAACGTACCATGGTGTATATAGTACGCTTACGTCGGTCCCTTGACCGTACTTTATAAACGAGTTTTACTGTATTTTTAAGAGGATTACCCTAACTTGAGAAAGACTTCTTTTGATCGACTTCCACCAAATATTTTAATTTATTGGCCAAAGTGATCACTAGCATTTTAATTTGATTAGGGACCGTGTCGTACCTTTAGCTTTTTTTTTTAAACATAAAAGCATTAAAGAAATCGAACTGATAAATTAGCAAATATTTTCTCAACACTAACTTGCGAACTAACCCATGAATCACAACAAATTAATGAACGGAAGCCGAGACATTTCCTAGAAAAATATTAAATATCGTAAAGCAGGGAATACTTACGACTTTTAAATTTTTATGTTTATTTTGTATTCTTATTTTCTATTCGTACTTTATAAACTGGGCAAATTACACAGAAAAATAGTTCACGGGACTAAACGTGCGTACGTTATAACCTTATAAGCCGAGGTACCTTATAAGAAGGATAATTTGTTCGTAAAAATTTTATAGATGTAAGAAAAAAATTTGCTGTACTCTATAGACCAAGTGTACTTTATATAGGGTGTACCCTAAAAGCGAGTTTTACTGTATTTCAACATTAGAATGATAATTTTTAATATCCCAGTAGGCCAGATGTATATATATTTTTATTAGTATAATTCAAATTTTATTGGTGAAATTGAATGATGTCATTACATTTTAGAGAATTTCATTGGTTTAAATTAAAATAAAACTAAGGCAAAAAATTTTCATATTAATTATACACCGAAAATAAAATCGATCAAAGCTAACTGAGACTAAAAATTCTATTTGAATAAAAAAAAATTTAAATTATCATCAACATTTTTACGTGAAACTCCTTAAGAAAAATAAAATATATTAATTAAAGGTTCCCGCATAATTTTTAAAAGATGGAAAAACAGATCAAAGAAAGAGATACGTAGACGACAGTGTGCGAATAAGACAAAACAATTACCATTTTTTTAAAATAAATGTAAATCATGTATAATTCGCTAATTTCAACCTAAAAACCGCTAATTTTAAACTAGCCGCTTAACCTAACAAATGCCTTCAACCTAACAAATGCCTTTAACCTAACAAATGCCCGTAGCCTAACAAACACCCTTAACCTAACAAATACCCTCAACCTAACAAATTCCCTTAATCTAACAAATTCTCTTAACCTAATAAATACGCTTAACCTAACAAATGCACTTAACCCTACAAACGCCCATAACCTAACAAATGCGTTTAACCTAACAAATGACATTAACCTAACAAATATCCTTAACCTAACAAATGCCATTAACCTAACAAATGCCATTAACATTACAAATGCCCTTAACCTAAAAAATGCCCTTAGCCTAACAAACGCCGTTAACCTAACAAATGTCCTTATCCTAACAAATGCCCTTAACCTAACAAATGCCCTTAACCTAACAAATGCCCTTAACCTAACAAATGCCCTTAACCTAACAAATTCCCTTAACCCAACAAATTTTATAATATCGTATATAATTTCCACTTTTTCAAAAAATTACAAAATTAGTTTTGAAAAATATCATATTATGTATAATTTTTGTTTAACAAAATATATGTTTAGAAAAATTTAATTCTCGTTTTAAAAGACATACAATTTATTTTTTCCAGTAATATCGGTATATAAAAGTTATAGTTTGTGAAAACCTATGTACATTTTTGTCTAACCTGCAGCGTCAATACAACAAACATCAAAACACAAAAATCATCTTATACACCTTCTTTATCTGGTGTTGTGCTGAAAGTTTAATTAGAATATATAAACAAATTTATTTAATTCAACAAATTCTTCTTAAACAATTTATATTTACAGGGGCTGGAGCTTCATTTGCAATGGGCGGAATCATTGGATGGCCATCACCATCATATTCTGAACTAGAATCACATCCAAACCTATCAAAAGATGCTATTTCTTGGATAATCTCCTCATCTATAATTTTTGCTACAGTATTTGGTTTTTTATCACGTCCAGTTATTGATAAATTTGGTAGAAAGTTTACCTTACAACTACTATTTGCACCACTTATTTTAGGATGGGGATTCTTAATTTTTGGAGGATCATCACTTATTTTACTTTTGATTGGACGAATCTTTTTAGGTATAACATATGGTGTTATATCCGTTGTTGTACCAATCTATATCAGTGAAATTGGTGAAAAAGAAATTCGTGGCACTTTAGGAATATATTTTGCAATGCTATTGAACTTTGGCATTCTGTTTGCTTACATCGTTGGAAATTTCTGGAACAATCAAATTTTCAGCTCTATAATTGCTTGTGTATCTATTGCTGTTATGCTACCATTGTTTATATTACCCGAATCCCCAGTTTATTTAATCAACCAAAAAAGGGTTAAAGAAGCAAATGCAGCACTTGAATGGTTAAATCATTCATCAAAATCTTTCGGTGAAATTCAAAGTGAAATTGAAGCAACACAAAAGGAAAACATGACGTTTTTAGCGATGATAAAACGAAGATATACATATCGAGCGTTGGTAGTTGGTCTTATTCTAGTATTAACCCTACAACTTTGTGGAGTGAACGCAGTTCTATTTTATTCAACTGATATATACAACAAAGCCAAACTAAATATTAAACCTGGAGTGGCTACCATTATATCAGGTACAACAATGGCGTCTGGAAACTTAGTATATTCACCAATAGTAGACCGAGTTGGGCGTCGACCACTTTTGCTCTTTCAAGCTATTACTATGTCTATTTCAATGCTACTACTTGCAATTTATTTTGATCATTTCGAATATTTCAGCGATCATGCTAATTGGTTACCAGTTTTCGCAATGTGCACCTTCCTATTTACATATGTTGGAATAGGATCAATAACTTGGGTTGTAGTTACGGAAATGTTTTCAACAGATTTTAGAAGTTATGGATCAGCCATTATTGCATCAGTAAATTCAGGATTATCATTTATACTAACATTAACGTTTGAACGACTTCGTGATGGAATTGGAAGTGCTGGTGCATTTTATATGTTTTCATGCTGCACAGCATTTGGAGTTTTATGTATTTTTTTATTTCTGCTAGAAACAAAAGGATTGTCATTTGAAGAAATTCAGAATATTTTAAATGGGGGAAAAGTATTTGTTTTCATGAAAAAGAAAACAGTTAACTCGAAATCGTAGATAGTCATTAAATTAGTAACTATTTTTAAGAAAACTAAGATTTTTAATTAGGACTTTTTTAAGAAAAGACAAGGTAAGTAATAAGGCTAACGTTATTCCATCTCATATATCTTTTTAAATAAATATGTATACCATCGACAAGATGTTAGTTAGTAGTTTTACCCCATTTTCATACTATCAGGATTTTGATCCCTTTGGGAGAATATACTTGGATATACCTATCTTTATATAGGCATATTCCTCAGATATAACAAGAAATCGTTTTCATTCACCTTCTAAATTTTTGGTTCTAACAAAACTCAAAGGTTACTTGAGTACTGTGTGCAATTTTTGTTAAACTTCTTAACTTATTAGGTGACAAAGTGATTTATCATTTGGTATTTCTTCATCGGGTTCTTCATTCAGTTTTATAATTAAATTTATCTATTTTTGTACAAACCTTCAGTAATAACTAACCCGCTTTTCACTGGTGGGGGCTGGACAGTTAGCTTTACTGGAAGATTTGTATGATGAAGAAAAATAACGTTAAAGTTTTAATGTTAAAATAATTCTTATTTATTTATGGTAATTCATTTTCTTTAAATAAGCAATTTTTGCTGCGTTAACAATTATATAAAGTTATTATAAAGAAAATTGATTAAATATAATAATGCAATTTTGCATTATTATGCATTATTGATTTCCGCTGGGTTGGTTGATATATTTTTATCTGTTGAGGTATCAACATACTCCGGGGCCCAGCTGTATACTGTTATAATTCTAGTTGCTGGGCTGCAGGAATTCCATTAACCTCTTTACTGCATCGATATTTGATAATTATAATAATTGCAATGGACACAATTAGTCCATACAAAATAAAATAATGATGAACATCATGAACTGATAGCCTTTGCAAAAAAGGTAAGGTTTCTTGATATTTTACCGTATTAATAGAATTTTCTGCTATTCTCACTTCTTGAAGAATACTGTTATTGATGGAGTAATTCAAAAGTTGACTAAAGTTGTTAAACCCGACTTCATCATCAAAATCCATTTGATTCAAAATTACTGAGTAGATGGTACTGTTGTATGATCCCTGGGATTGTAACAATATTTTTATATCAGTGCATAGTCCACGCCGTGATGTAAATCTCTTGTATGCTGCAATGAATCCTTGTGATGTAAGATCACTTACGACTTCAATATGGACTGCCTTTGAAGCCATACACACAAAAAGTGCTATGTAGCCTTTGTATGATTTATGCCCTCTTCCTTTTGTTGTTCGAATGTTAAGAGGCCCCGCATAATCTACTCCTGTTTTTAAAAATGGTCGAGAAGGAACAATTCTTGATGATGGTAGATTACCCATTATTTGCTGATTGGCCTTAGCTTTGAATCTGTGGCATTTTACGCATTTATGAATTGAATTCCGAACACAGCTTTTTGCATTAATAATTCAAAAACGCTTTCGGATGTAAGATAACGTTAGCTGCGCTCCTCCATGCAAAGTTGTTAAATGAGCATTCGTTATTATTAGCTCGGTTACTGGATGTTTTTTGGGTAAAATAATCGGATGTTTTTCGTTAAATGAAAGTGTTGAATTTTGTAATCTACCTCCTACCCGTAGTATTCCTTGTTGGTCTAGAAACGGACTCAAAGAAAGAATTTTACTCTTACTTGAGATATGCGTTTTAGTTTTTAGTTGTGATATTTCTTCATGAAAGTTTTTAGATTGGACTGTTATTACGATCCGCTGCAAAGCTTCCTCCATATCTATCGTTGTTAGGGTTAGAGACGTCGGATACTGTTTTTTTCTAAGTCGGTTTACAAATCGCTGACAGTATGCAATAACTCGTTGTAGTTTTATTAATTTAGAGTATCTTGTACAAAGAAGACTATATGGATCAGTTGTCATCATCGTAGTTAGCACAGTTCTTTTTGTATCTGGAATATCTTCAATTTTTAATTCAGTTGTTAATTTTGGCCATTTTTCTTGATTTTCCTTTAACCAATTTGGTCCGTTCCACCATAAATGATGTTCACTTAATTTATCTGGATCAATTCCTCTAGTAGCACAATCTGCTGGGTTGTCTTCTGTTTTAATGTGGTTCCATTGTGAAGTATCAGTAAGTTGTTGTATTTCAGTTACTCGATTGGCAACGAAAGTTTTCCATCTCATTGGACTACCTCTTATCCAGGCTAATGCAATCGTGGAATCACTCCATGCATATGTTTTTATATTTGAAATTTGCATTGCTTGTTCTACATTTCGTAACAATTTGGCTAATAGCAACGCTCCACATAGTTCTAATTTAGGAAGAGTGATTTTTGTTTTTATTGGCGCCACCTTAGTCTTAGCTGTTAGTAAGGTGACTGTTTTTAATCCCTTCTCATCTTTGGTTGAAAAATATACTGCTGCTGCGTATGCAAGTTCTGACGCATCACAGAAACCATGTAACTCAGGTGTATTACATTTTAAGTTATTGACCCATCTCGGAATTTTTAGTTTTTCTAGCGCAGGTAATGTCTGTTTGTAAAGAATCCATTTAGAATTTACATTATCTGGCAGTGGTTGATCCCAACTAACACCAGTCAACCATAGTTGTTGGAGGAGTATTTTGGCTTGAATGATTGTAGGAGTAAGCCATCCAAGAGGATCAAACAGTTTTGATGCTTCCGAAAGAAATTTTCGTTTAGTTGTAATAATTTCTGTATCCGGAATCGTTACCTTGAATTCAAAAGTATCTGTTGTTGGGTTCCAACTTATTCCAAGCGTTTTTATAGTATCATCGAGTTTTATCTGATATGATTTTGTTTCTTGAAACTCAATTGGTATGTTTGATAAAATACTAGGGTTATTTCCAAACCATTTCCTAAGG
This sequence comes from Diogma glabrata, assembly GCA_963693315.1. Taxonomy (NCBI): domain Eukaryota; kingdom Metazoa; phylum Arthropoda; class Insecta; order Diptera; family Cylindrotomidae; genus Diogma; species Diogma glabrata. The sequence continues at coordinate 188,876,388 of OY856187.1, read as the reverse complement.
TTGAATCCGCCACTGCTTAAAGAATCAAGAAGTTGCTGCTGAGTTATAAGTGTTTCTTCGATTGTTTCGTTACCAGAGAGTAGATCATCAACATAAAAATCATTGAGAATGATTTCCGAAGCTAAATTCGTTTCTTCCGATCTAAATTCGTTATCGTATGCAATCTGTTGAAGTGTTCGGATGGCTAAGTATGGTGCAGAGGTTGTTCCAAACGTAACTGTCGTAAGTTGGTATTCTTGAACCTTTTCTGTAGGTAAATTGCGCCACAATAATCTCTGGAAATGCTGATCATCTTTATGAATTTTAATTTGTCGATACATTTTTTCAATATCGGCACCATACAAGTATTTATGTTTACGCCATCTCAATAGTATAGATAATAAATCTTGTTGGATTGTCGGCCCAGTCATTTGGTTGTCATTATGGCTGACACCGTTTTTAGTTTTAGCAGAGGCATCAAAAACAACTCGTAATTTTGTTGTTGAGCTGTTTTCTTTAATAACAGCATGATGAGGAATATAATACGATCCGTTGTTGTTGGATGTAACTGGTTGCATGTGTCCTAGCTCAATGTATTCTTGCATGCAATCCTTGTAAGATCTTTCAAATTCTGAACACAACTCAAATCGTTTCTCTAGCTGTAGAAGTCGTGCAAAGGCTCTGTTGATAGATGCTCCCAAAGGTTTGTAATCTTCTTTAAACGGAATAGGAACGATGTATCGACCATCCAGTCCTAAATTATGTGTTGATTTATAATGCTCTTCACATTTTTGTTCTTCTGTTGTAAGAGTTCGTTTGGGTACCACTTCTTCGATCTCCCAGAATTTCTTTAATTGGTTGTCTATTTCTATAGAAGTAACCATTGATTTGATTTGGCCTTGGTTAGAGCTGCCATACCTTCCTGATACTATCCAACCAAATTCTGTTTGTTGAGCCATCGGTTCTGATGTATTACCTTTAATTATGCCATCTAGTATGATTTCTGAGTAATGATTTGCCCCTAACAGCACATCGATAGGAGCCGGTTTGTAATAAGTTGGGTCAGCCCACATAAGATTGCTTAAATGATTCCACTCTCTATCATCTATATGTTGTTCTGGAAGGATGGTAGTAAGAACATCAAGAACCAAAGCGTTAATTTTCATCTTAAATGTAGATGGGACTCTAGGTTGTAGACTTGTAGTTCTAGATTCACAGATTTTCGTACAATTCCAGCATTAGCTCCCGCAACTCCAGTTACTTCAACAAACGTTTGATGTCCTTGTACACGGAAAAATTATTTTCTTCTATTAAAATTATTTGCATTGAATCAAGAATTTTTAATGTACAAATACTCGCCCGTGTTTTCTTAGCCACCAATTCAAGATAACGTATTTAAAATCAGTGTGTAAAACATTATCTTGTTTGAAAACTTTTTGTCTTGATTTCAAATAATTTTGATTTCATTCAAAATCTAAACAAATATCACTATTTTGATTTAAATCATATAAGTTTTGAATTGAAATTTGTCCAATTTTGGTTCAAACAATTAAAAGTTTGATTCAAAATCCGTATAGTTTGATTTAAAACTTCAATATTTTGAAAATAAATTATACCTGTTTTGATTTTAAATCGGTTTGTTTTAAATCAAAAAAATTAAATTTAATTTCAAAATAGAAGCTGTTTTGATTTTATTGGGGCCGGGTATATATTGAATTGAAACCCTTTAATTTTAAATATATCATATTTTGAATTATTTATTAATTTATAACAACAATCAATACAAAGCAAAATGTTCGATTATTTGGCCGATTATGTTTGATTATTTAGCCTTAACAGGCTTCATAAATAAATCTTGAGCATCACAATTAACATATACTGGACTTCCAAAATTTGCTGACACTTGTTAGTTTTTTTCGGCAATTTAGCTAGTTTTTTTTTTAATAAACCACGAATCAAAGGATCTATTGCAAGAGAAAATATAAATTTAAAAATTGTTTTATGAATTATTCAATTAAATCAACCTTAACTTTTATGAGAATATATAACTTGGTGAAAAACGATGTATGAACGTCCGTCCATGGTTCCGTGAAGCAATTTGATTTGTCAAGTAACATTGTGTTGAAATCAATCTTCCGATCTGTAAAATTTAGACCACATCGGATGCATATTTCCCAAATACTTGATTAATTTTCCAACGCAGTCACATTGCACCAAACACTGAAAAATTTTCATTTAAAAAATATTTAACACTATAATAGTTGAATTTGTTAAAGTTTCTACAATTTGATACTTACTTGCTTATAATATTTGTATAGATAATTTTAATAACAGCAATTTAATTATTTTAAATGTTAAAATCGAATCACTAAAAAACACCTTGGTAATCGGTTTGCAGAAAACTATGAACTGTCAAAATTTTGCAAAAGATTTCCAATTTCAAAATTTAGTATTTTGAATCAAAAGCACTAAATCAATAATTTATGCAATTAATATAAATAAATTTCAACCAAAAGAAAATATTTTGATTCATTTATGTCAAATTTTTTTTACAAATTTTAGTTAAGAGTACATAGTTTTGAATTAGAGTATTTAATAAGGATTGAAAATATTTTGGCAATGATTTTATAAACATTAAGCAAAAATGCTTGACTCAAAACGCAAAAAACGTAAAATAACATTTTGATTCAAACGTTTTCGCTTTTGAAATAAAATTTCATAAAACATTTTGAATTCAATAAAATTTGATTCGAATTAAATCACTGTTTTCTTAAATTAAAGCATTTTGTCTCAAAATAATATTACACTCTTGGTATTTTAAATCATAGTTGAATATTTTTTGATTTCATTGAAAAAATGTATTGAATCAAGATTTTTTTATGAAAATGCAGTACTTGATTAATGATTGATATTTAAAATTTCAAAATCTTGAAAAATTGAAAATAATTTTTCGTGTATCTTCAATTCATTTGCCGCCTTTGTTGTTATAAACGTTGCTTGAGACCCAGGATCTATTAATACTCGAAGATATTTGGGTTGAATATTATTTTGATCACAAACTTGAACAAGTGCTGTTCCAAGTAGCGTACCGGACTGTTGTTCATTCTGACGAAGTGACATGAACGTTTTTAAGTTAGATGCACTAACGGCTTGGTAATTGGATGACTTTGTATCATTTTGTGATTTATCTGTATGTAGAAGTATGTGATGATTTCCCGTGCATTTCGTACATTTTATTGCAGATTTACAGTAGCCGTTGTTCTGGTGCACGGTAAGACATTTTCTGCATAATTTCAATAAATTCTCCAGCTGTGTTCTTTCAATTGTTGATAGTTTATTAAAAGCTGGACATTGCCCAATATGGTGACTTCCACTGCATTGTTTACAATTGTTGACGTTTGAATTTACGGCATGAAACCCTTTTACTTTACTGTTAGTCGATGAATTGCTATTATTATTTGAAGCGTTTGAATAGCCAATGTTGCGGTTGTTGCTGCTTTGGATGATACTTTTTGATGCTATTCTAGAGTTGGAGATAGCTTCAAGTGATTGAAACCGTCCCTCTAGAAATTTCAGAAATTCGTCCAATGTTTGAATTTCTCTAGGATTAGCGAGTGTTGTTTCATATAATCTAAGAGTTTCGGAATCCATTTTTTTTGTGATTATTAGAATGATAATTGCATTCCAAGAACCAATATCTGTTCCAAAGTTGTTTATTGCATGTAAACATTCTCTTAATGTATCATGCAGATTTCTGATAGCTGCAGCCGATTCTGTGTTAATAACTGGTAGAGATAAAATTGTGTTTACGTATTTTGTTATCAGTAACCTTTTGTTGTTATATCTCGCTACCAGAATTTCCCAAGCTGTGTTGTAGTTTTGCTCAGTTGTTTCCAAATGACTTATAATTTTGACTGCATCACCACCTACGTAGGATTTCAGTAAAGACATCTTATACGTTATAGTCAATTTAGGATTTTCATGAATAAATCTTTTAAACTGATCGTAAAATGATGACCACTTGCTGTATTCTCCATAAAAACGAGGAAAATCGATTTGTGGAAGCTTAATATCGATTTTCGATTCGTTTATTTCTATATCCACCTTATTTCTACTAATGTATTGCAGCAGAAGAGTTAATGTTTCTTCTGCTTCATCAGTAATAGATTCGTAGATAGCTTGTTGGTTTACATATCCTGCATTGTCTTCCTTTTCTAAAGACATAATTATTTCATGGTGAATAAGCTCAAGTTTTTCCATGGTAGATTCGATCTGTTTTTGTTTTATTAATAAACGTTCTTTCGGTTTTCGTAAATTAATAGCGTCTCGAATTCCTCTTAAATTCCGAATAAGTTGTGTGTTCATTATCTCTTGTTTTCTTGCTAATAATGATTCTGGTAAATCTTTTGTTCCTGTTGATAAACCACTTGAAAAAGTTGTTGATGCTGGTAGTTTATCTGGAACAGAGTTTTCTGGATTACTAACGGCACCGGCATTCTGCTGATCTTCATCTAGGTTGTTGGTTACTACGACTGTTGTACGCCTTTGTACTGTAAGTTTTTTTCTCTCGCAATAGTCATATGTTTTTCTTTCTTTCCCATCCTTCTTGTAGTTTGTAACCAGCTGTTTAAGATTTTCAGCTGTCTCTGCTTGTTGGTCGAACAGAGCTTTTGTATCCATTGTTGTTTATGTTTAACTGATCTTAATGACTGTTGTTCTCTCTGGTCACTTTATTTTACTTGAAGACTCGAAGGACCATGTACAATCTTTCAATAATAACTAACCCGCTTTTCACTGGTGGGGGCTGGACAATTAGCTTTACTGGAAGATTTGTATGATGAAGAAAAATAACGTTAAAGTTTTAATGTTAAAATAATTCTTATTTATTTATGGTAATTCATTTTCTTTAAATAAGCAATTTTTGCTGCGTTAACAATTATATAAAGTGAAAATTAATTAAATATAATAATGCCATTAATTAAATACAATAATAGTCAAAAAAATACCACGAATTGAAAGAAAACAAAGATAAAGATTCAAAATTTTTGACTTTCAAACAAATCTAGTTAAATATATAAATTCATTTAAAACAAATATACATACATATAATTAATTCAGTTGCTTTTTTGCTGTTTGTAGGAAACAATCATCATATAATTTGTATACGTAATACGGGTCATTCTTTTACAAATCAAACACCTTTCCGACCGACACATTTTTGATTTGCCAGAGAATTTTTTTATTGGTTTTATATGAGAAAAAAGATATACGTGTTCGAGGATTTTTTTTTTGGAAAATATAGCGATTCTAAATTTCGAGAATTTCGTGATTTTTGGCTTGACGAGTTATTTTCAAATATTCATAACTTCGGTTCTATTAAAGATAGAAACTTTCAATTTTTTTTATTTTAAAGTTAAAGTTAAAAAATAAAATTAAATAAAAGTTATTAACAAATTCCTATTGTTATAAACAAATAAAATGTCCAAATCGATCTTTAGTTGCTGCCCCACCCACGAAATGAGTTTTTAGTACGACCATCGTATTCTACGTTTCATTTTCTATAAAAAAACGTATTTTTAATTAATGGAGAAAATAGTTTTACTGTTAGAAATAAATTAATTTATCAAGCGCGGGACGAAAAAAAATTCCATATATATGTCATTCTTTTACATACCGAACAGATTAAAAGATATACTTGTTCGAGGATATTTTCTTTTTTTTTAGGGAAAATAGAGCGGATCTTAATTTCGAGAAGTCCGTGATTTTTGGCTTGAAGACTTTTTTTCAAAGATTCATAACTTTGGTTCTGGTAGTCTATCTTTACATTTTATCTGTTTTATTTTAAAGTATAAAAATTATGATTTATAAAAGTTATTAACAAATTGCTATTGTTATAAACAAATAAATGTTAAAATCGATTTTTTGTCATTATTTAGCAAAAATAAAGAATGTTTAGTATGACCATCGTATTCTACGTTCAATTTTCGATAAAAAACGAATATTTAATTAATGGGGAAATGAGTTTTGAGTTTTAACGCTATTCTAGTAAACCATTACTTAAAAATGAGTAAATTTTTTACTGTTTTGATTTTAATCCTTTGGAGTCAATTTTATTTTCGTTTATTTCATATGCAGATAAAGAAAATTAGTATTTTTCGCTATCCTTTTTATATTTTTAAATATTTGAAGAAACTTAAATAATTGAAGAAAACATTCAGACAAATGACTTATTTATATTTTTAAATCGAAGGAAAGCATCAATTTTGAAACATTGTGATCAAATGAAACAAAATATTTACTTATTTCAATTTAGGAATAATAACGATATATTTCTATGATAGGAGTTGAAAAGTCTATTTTCAAGCAGACTTAATGTTTAGTTTTTACTTAATGTGAACATGTTTTTTTTATCTAGTGTAAAATCATTTTCGCTAAATAACAAATTGTAGTTGCTATGGTGTACTTTTATATAATTTTACAAAATTTTTAAAACACAGTAACCATGAAAAATTAGAATATGCATTTTGAATGTTATTATGTTGGTTTCTAATTTAATAATTTATCATAAATTTCGTTTAAAAATTTACTATCATAGAAAAAATTGCATTTCCTACGCGAGATTAAAACATTTTACGTGAGTGAAAATTTGTTCACGAGACGCGTTAGCGTCGAGCGTTACAATTTCAGGAAAAAGCAGCGTTTTCATCTCTTTTTCAAAATGAACTACTTTTAATTTCCACGACTGTATTTGAAAATATTTTTCAAACGTTACTGGCTTTAAAAAAACGCATTTCGGAGCGTTTTAAATTCTGGTTTAAATTTAATACCGTTAATATTAGTACTATTAGTACAGTACTACATATTAATTTTAGATTAAACGATTCGTTTGTATATTGAATTTTAAATTGTAATTTTCACTTTTCGAATTAAATTTGTGTTTGTTGTTGCGCCGATATTGTTTGAAAACATATATATTGGGGAGAGTGCAGTTAGCGTGGTTCATATTTTTCACCTATGGTTCAAAGCGAAATTATCTTACAACTAGCTTCTAGAGTTTTACATATACATATTAGTAAGTAATATTAAATCATCGAAGTACTTTTCCGTAATGATAGATTCTACACCGGATGTTTGCAAAAAAAAAACAGTGGTTCATTATTATTCGGTATGTTAAAATAGCGGACCAAAAGCCAAGTGTACAAGAAAGTTTCTTAAGCTTTGTAAATATATTGACCTCAACTGGCGTAAATTTAGCAAACGTGCTTATTGAGCAACTAAAACTATTAAGAATCGAAATTGCTGATTTTTCGTTTTCAGTCGTATGACAACGCAAGCAATATGAAAGGAGAATATAAGGGAGTGAAATATCGAATTTTAGAAATTAATCACAAAGCATGGTATACGCATGGTATACGTGGTGGACACAACATCAATCTAGTAATAGAAGATGGTGTTAAAAACACTATTAAAAGTCAAAATTATTTCACTACATTAAATAATTTATATAAGATTTTTGCTGCATTGACAAGCGAATTCAAGCAACTTATTTCAATGGGAATATCACTTTAACAGTATAAAAGCCGTTATAGTTTACCGAACGCCCTTCACTTGATACCTAAATATTAACAAGTAGAAACAGAGAATGTTTTGATAAATCACCAGAACTTAGCCGAGTACGTAATCTTAAAAGATTAGCTGACTATTGTTATTATACAGATCCCAAAAATAAAGGAAATGAAAAATATGACGATAAAAATGCTATTAGTACAGATGATATACCAAATGACGGAATTGAACTCCCACAAGAAGAAATTGAACCAATTCAATGCTGTGATGATTTTCATGTAGGTGAGCTCATTCCTGAAATTGATGATGAGTATAGCCATCTAACTCTTACTGCTGAAAATAATAATAATTAAACAGTCTTATTTTAATAAATTTCAGTCAGAAAAATAAATAAATTACAGTTTTAGTAAATCACAGTATTGGATAAATTCATTGCAAGAACGATTTGAAGCTAAAAGCTAAAAGCTATGAATACAAATGAATTCAGTACTAATTGTGCAAATCTGGTCAAACACTTAGAAATGGATATTGAAGACTCCACGTTCAAAAATAAACTTTCTTTTTTAAGATATATTTTAGCAGATAGTTATACTATTATGGAGAATTTGGAATTAATTTTTGAAATGAATTTGGAAGAATTATGTATGTATCTAAATGTACACATCGTTCATAGAATAATTTTAACAATACAAATTACCGTTGCTCATTGTGAACGGTCGTTTTCAAAACTGAAATTAATTGAAAATTATCTACGGTCTACAATATCACAAGAAAGACTTTCTGGATTAGCAATACTGACAGTTGGAAATGCAGCACCCAGAACAATTAATTATAATTACATAATTGATGAATTTGCCAGCAAAAAGCTAGGAAAATTCCTTTATAATTTTTACATATTTTTTTTAAGTAAAACATAATAAAAATGAATTCAATAACATTTAAAAAAAAACTTTTAGTGTCTGCATAGGAATAATACCATAAAGATACAATACGAAGTTGTGCACAGGGGCCTCTAAAAGTTACACTACGGCGCTGACCAGTGACCTATTTCACCAAACTTACAATTCTACAATTACATCAAAACTAACACGAAACATCAATACGTTGCCGGAAAATTATAATCAAAATTCCAAAAATATTGTTAAATTAAATAAAATCAAACTTTTTCAAAATTCCAAAAATATTCCAAAAATTAGAATAAAATCAAATATTTAAACTTTTTCTAAATTCCGATAATATTCCAAAAATTCTTAAAAATTTAAACTTTTCCAGAATTCTAAAAATATTGCAAAAATTATTACAAAATCAATAATTGAAAATTTTTTCAAAATTCCAAAAACTATAATAAAATCAAAAATTAAAAATTTTTCAATTCCTAAAAATATTCCAAAAATTCTTACAAAATCAAAAATTAAAACTTTTTCCGAAATTCTAAAACTATTGCAAAAATTATTACAAAATCAAAAATACAAACTTTTTCAAAATTCCAAAAATATTTCAAAAACTATAACAAATTCAAAAATTTCCATGTCCAATTTCAATTTAAATTACATGTACGTCATAAAAACAGCTACATTTTTTTTCCAAAAAATTGACTAAAAAAATAAATGAAATCATTTTTTGACGCACTTAATATTATTTTTTTGACAAACTTATAATGCCATAATTCTCTATAATAATAATAAAATATCATGTCACACAAACTATTAATTTTATTTTTTTCTAAAAAAGTTGGGTAAAAAATAAATAAAAACCTTTCTTTTGACACACTTGACAACATTTTTTGACAAACTTATAATGCCATAAATCTCAATAATAATAATAAAATTTCATTTCAAACAAACAATTTTATTTTTTTCCAAAAAATTGGGTAAAAAAATAAATAAAAATCTTTCTTTTGACACACTTGACAACATTTTTTTGACAAACTTATAATGCCATAATTCTCAATAATAATAATAAAGCTTCATTTCAAACAAACAATTAATTTTATTTTTTTTCCAAAAAATTAGGTAAAATAATAAATAAAAATCTTTCTTTTGACACACACTCTTCTTTTGACACTCTTTTGACAACATTTTTTTGACAAACTTATAATGCAATAATCTAGTTTTTGATCTCACATACCAATCCCTATCATCAAGATTTCTCCAAATTTATTGTTCCTACTCGTAATCACTTAAAATGAACGTTTTTTAAGCCAAAAATATGAAAATTTGCTATTTTTGACACACATAATGATTTTTTTGACACACTTCTGGTAAAGTTATCGAACACAGCGTAATTTCGGACCTGTCCCTTGAGAAAACCTATTTTTAGAAAAAAAATTTTGAAATCCTTCCAGCGGTTTTCCCTGCAGCGTAGGTAATGACAGACGGCCGGCCGGCCGGCCGATAGACAGACATACAATATTCTTTTTTTTTTTACTTTTTTAGAATCATGAGGTCCTAATTCCTAAAACGTCGAGAAATGCCAAAAAAGTGGGGGTAAGAATTTCACTTTGAGCTCATGAATGTAATACTTAGTCTTAGGAAGTAATGTAGATTTTTGTTTTATGAAAAATTGATTTATTGGCCAAATTTTTTTACTTCATTTATACAAACCAACAAATTGTGTATTTTAGAGTGTTGTGATTTTTATTTTTTTTTTTCTAACAAGAAAATTTTTGATTTTAATGTTGGTTTCCGTTTATCAAACATTTATTTGATAAGTTTTGGTTTTCGTTTCGGTTTTTGTGACTAAAAAGATTAGATACTAATTTCGGTGATGGCTTTATTTTTAGTCGATTACCATGTTATAATTACTTCGGTCTGAAAGACCTAAGTATTACATTCATGAGCTCAAAGTGAAATTCTTACCCCCACTTTTTTTGGCATTTCTCGACGTTTTAGTACCTACTTATTCTAAAAAGCAGAAAAAAAATGTATGTCTGTCTGCCGGCTGGCCGGCCGTCACAACCGACGAAATCTAGAAAACCGCTGGACGGATTTGAATTTTTTTTTTAAATAGGTTTGCTTAATGGAAAGAGCCGAAAGGACCATGTGTTCGATAACTGTACCGGAAGTGTGTCAAAAAAGTCGTCAAGTGTGTCAATAAAACAAGGAAATTTGCATATTTTTTGCTTAAAAAACGTTCATTTTAAGTGATTACGAGTAAGAACATTGAATTTGGAGAAATCTTGATGGTCGGGATTGGTATGTGAGACCAAAATCTAGATTATTGCTATATAAGTTTGTCAAAAAAATGTTGTCAAGTGTGTCAAAAGAAAGACTTTTATTTATTTTTTTACCCAATTTTTTGGAAAAAAATAAAATTAATAATTTGTATGATAAGAAAATAGGGTAGCGAAATCCGAAATTCGACGTCCACACCGTGCTGCCTGGGTAATGCTGACAGAATTAGGTTGGTGTATTGGAGACCAGCAGAGTAAAAACTGCTTAGTCAATGACGCTACATCACGGCGAATTGGCGCCGTCTGTTCTCCATGTCAGGTGCGGCTTGGAGTGGGCGTCTGTCTTGAATCAAGCGGCTCGCTATATAAACGTGTAAAAAAGTTGTTTCTGGTGACCTTAATATGCAGAACGGACCCATTCACGACAATTTGGGTTGGGCCTAAGGTTAAAACCCTAACCCCGGAAAAAGCTAATAGGTTAAATTTGGTTATCAGAAAGAGAAAAACAGACCCGGACACAACAACAGAATTTTACCTGGACGTGATAAAGGACCAGACTACCGAATCGGAACGTGGAACGTGCGCAGCCTGAGCACTCCTGATGCTCTTATAAGTCTAGAAACAGAGGCTGAGGTAAAGGATGGATATTTTTGCTCTACAAGAAATTAGACAGCCGATAATCGGAAAACAAGATTTGGATAGTCACTCTCTATGCTGTAGTGGTCATCCTTCTCGAAGAGAATTTGGAACTGGCTTTCTTATTGGTGCACGCATACAAGAAGCCCTGATGAAATTCATCCCGGACAGTGAGAGGATCTGCTACCTACGTGTACGCGGTACATATAACAATATTTCTCTTATTGCCGTGCATGCACCTACTGAAGCTAAGACCGTCGACGAGAAGGATAATTTCTACATAGCACTGGAAGAGGTTATGAAACAAACACCAACACGCGACTTCATTATGGTTCTTGGTGACTTTAATCGACAGGTTGGAAGAGATATCTCTTATGGAAATGTGGTGGGTCCCAACAGCTTGCATTTGCATTCGAATGATAATGGTGAGAGAATGACTGAGTTTGCATTATCAAATAATTTGAAAATTGCCAGTACGTTCTTTCCGCATCGATCGATTCATAAGCAGACTTGGGACTCACCGAATGGAAACACTCGAAATCAAATTGATCACGTTCTAGTAACAGCACGATTGTTTTCAAGCGTTCTGGATGTGCGATCCTTTAGAGGGAGGTGGAAGTGACCACTTCCTTGTATGTGCAACGATAAGGTTCCACTTCCCAAATCCAGGCATTCCAAAATTCAATCAACAGAAACGTTTTAACATCTCATCATTAAAGAATGCTGAAACAGAAGAGAAATATCAAATCCATATTGCCGAAACATTGGATAAATCAGAAACCATTAATGGAGACGTCGATAAGTCATGGTATTTGCTCAAAGATGCTGTTTTAAGCGCTGCTTAATAAATAATACTTGGACGACCACAGAACCACTCCCAGAAGCCATGGATGGATCAAGCATGCCTTGACGCTATTCAATACAAAAGAGATTGCTATCTGAAGTGTCTACAAGAACGCAACACAGGTTCACGAAGTAGAACTATAAACTGGCAAGACAAGCCGTTACAAAGCTATGTAAACGAACGAAGAGAGAATGGTGGAAGAGACAGTGTGAGGAGATTGAAAGCTTCAATAAGGAACATCAATCGCGTAACTTCTTTCAACAGGTTAAAACCTTAAAGAAGGGCCCTCAAACTAGATCGACTGCTATTCAAAACGAAGATGGGGAGCTACAAGTAGACCTTAAAAATATTTTAGATACTTGGGCCAATTATTTTGAGAATCTTCTCAACTTCAGTGACCAGCAACAAGTCGGGCGACGAGCAAAGCTTATTCGTGCGTCAAAGGTACATGTAGACGAACCAACCAAAGAGGAATTCGAAGCGGTGCTGTCAAAATTAAAACGCAATAAAGCACCTATCGACGATATAACATCCGAAACGATTGTACATGGTGGCGAAACTCTATCCTCAAGATTGTTTGAACTTGTTCAAATGATCTGGAGGACTGAAACCATGCCACAGGACTGGAACACAGCTATGCTGATACCAATCCATAAAATAGTAATCGCCTACAATGTGCAAACTACAGAGGAATCGCTCTCCTTTTTTTTTTTTTATTAATTAGTTAGACATGTTTAGCGAATATCCGAAGATACCATGTCAACTATGGTAATGGCGACTAATGTAATGGCGATGGCAAAAAGCGCGTCTAAAAAACTCGGCCTCCTAAATAGATGCAAAAAATTTTTCACTCCATACCAATTGCTCCATGTTTATAAGTCCTATATTCGTCCCTGTATGGAGTACTGCTGTCAAGTTTGGGGTGCTGCCTCTGTTTCCATCTTGGCCCTCTTGGACTCTGTTCAAAAGCGTGCTATACGAATTGTAGGTGATCGAACTTTGACATCAAAACTTGATTCCCTACAACATCGTCGCACTGTTGCTGACCTCGTTGTTTTTTACAAATATCGTCATCAGCAGTGCTCAGATGAAATCTGCGGCATCATGCCTCAAACTTATTCTTACCCCCGTTCCACTCGGCAATCGGCTGCCGCAACCAGTGAAACGGTAAAGATCCCGCGCTGTCATACAGAGAGACTTCTTTGTCCGAACTGCGTACAAATGGAATAGTTTGCCGGAACACTTAGTCTCAGGTGGCTTCAACCCACAGATGTTTAAAAAAAGCGTTAATCTACACCTCAGAACGCCAGTTGTTGTGGGACCCAGGTCTAGACCTAGGTCTTAAAAGGTATTTATGTGTTGTTGTGACACATATTCTAAACCCTATTACACAACCCATTTTATTAAAAAAAAAAAAAAAAAAAAGGAAGGAGATGAGGAAAATGGAAGGAATGGGGATATAGGGATAACTATACTAATTGTTTTAAATGATTATGGTCATTTTCTTTAAATGCCTGAGGGGAAAATTCATCGGGAAATACAGAGGGAGGCATTGAGTTCCACAATTCGGCCACTCTATTAAAATAGTCGTTCTGAAAGGGCACAGTTCTACAACGAGGTATTTGTACAGCAAATGGATGGGATAACTCGGCAGCTCTTGTTTGTCGATTATACTGCGCACACGATGGAAGGATATTTTGAATTTCCTTAGAGGAGAATTTGTTAAAGTTATATTTATAGTGGATTGATAATTCAGCCACATTTCTTCTGTGCTGGAGTGAATCAAGCTGGTCCGTTAGTTCGGTATTACCAATCAACCGTATTGCTTTTCTCTGTACAGAGTCTAGACATTTTATTGTTGACTGACAAGCACCTCCCCAAACATGACAGCAGTACTCCATACATGGACGAATAAAGGACTTGAAGATTAGCAAAATTTGCTCGGGATTAAAATACTTTTTACATCGACTCAAGAATCCTAATTTTTGCATTGCAGATTTAGCGAGGTTAAATACACGTTTATTCCATTTCAGGGTATTTTGAATATCCACTCCAAGGAGTGTAACTGATTCAACCTCACGCAATTCCGCATGGTTTATTTTAATAGGGAAATTTTTATGTCACTCTATTCGTGAAAGACGGCATAGTTTGGTTTTGGTTGGATTAAATGAAACAAGATTACGATCTCTCCATTCCATTATACGCTCCAGATCTTTGTTGATAGAATCAATTAGCAGCTCTCTATCAGTGCTAACTGCAGTATGAGATCGAAATTTAGGATGTGATGCATGCAATGTGCTGTCATCAGCAAAACTGTGGATTGGGTGCACTGTGGAAATAAGTAAGTCATTAATGTATAGAAGAAACAAGGTTGGTGAGAGTGCAGAACCTTGGGGAACCCCAGCATTGGTTGTGAAAATATTGGATGTAATACCATCTAAATTAACATGAAATTGGCGACCTGTAAGAAAACTATGAATCCATGAGACAGTAAGATGGTCTATGCCATAAGATTTTAATTTAGCTATGAGATTTTTATGCCACACTTTATCAAATGCTTTAGAAATGTCAAGTGAAATACTGAATGTTTCACCATGGTTTTCCAGCGATTTGTTCCAGAGATGGGATACGTAGGCTAACAGATCACCTGTTCCATGACTTCTACGAAAGCCATACTGCTTATCATCAATAATTCGCGACATTTCCAAATAATCTATCAAATTGTAGTTAACATATTTTTCAAATATTTTAGCTAAAACCGACAGAATTGTAATTGGTCTATAATTGTTAGGGTCTATCTTACTGCCTTTCTTTGGTATGGGTTGAACGCTGGCCAGCTTCCAAGAGTCGGGAAATATTCCGGTTTTATAAGATAAATAGAAAATTTTTGTTAAAATTGGAGCTAGTTGCCTAGCAAAATTTTTAAGAATGAGGGGTGGAATACCGTCGGTGCCAGCAGATTTGTTGATATTGATAGAAAGGAGCATTTTCCGTACAATATTGCAACGAAAAATAATAGTTTCATTTTCGTTCCAACTGGGGGAATGAGTGTAGGAGAATGGAGAGGTTCAACTATGTTTGAGTTTTCTGCGAATATACGACCCAAAAGATCTGCCTTCTCTTTCGAGTCGCTTACGGGAATGTCATTCAGAACTAAGGTTGGAATAGAGGATCGGGTAAAATTGCTCTGGACTGATTTAACTGCCTAAAAGAAACTACATAAGCCAGATGGGTGCTCGGCGAATTTCTTTGCTTTCTTCTGGATAAACGCTTCTTTGTCCAAGTCTATTTTGTATTTACTAATATTTCTGGCTTTCTTATAGGTGCTATGGGTTTCAGGTGTTTTATTAGCGTTATATGTCTTAAATGCTTTGCGTTTATTCCTCACTGCCTCATCAACATCCCGCGTGAACCAGGGCTCAGTCTTAGGAGTGAATAATCGATTTGGAATAAACCGCCGCATTCCGTCTTTTATGATTTCGGACATTCTTATTGCCGATGTGCTAGGATCTTGATCAACACAACAAATAGTTTTCCAAGGTGTTTCATCATAAAAGTTTCTTAGTCTCTCCCAGTCAGCGCGTTTATAGTTCCAAACGCGACGAGGATTTGCTTTAATTTGTGTCTCTGATGTAAATTGCACTATTGCTGATATTAGTAGATGGTCCGATGTTCCGAGGGGTTGTTCATTTTTTTTCTTCGTAGTATCTGGTTCGTTTGTCAAAAACAGATCCAGCAAATTATTGTTATGATGTGAATTGTCTGAGATTCTAGTGGGGCACTCTATCCCTTGCGTCAAACCGTGATAATCTGCGAGTATCAGTTCGGCTTGTCTTCCTACGTCGTCAGTGCTTGATGAATACTTAAGCCATTCTTTATTATGAATATTAAAGTCTCCAAGAATGGCCAGTCTTGCTTTGGGGTAGTCCGTGGTAATCTTGTCTAGATTCGCCGATATTTGATCGAAAAAGTGACATCCTGGGGGAGAATATATAATCCTATTATAAACTTAGTTTCATCAACACCTGAGATCTTCAGTGCTATAGAATTATGGTGCTTAGAGTTCAACTCGTAGGCCTTAATTCTCATACATGAAAGTGAATCTCGAACAAATACACACACACCATGCTTGTTATAAAAGGAATGTTCCAATTCGTAACTAGGTATCCCGTATTTAT
Organism: Diogma glabrata; assembly: GCA_963693315.1. Classification (NCBI taxonomy): domain Eukaryota; kingdom Metazoa; phylum Arthropoda; class Insecta; order Diptera; family Cylindrotomidae; genus Diogma; species Diogma glabrata. The sequence continues at coordinate 188,860,013 of OY856187.1, read as the reverse complement.
CGGGATCCAACTTCGATGCTTTGCCACTAACAATTGTTTCGGTAAGAAACCATATGTCAGGTTTATTTTTTTCAATGTAGTGATGAACCTCGTTTAGATTCGAATTGAGACCTCTTATTTTGGTGAAGTCAATGCTAAGCTGTTGGTTCACTCTGCGGCCATTTTGTTGAGACAAAGACTTACCCTTTGACATTGCAGGCAAAGCTACTGAGATTCGGCCAGGCCTAAATTTCAACACTACACAGTACAAAAGAAACTGGGTATCTCTGTCACAAAAACACGATAGCAGATTTCATGCAACAGTAGCACGATAAGATAAAAGCAAAAAAGATGGGGACACAAAAGACACTAACAAAATTGAAGAGTACAAATAAAAGGTTAAATTCGAAATTCCTAACTTTTGTCAAAAAAAAAGACATTTCATAATCAACTAACTGATATTTTCCAACTCCTAAAATAAGTCCGAGGTGGGAGGAACTAGATCATGTCAAAAAACTTCACAAAAAAAATCTCAATCAATCCAAAAAAGTCACTAACAACTAAAACGAAATTTTTTGTTTTCTGTTACCAAGACAAATTTACGCTTTAAAATAATAAATAAATTTATTACATGAAAGCAATAAAAGGTAAAATTTTACCTGCCTACCCCTTGATTACAGTAAACACGAATACCAAATAATTTTTAAATAAAGAACAATCTCACCATTTATATAATTGTACGCGTCCGTTCTTCAATACTTTTATTTTTATAAACACTAACACAAACACTATAACACTTATTAGCTACTTATTAACACTTATCAACACTTATAACACTTATTTTTCTATTTTCGATTATATTTGTTTTTTGTTCTTTTTCTTTTAACATTTAGGAGACCACCTTCTTCGTATGATTCCGAAATATGAATGAATGTGCACGGCATATAAGATATTTTCCTACATTTTGCTATCCAAAATCAATCCTTTTGCTGAACAACTGTTTCGAGAATATCAGTGTGGTTTCCGGTGGGGCCGAGGTACTACCGATGCACTTTTCTCGATAAGGATGATTTTGTAAAAGTGCCGAGAGTTCAACATACCTGTGCACCACCTCTTCATTAATTTCCGGCAGGCCTACGACTCTCTCGAACGAGAGACTCTATGGTCTGCTCTGGTGTCAATGGGAATTCCTGGTAAACTGGTATCACTATGCAAAATGACAGTACAGAACTCTCAATACTGTGTACGAGTAGAGAACGAAATATCAAAGTTTTTTAAAGTCGACTCCGGTTTAAGACAAGGTGATGCTATCTCTCCTATACTTTTTAATTTAGCCTTGGAATATGTGTGTCGTCAAAAGAAACTACCGACTAACAACAATATCTTGTCAATAAACTCAGTACAGATGATTGCTTACGCTGATGATGTTGTCATCCTCAAGTGAAGCTGTTATGAGTGAGACTTTCAAGTCGCTTGAGAGTGGTGCTAGAAAAATTGGTCTTCAAATTAACTACAATAAAACCAAACATATGAATGTTTCAAGAGAGGCTGAGAAGAAAGATTTGATGTGCGGCGATGAACGAATTGAGGGAGTTGAATCTTTTAAATATTTGGGATCAATGCTTAACTCAAACAACAGCATACTTACAGATATAAAAGCTCGAATCACTGCAGGTAATCGAACTTTCTACTCAATTAAACCTCTCCTTGGACCACCGTATGTATCAACTAACACCAAGCTCAAGTTATACAAGACATTGATTAGACCGGTTGTTATGTATGGGTCACAAACGTGGACCCTTACACAATATGACGAATCGCATTTATCTGTATTTGAGCGTAAGATCCTACGCTACATTTTTGGTCCACTTAAGACAGACGATGGAGAGTATAGAACCCGGTATAACCTTGAAATCAGAGACCTTTTTGAGGGTCCAGATATAATAGGTTGTATCCGTATTCCGTTCTAATAGGATTGCTTGGTTTGGGCATGTTCTACGAACCGATTCACAGTCTGGCATGATTAGAAAAATGTACGTTAGTACACTAGGGAGTGGGCGACCGCGAGGTAGACCACGACTACAATGGGAGACTAACGTAATAAACGACCTTAAAAAATTCAGCTGTCATGGTAATTATGTCGCTGTTGCGAATGACCGTGGTGAATATTCAAAGCTGGTTAGCCTGGCAACGCTCCTACATGGAGCATGAACGCCTTAAAAAAAAATGATATGAAAATATATTATAAATTAAAGAGAATTATAGCATTATAAGTTTGTCAAAAAAATAATGTAGAGCGTGTCAAAAAATGATTTCATTGATTTTTTTAGCCAATTTTGTGGGGAAAAATGTAGCTGTTTTTATTATATGACGTAAATGTAATTGAAAAATATGGAGGGGCTGAAATCTCACAGCTCTGAGATATCAAGACTTCGGTCTGGGTTAAGGATTTTGATATAGTTTTCGGCAAAAAACTTTTATGAGGACATGGTTTTTAGTTTTGGGCAGCGACGTATATCAAACATAACTCCTTGTTAAAGTACAAGTATTTTTTATCTCTGTTTAAAAATTTATTGCAAAACTAACACGAAACAGCAATACGTTGCCGGAAAATTATAATCAAAATTCCATAAATATTATTAAATTAAATAAAATCAAACTTTTTCGAAATTGCGAAAAATATTCCAAAAATTAGAATAAAATCAAATATTTGAATTTTTTCTAAATTCCAATAATATTTAAAAAAATACTTACAAATTCATTTTTTTTCCAAAATTCTAAAAATTATTACAAAATCAAAAATTGTAAATTTTTTCAAAATTCCAAAAATTATAATAAAATCAAAAATTAAAAATTTTTCAAGATTTTAAAAATATTCCAAAAATTCTTACAAAATCAAAAATTAAAACTTTTTCCGAAATTCTAAAAATATTGCAAAAATTATTACAAAATCAAAAATACAAACTTTTTCAAAATTCCAAAAATATTTCAAAAACTATAACAAATTCAAAAATTTCCATGTCCAATTTCATTTTAAATTACATTTACGTCATAAAAACAGCTACATTTTTTTTCAAAAAAAATTGGCTAAAAAAATAAATGAAATCATTTTTTGACACACTTGTCATTATTTTTTGACAAACTTATAATGCCATAATTCTCTATAATAATAATAAAATATCATGTCATACAAACTATTAATTTTATTTTTTTCTAAAAAAATTGGGTAAAAAATAAATAAAAATCTTTCTTTTGACACACTTGACAACATTTTTTGACAAACTTATAATGCCATAATTCTCAATAATAATAATAAAATTTCATTTCAAACAAACAATTTTATTTTTTTCCAAAAAATTGGGTAAAAATTAAATAAAAATCTTTTGACACACTTGACAACATTTTTTTGACAAACTTATGGCATTATGCCATAATTCTCAATAATAATAATAAAATTTCATTTCAAACAAACAATTTTATTTTTTGCCAAAAAATTAGGTAAAAAAATAAATAAAAATCTTTCTTTTGACACACTTGACTACATTTTGACAAACTTAATCTAGTTTGTGATCTCACATACCAATCCCGACCATCAAGATTTCTCCAAATTTAAAGGTCCTACTCGTAATCACTTAAAATGCACGTTTTTAAGCCAAAAATATTAAAATTTGCTATTTTTGACACACACAATGTTTTTTTTGACAAACTTCCGGTACAGTTATCGAACACAGCGTCCTTTCGGACCTGTCCCTTGTGAATACCTATTTTTAGAAAAAAAAATTTTGAAATCCCTTCGGCCGTTTTCCCTGCAGCGTAGGTAATGACGGACGGCCGGCCGTTAGACAGACACACATTTTTTTTTTGCTTTTTTAGAATCAGTAGGTCCTAAAACGTCGAGAAATGCCAAAAAAGTGGGGGTAAGAATTTCACTTTGAGTTGTAATAATTTTTGGAATATTTTTAGAATGTTGAAAAAATTTTGATTTTATTATAATTTTTACAATATTTTTGGAATTTTGAAAGAAATATGAATTTGTGATTTTGTAATATTTTCTCGAATCGCTAAATTGCAGGTTTTTGAATAGTTTGCTGAAAATGTAAATGAAAATGAAATTGGACATGGACATTTTTGAATTTGTTATTGTTTTTGAATATTTTTGGAATCCTGAAAAAGTTTCAATTTTTGATTTTGTAAGAATTTTTGGAATATTTTTAGAATTTTGAAAAATGTTAAATTTTTGATTTTATTATAATTTTTATAATTTTGGAAAAAGTTTCAATTTTTGATATTGCTATAATTTTTGCAATATTTTTAGTTTTGGAAAAAGTTTGAATTTTTAAGAATTTTTGGAATATTATTAGAATTTAGAAAAAGTTTTAATTTTTGATTTTATTCCAATTTTTGGAATATTTTTAGTTTTAATTTTATATATATTTTTAGAATTTTGAAAAAAGTTTCAATTTTTGAACTTTTAAGAATTTTTGGAATATTATCAGAATTTAGAAAAAGTTTAAATATTTGATTTTATTCTAATTTTTGGAATTTTGAAAAAAGTTTCAATTGTTGATTTTGTATAATTTTTTCAATATTTTTAGAATTTTTGAAAAAGTTTAATCTTTGATTTTGTAATAATTTTTGAAGTACTTTTGGAATTTTAAAAAAAGTTTGATTTTATTTAATTTTTACAATATTTTTGGAATTTTGAAAGAAATATGAATTTGTGATTTTGTAATATTTTCTCGCAACGCTAAATGAAGAGGTTTTTGAGTAATTTGCTGAGTATCATCTTTTCACTAAATTATGTTAATTTGTGATCTGTTATAATTTTCCGGCATCGTATTGCTATTTCGTGTTAGTTTTGTAATAAATTTCTAAACAGAGATTAAAAAATATACTTGTACTTTAACAAAGAGTTATGTTTGATATACATCGCTGCCCAAAACTAAAAACCATGTCCTCATAAAAGTCCCCCTCATTTTTGCCGAAAACTATATCAAAATCCTTAACCCAGACCAAAGTCTTGATATCTCAGAGCTGTGAGATTTCAGTCCCTCCATATTTTTATGTTATAATTTTATTAAAACTTGACTTGGGGATGTCAATTATTTCGGTCTGAAAGACCTAAGTAATACATTCTCGAGAGAAAACTGAAATTCTTACACTGGTTTTTTTGGCATTTCTCAACGTTTTAGGACCTACTGATTCTAAAAAAGGAAAAAAACGTGTGTCTGCTGCCGGATATTTGTATATTGTTTGTTATTTTAAGTGTTCATTTAATTGATAATGAGTATAGTAACATTAAATTTGGAGAAATATTGATTGGTATTTGAACCTAAAAACTAGATGATTGCATTATAAGTTTGTCAAAAAAATTTTGTCAAATGTGTCAAAAGAATGATTTTCATTTATTTTTAACCAATTTTTTGGAAAAAAATTAAATTAATTATTTGTATGACATGAAATTTAATTGAACAGGAAATGGACATGGAAATTTTTTGATTTTGTTATCATTTTTGAAATATTTTTGGAATTTTGAAAATTTGTATTTTTGATTTTGTAAGAATTTTCGGAATATTTTAAGAGGTTTGAAAAAGTTTAAATTTTTGGTTTTATTATAATTTTTGGAATATTGAAGAATTTGTATTTGTATTTTTGTATTTTTGATTTTGTTATCATTTTTGGGATATCTTTAGAATTTTGGAAAAAGTTTTTTGAATTTTGGATTTGGGAAAAGTTTCAATTTTTGATTTTGTAATATTTTTTGTGTTATAAAAAAAAATTGTATTTTTGATTTTGTTAGAATTTTCGGAATATTTTTAGAGGTTAGAAAAAGTTTGTATTTTTGGTTTTATTATAATTTTTGAAATATTTTTGGAATTTTAAAAAAGTTTTTGTTTTTGATTTTGTTATTATTTTCGCAATATTTTTAGAATTTTGAAAAAGTTTAAATTTTTGATTTTGTAAGAATTTTCGGAATATTTTTAGAACTTTGAAAAAGTTTAAATGTTTCATTTTATTATAATTTTTGGCATTTTGAAAAAAGTTTGTAAATTTGATTTTGTTAAAAAATTATAGGAATATTTTATAAATTTTGAAAAAAGTTTGAATTATTGAACTATGAATTTTTACAATATTTTTAAAATTTTTGATTTTATTATAATTTTTGGAATTTAAAAAAAATTATATTTTTGATTTTGTTACAATTTTTGCAATACTTTTAGAATTTTGAAAAGTTTCAATCTTTGATTTTGTAATAATTTTTGGAATGTTTTTAAAACTTTAAATAAAAGTTTAAATTTTTGATTTTATTTTAATATTTAGAATATTTTTTGAATTTGGAAAGAAATATGAATTTTCGATTTTGTAATATTTTCTTGTTTTGAGTAGTTTGCTGGGTGTATCATCTTTTCACTTTTCAAGTTATATATTAATATTTTTAATCTGTTATATTTTATGATCTGCTGTAATTTTTTGGCAACGTATTAATATTTCGTGTTTGTTTTGTAATAAATTTCTAAACAGAGATAAAAAATTCTTGTACTTTACCAAAGAGATTTATGTTTTATATAAGAGATTTCAGCCCCTTTATACTTTTATATAATTTTTATATAGTTACGTATCATTATATTTTGTGAGCTTGTTTTTGTATTAAATTTCTGAACAGTACTATGTCTGAATGCTATGCATGAATATACATACTACACTCAGAAAACTGCTTCATTGAAAAACTACGTAAAAACTAAGAAAATCTGCACACGATTTCGAGTCCATGTATATAGTTATAATAAAAATTAGTATATGATTTTCATTGATTTCATGATATAATCTTCTCATAAAGATAATGAAAAGTTCATAATTTGTAGTAAATTATATAATAAAATCAATGAAATGCGTAAACACGTATCATAAAAGTGGTGTAATAGAAATACTTGTTTTAAAGTATGCGTTGTAAACTATACGCTCATATAACTGCCTTATATTTGAAAAACAAATTTCATAGAGTTTATGGTAACAGTCTTAAAATCTACAAATTAAGCATAATACTAATGTTATGAAATTCATTTATTTATGTTACTTTATTTTTATATTTATGTAAAAATACTTAACTCCATTATACGTATAACATTAGAAATAAAAAATATGTTATTTTATTCTAAGATTTTTCACTAGTTTTGGAGCAAAAATTAACGTAATATCTATGATATACTTTTCTTGATCCCGTGATTCTGGGATTCGTGCAGCGTCAAATGCCGGAGTCGCAGTCACTAGTTGCATGATATGTATAGGATCTACGTTTTTAAGTTTTCATGAGTTTTAATTGAAACACAATAATTCAAATTCAAATAATTTTCTCTGTTTATTCTATAGTTTATTTAATTTAGATATAAATATATAGTTTATCAAAAATCTCTTAATTCGCCATATTTCTCTTGCAGTCATTTTAAATGTTTGATTATTAATATCCTCAATAATTAACATAATCAAAGTATATAAACTTAATTAATTTTTTGGCTCAATCATATTTCAGAATGCTTTCATGCAAGACGTCAACTGTGATAAATTTGGGTATATTAAACCATTTATGTAAGCCTAAATTGTCTCCCAGAAATAGTCCAAATTTAAAATGCACACTGTTCTCCAGAGTCCAGATAAAGTTTTAATTAAAATGCCGATATCTTGCTGAAAAATTAAAAATACGTATCAATTTCAAAAAACAAAATTTTCACACTGTCAAACAAAATGTAATAAGCTTACTTCATCTGCAGATGTAACGCTTTTAGAAAAATTCATATTACTGTTCCATTTATTTAAAAATAGAGTTGTTAGAGACTGTACTTGTTGTAGATGGTCTTGAATTTACTTTATAATTCTTGGTAATTTCTTTACATACAAACTTCAATTTTGCTGCATAAACTTCGGGGTTGTAGAAAGTTGATTGATCTGTTGAAGTTGTACTTGTGGTGAATTTTAAGTGCTACAGTATAAAAAAGCTACAATTTGAAACGATTTTTATGTGCATATTCAAAATTAATTTTTTAACTAATTAATTAATCTTATATGTATATACATATATTATTTATTAATGACGCGTTTGGAATAAATTACAAAAAAAATATTTGTCTAAATAAAAAAACAATAAAATTATTAGTATAACATAATATTAAAATTGTTATTATGGTTGCCCAGATCTGCATATTATCCACAGTTAATATTTAGGTATCAAATGTCACTAGTTGTTCAAATTTAAAAATATGATTATTAAAACATTCTTCAAGTTTTTTTTCGTCAGTACTCAGTATTCACATTAATTTTATTATTGCAGTCACCTCATAACTCAATTTAAAATAACAACATGACTTACCTTTACCATTTCTCAAGTTTAAACTTCACAAAGTCACATTAATTTGTTTGTTTTGGGCTTTTAATTTTCTATAAGGCTTAGTTACTAAGTTAACGTTATATTTTTTCGAATTGACGATACATTTCGTTAATGTTGTGTATTCTACATCATAAATTTAACGAAATGTTTGAGTCCTAAAATTTTGGAAACTTTAACGTAGATTTTATGTTATTAAATAAGTTTAGTAATACAATTTATGAATATATGCGTTAAATTGAAGAAAAACTGATTTTGAAAATAAATTTACGTTTAATGAAAATTATTTCATATAAAATACGAAAATTAATCACAAATTTAATAAAGTAATATACCATTCTTTTTAAGAATTTCAATAATTAAAATTTATGTTTGGTTCTAATGAATCTGTGTATTCGCTTTTAGGTAGATTTCATATAAAAATCTACCTATTGCAATGGGTTTCATCTCGGAATTTCGGAAAAATTTTTGTGCCAAACGACTATATATGATAAGCGGAGACGAAAAAATAAAAAAAAAAATTTATATATATATATATATATATATATATATATATATATATATATATATATATATATATATATATATATATATATATATATATATATATATATATATATATATATATATATATATATATATATATATATATATATATATATATATATATATATATATATATATATATATATATATATTTATATATATATATATATATATATATATATATATATATATATATATATATATATATATATATATATATATACACGATATGAGATATAACGAAAACGACCGGCACTCTCACGGTCGCATTTGTTGAGGGAGATCAAAAAAATTTTCTGTACATATGTGTTCTATTAATATCTCGGACGAGTTCGTGAATCATCAAAATCCGACACGTGGTTAAGGAACTAGAGCCTTTTTTCTAAAAAAAATTGATTTTTTAAAACCGTTATAACGGCCGTTTGGATACTAATATTTTAAAAAACTTAACGAATTTAGAGTTTTTGAAATCCTTTTTATCAATTTGTTTTAAAAATAGACCTCTGCAGTTAGAGGTTCCTGAGTGAGCGGCTCCGACAAAAAACTTTGCAAAAAAAATTTTTTTTTGAAACAACCGGCACTCTCACGGTCGCATTTGTAAAGCCAGATCAAAAAACCTGTTTTGAAAATGTGCGTTTTATTAATATCTTGAACAGGTTCGTAAATCAGCCAAATCCAACACATGGTTAAGAAAGAGGCTTTATACTAGAAAAAAACTCTGTTTTTTAGATCCGTTATAACGGCCGTTTAGATTCTAATATTTTAAAAAAATTCATAAATTTAGAATCTTTAGAACAATTTAATCAGTTTCTTTAAAAAAAAAGACCTCTGCAGTTGGAGGTTTCTGAGTGAGCGGCTCCAACAAAAAAGCTTGTAAAACACAAAATCCGTTTGAATCAACCGGCACTCTCACGGTGGAGCCAGATCAAAACACCTTCCGTAAACATGTGTGTATTATTAATATCTTGGACAAATTCGTAAATCAGAAAAATCTGACACATGGTTAAATGTCTAGGGGCTTTATACTAGAAAAAAAATTCGTTTTTTTAATCCGTTATAACGGCCGTTTGGATACTAATATTTTTAAAAACTTCATAAATTTAGAACCTGTGGAAACATTTTAATCCGTTTCTTATAAATATAAACCTCTGCAGTTCGAGGTTTTTGACTTGTTGGCTTCAACAAAAAAGTTTGCAACAATCCATAACTACAATTTCCAAAAACCTTATAACAGTCAATGAAAAAAAATAAAAAGGTTTGAATAGAAGAAATTAATTTTTTTTCTTAGAAATAAACTATTTTGATATTTTGCAGTAATTGGACGACATATGATATAGCGTAGGCTTGTGTCATAAATTGTCACACACATGTTCTGTGGTAGATTTGATATTTTTTTGTTGCAAAATTGGATAGATATAGTTTTGCTTATATGTAGCTAATTTTCTTTTTAAAATTTGTTCGATATCTGTTTTAAATTAGTTTGTGTTGTTTAAACTAATCTGATACATCAGATTCTACTGGCACACAAAACTGTCTGATCTCGAAATCTACCTATTTCTAGCGAATATACGTGCCGCTTGGACTTTTCTTCAAACTTAATTCTTTCTCCTTCTTTAACGCGTCTAGCCTCAGATTATATATTTCTAATCGTTTTTTTTTTAATAAAAGAATATCTTCGTCTGTGCTGCGTTTTAATTTTCTAAGGTTAAAAAAATCACTTTAGATTAGCAAAGGTACCTTAATTGATTTGATTCTATGGTCCACACTTACATTGGAGCAGGTTCATTTATTACGGGTACGGGTGAGTTGGATGACACAAGTATTGCATCAAGAGTTCTATTTTCATTATCAATAGAACACTGAGCGCTTGAGGTTGCCATAATGCCATCAACGGTAGGGGAGTCTTTACCAATAATGTCGATAACAATGCTATCGACATCTGTAAGCTTGCAATGAGCACCACCTGCAGATCCCGTTTTTCTAGCGTTGTTTAAATGTTGTCTAAAAGCTGGTAACAATAATTTAAATTTCAATATAAAATTTATTAATTTAATAATAGTAGTTTAATCAATGAGTGAATAATGAAGTAGTTTATTCTCAAGCAAAAGTTTAAAATTTGAGCGAGGCACGAGCGAGAATTTTAATTTGCGAGAGAATAAAATTCATTATTCACGAATCGATTACAATACTTTATTCTCTGACAAAGATTTTATTATAAAAAAGAATTGTGTATTATAAAAAATAAAAACATTTTCTTCAATTAAAACAATAAATCTTTATTGTTTTAATTGATAAATCAAATTTCTTAATAAAAAAACCCTGATGATAAAAAACGCCCTTCTCATACAATCAACCAAGTTCAACTAAACGAAATAAGAGAATTACTCAAAATTTGATTTTTGAAGAAAACTTATCAAAGCAATTGTGATTATAATTTGAAAATAATTTTAATGAAATCAAAACAATTTGACCAATTGGAATCATACCAATTGAATAAAATGTTCATTAGGCAATAGGTTAAGTTCATTAGGCTATAGGTTAGAAAACAATACAATAATACATACTATTATTATCGAAAAAACATACAAATAAAGCTGATATAATTAAATGGAAGAGAATAAAATCATTTTAATTAACTTACCACAGTTGATCTCTTAAGGTTTTGCCAAAATACACCTCTGACGAATTTATAGTCCTTTTCTTTACCAATTAACCCCTGAGCAACAGCAGCCACTCGTATGCTGTTCCACTCATATTTTTTACTTCATGTGAAATATTATTCGAAAATTTTCCAAACAATATTTCTTTTTTATCTCTTATTAAATTTAAAACGTGGAGTTTGGCTTCCTTTGATGCCGACATTTCAATTTAAATGATAAAAGTCCAAGCGGCACGTATATCCGCTAGAAATAGGTAGATTTCGAGATAAGACAGTTTTGTGTGCCAGTAGAATCTGATGTATCAGATTAGTTTAAACAACACAAACTAATTTCAAACAGATACCGAACAAATTTTAAAAAGATAATTAGCTACCAACAAGCAAAATTATATCTATCCAATTTTGCAACAAACAAATATCAAATCTACCACAGAACATGTGTGTGACAATTTATGACACAAACCTACTCTATATCATATGTCGTGCAATTGCTGCAAAATATCAAAATAGTTTATTTCTAAGAAAAAAAAATTAATTTCTTCTATTCAAATTTTTTATTTTTTTGACTGTTATAAGGTTGACATTGACTGTTATAAGGTTTTTGGAAATTGTAGTTGGGGATTGTTGCAAACTTTTTGTTGAAGCCAACAAGTCAAAAACCTCTAACTGCAGAGGTTTAGAATTATAAGAAACGGATTAAAATCTTTCCACAGATTCTAAATTTATGAAGATTTTAAAAATATTAGTATCCAAACGGCCGTTATAACGGATTAAAAAACCACTTTATTTTTTAGTATAAAGCCTATAGTTCCTTAACCATGTGTCAGATTTTTCTGATTTACGAACTCGCCCAAGATATTAATAAAACACACATTTTTCAAAAAAGTTTTTTGATCTGGCTCCACAAATGCAATCGTGAGAGCGCCGGTTGATTCAAACGCATTTTGTGTTTTACAAGCTTTTTTGTTGGAGCCTCACTCAGAAACCTCCAACTGCAGAGGTCTTTTTTTTTAAAGAAACTGATTAAATTGTTCTAAAGATTCTAAATTTATGAAGTTTTTAAAAATATTAGAATTTAAACGGCCGTTATAACGGATCTAAAAAACAGAGTTTTTTTCTAGTATAAAGCTTCTAGTTTCTTAACCATGTGTTGGATTGGGCTGATTTACGAACTTGTCCAAGATATTAATAAAACGCACATTTTTAGAAAAGGTTTTTTGAGCTGGCCTTATAAATGCGACCGTGAGAGTGCCGGTTGTTTCAAAAAAAAAATTTTTTTGCAAAGTTTTTTGTTGGAGCCGCTCACTCAGGAACCTCTAACTGCAGAGGTCTATTTTTAAAACAAATTGATAAAAAAGATTCCAAAGATTCTAAATTTGTTAAATTTTTTGAAATATTAGTATCCAAACGGCCGTTATAACGGTTTAAAAAAACAATTTTTGTCAGAAAAAAGTTTCTACTTCCTTAACCACGTGTCGGATTTTGCTGATTCACGAATTTGTCCAAGATATTATTAGAACACACAAGTACAGAAATTTTTTTTGATCTCCCTCAACAAATGCGACCGTGAGAGTGCCGGTCGTTTCCGTTATATCTCATATCGTTTATATATATATATATATATATATATATATATATATATATATATATATATATATATATATATATATATGTATATATATATATATATGTATATATATATATATATATATATATATATATATATATATATATATATATATATATATATATATATATATATATATATATATATATATATATATATATATATATATATATATATATATTTTTTTTTTGTTTTTTCGTCTCCGCTTATCATATATAGTCGTTTGGCACAAAAATTTTTCCGAAATTCCGAGATGAAGCCCTTTGCAATAGGTAGATTTTTATATGAAATCTACCTAAAAATGGATAAAAATCTAATTACATTGATCGATCATTTTTCATAAAATTTTGCTTTACAATAACTAGAAAAACAACGTTTGTTTGAAAATATTCGGCAAAAATAAAAAAAAGTTAACAAGTTCTTGTTTCATTGAAATAGAAAATTTTGTTAGTTATACATACTTACAATTTGTTTAAACTAAATAGTAAGTTTTATTAATGTTTCTTTATGTATAAGAGGAGGTAGAGAGGATTTTCAATAGTTGCCTTGGAAAATCTTTACGGTTTAACACAATTTCTACATAAGCTTAAAAACTGTAGAAGGAATTTTTCGGAATTCTTCTCTAGTTTGTCTTATGGATATATATATATTTCTGCCATTGACCCAAGAGAAAAATATTTCCAGTTGGCAAACGGTTTTTTAATATTCTACACTAAAAGAATAAAATTTCTTGCCTTACTAAGCCAATTCCTATGGTTCTATCAAAATAGTGCGTATAATTTTTGTAAAAACATTATTTAGAAAATACTATTACAAATTGATACTAACAAAGCATTTGGGGAAGATCGTATTCCTCCAATAATTCTTAAGATGTTTGCTAAAGAGCTAACACCAATCCTGACTAACATCTTCTATTTATTATATAACATAGAGAAAAATGGAAAATGACTAGTGTACAGACAGTTCCAAAAAAGGATAGCAAAACTGAGTCAACAAATTAAAGATCAATTTCAGTTTTACTGGTTATTGCTAAAATATTTGATAAATATATTAATTTTAATATAATGACCTTCTTAAAGTCTTTAAATGAAAGGCAAAAGAAATGAAAGAGAATTTAGGTTTCCAAAAGGAAGAGCGACAGGAGATTTACTTTCTTGTTTACTCTTAACTGGAATAATTCCCTAGAGAACTATGGCCAAACTTTCTGTCTTATATCCAAATCATTTGACACAGTTTGGAAGAACAGCCTTATTTGTAAATTAAGTTGCTATTGTTTGTACGAGCAGCTGTTTTTGGGTACAGTGGTATTGCTATATTTACATGGCGATGATTTCTCGTTAATTTTCATGTCTTTTTAACTAATAAAGGAGATCCACTTTGTCATAAGCTCACTTTCTAATTTATAGAAATACTTTTTTAAATGCAACATTTAATCCTATTTATACATTTGCTGATAATTGCACGCTTTATGCATCACATCAAATATAAAATCTACATTCCGCTAAACAACTGTTGATCAAATTTGATGAAAATCCTTATAAACGTCGGTCTAACGACAATCATGTATTAAGGTTTTTTTAATAGTATTAGATTTAATACGAGTGAAAAAAAGTTGGCAATTTTTCTAGATTATCCACACCTATAGTCCGTTTCCTAGTTCTTATGTAAAAAGAATCTATAAGACTTCTAGGAGTAAAAGGAGTAAAAGTAATTATTTTCAAATATAAACAGGATTTCTCATATTTTTAACCTATCTAGGAGCACTCTTTAAAAATTGGGCGTTTTCAGACAATGTTGTAAAACTTTCTATGGTGAACAGCTTCTTTTAATATATAAATTAATACGTCTCTGTATGGAATACTGTATTCACATATAGAGTTGATTATATTTTAATACGTTGCCAAAAATGTGTTTCCAATTTAAAAAAATATTTACCTTTCTTTGTGAATTTAGAATTAAGTTTGAAAATTATTATATAAATCAGAAATGAAGATTGATATATTCGATTGAACAAAATCATTTGTTTAAAAAAAAATGTAAATTTTTAATTTACACAGATTACATTATGTAAAATGATTATTAAATTACATTATTAAATTACATTATGTAAAATGATTTATCATTATGCGAACTCTCCTCTGTCTATTAGGGTCTATCTCGTTCGACATGTTATCTTCGTCCTCTTCGTCGGTGTCACTAGCTTCACTTTGCCCTTCATTTCTTACAATAACATCGTCATCACTACGAGCAATATTACAAAAAGCTATACAGCATTTTATTACTTCCACTGCACGTTTAGGTTTCATACATAACCTGTTTAAACATGGAAATTTTTCTTTAAGTATGCCTATTGCATTTTCCACTGTTCGACGCGTTGCCTTATGCGTAGCAGAATAACCTCTTTCACCAGTACTTAATTGGTTTTCGGAAAGTGGTGTTACCAACCAGTTTCGACCTGGGTATGCAGAATCCCCCAACATAACTGCGTTCCGAAAGGGTCTATATTCGTTTTCGAATTGATCATATAGAGAACTATTTCTTAATACTCTTGCATCATGGACATTACCAGGTCAGTTAACGTTAGCCTTATAAAATGTTAAATCTGGTCCACATACCACCATACAATTTATAGTATGTTTGCCATGACGATCAACATAGTGGGCTTCGTATTCCGTTGGTGCATCTATTTGGATCAACGTTCCACCAACACATCCGCATACCCATGACATACCTAGAAATTAATTTATATAAATAACTTATTTATATATAACAATTGAAATTATATGAGCCAACATACCTGCTATTTCTGCAAACTTTTCAGCAATGAGTCCAACGTTATCAGTTGGCCACCTAACAACACGATTGAATAGTGTCGCATTTACTGCCCTTGCTACTCTGTGTACACACCTAAAAACAGTAGACTTTGAAATCCCGTGTGTGTCAGATATTGTGTGATATTGACCTCCATTACCTAGCCAACGCAGCGCAACAAGCAGTTGCTATTTTGGTGACAGAGCCATATTTTTTAAGTTCGTGATTGAATTAACGGCCCAATATTTGAAATAATACTTGCTATTTTGGTAGAATTCAATCGAAACCAATCATTAAATTCGAATACCGTACCAAAGTGAAAATTAATACGCGGACGATAAACTTTTCGTCGAATTAAATTTACACTATCCTCATTTTCACTACTGTTTTCACTAGAACTATGTCGAAAATAGTTCATATTTAAAATTTATTTATTCAAATTCTCCTTTTAGACTAAGAGCCCGCGACGGCCAGACCTTCGCTATTTTATAAAAGCTGAAAGTTTCTCTGCGCATACCCCCTACTAAGGTAGGAACGATTAGCCACATATGAAGTTTGGATCTTGGTGGCTTTGGCAGGGAGCAGGTAGCAAAGGGGCCTTCAAAGTTTCGTGAAAGTATAAAAGGTAATTTTTTATATATTCTTCGGGGTAGTATTAGAAGTCACGTCACCCATTGCCAGACACTTACTATCGTGGTAACCCCCTGCCAGACACCCTTAAACATTATCAATTTGCTAAAGTTTAAGGGTGTCTGGCAGGGGGTTACCACGATAGTGTCTGGCAATGGGTGAGGTGACTTCTAATGCTATTCCGAAGAATATATACCTTTTATACTTTCACGAAACTTTGGAGGCCCCTGTGTTACCTGCTCCCTGTCAAAGCCACCATGATCCAAACTTCATATGTCGTTAATCGTTCCTACCTGAGTATGCGCAGAAAAACTTTCAGCTTTTATAAAATAACGAAGGTCTGGCCGTCGCGGGCTCTCGGTCTATTTAGTTTTGAGTAAAATTTTGAATCTTAATTATTTAAATAACGTACTCAAGCTATTCAGTTATAGGAAAGTAATAACAATTCAACAAATTTTTTTAAATATATAAATATTTCGTTAATATTTGTCAATGTGAGTACAAAAACAAATTTTCTGTGGTACAATTTGACAAATACAAATTTAAAAAAACTAAAAATAAACTTTACTTTTGAAATTAAAAATACTAATAAAATAAATGTTTTGGATCTAACCATTTCTGCCAATATGTGATGCTTTGCTTCCCCAAAAGGATGCAATATTACCACAAATATTTATTGTCAGTTTGTATGAAATGTTGAGGTACTTACTCTTTATGTTTCGCACAATGGCTTCATGGCTTTCACACAATGTTTAAATAAAACTAAAACGTTTTGGACACTTTGATTTATAAAAATAGATATTTATTTATTACATTATTTTTTCTTTAGATATAGAACTAAAACTTATTAATAATTGTGGAGTATATATTACTCCTGCACTTTTGTTTCATACTTTAAACTTTTTCAAAATTGGAAACTAGATTTCCCCGCGATTAACCTTATAATGTTGATTTTCGACCGACCACGTAAGACTCAAGACTAACTTTTCCACTGAAAAGTTAGTAATATTTATTGGGACGATTTTCATTTGGGTAAAACCAATTAACCAATAGAAAATCGTTTTTCATGAAAATTAAAAGAAATAAGTTTTGTTGTTGTTGTTAATTTAAACTAGTAATCGAATTTATGTTTTAACATTTTTTATTATTTTTTATAGAAATTATTTATTTGAGTATTTTATTACTTTCCTGCAAAATATGAGTTTAGGCTCGTGGTATAGTTTTAAGTTACGGATGTTCAAAGAAACTATTGTTGTATATTTGTTTAATTGACTGGTTGTTATTTTTGATTTTGTAAATTGGAAATTTATTTGAATTGAATGAATGTATGAATTGTATTTTGGACTTTGAATTGTAACCAGTTGGACTTTGAGTTATTGGAATTTGTGCAACAGCTGCATTGCTAGAAAATTGTTTGGAATGTTTTTTCAATTAGAATGTGGACATTAAAAATACATTGTTTATTTTTTAGGAGAAAGTTTTTTTAGTTTAAACGGTTTTTTATGTAATTTGGCTTTACAGATATTAATTGAAATTGAGTTGGGAGAATTATTATAGACTGAGAATTAATTGCAAGATTTAATTTAAAGATTTAATTTAAGATGTTGTAACAGCTGCTGGTTATTATATCTAAACTTTTTTATTATAATCAATGGGACTATTGTTTGGGATAATTGGGATAGTTGTTGTTGAATAGAATTACTGTGGCGCAGTGTGTCATTCTGTAGTATTCCTAAACTAGGAATATACATATGAATCAATATATCTCCAAACTATTCAATATAGTTTAATCCCAGACAAATAATCACGCATTTTTGAACCAAACCTTAAATAATTAACCAGCCAAAACCCAAATTTCACCACAAAACCAATTATTTCATCATATTAAGAAATCATTCAAACAATTTCTTAAATCAATCAAACTCAATTTCAGCTATTTCTAAATTTCACAACAATGTTTGAAAATATTTATTCTATAACGAAAATTTTCCATAAACTTACTAAAAAGCCTAACTTAAGCAAAAATCCATTATTTCATCATCGCATGAAATAAATTCAAATAAATCAACTTAGCAACAATGTCTTGATACCATGTGTATCAAAAATTTCCATTCAAAACCCAGTTTCAGCAATTCCCACGAATTCAAAGTAAACATGCTAGGCAACAATGTTTGAAACATATGCATTTCCATACAATATCGAAAACTTCCAATCCAATAAAATTCACCAATAAGCAATTTCAAAAAGCAAATTCCTAAAACTCGTTAAACGATACTTCCAGCAAAGTTTCAACAAACAGAAAAATTCATGTAACTTTGTATCAAAAACCCTATGTCAATCAAAATTATCCACAAGCCAAATAAATCAAATTCCAATTAAATTCCAATTAAAATTACATTTTTTCATAAAAAATAGAAATAATTCAGTTACAAGTTTTGATTGGTTAATAAAATTTAGGAGTTTATTATAAAACCAATAGAAAATCAAACGAAAGTGGCAGTCAGTTTTATTAAAATATCCGGTCGTCGCGTAAGTCAGGTTGACGAGAAAATTACAACCTAGTGAAAATTTATATTGAAAAAATTTATATTGAGAAAATTTATATTGAGTTAAAAGAAAAATTTATATTGTGTATTGAAAAAAGAAAAATTTATATTGAGAAAATTTATATTGAAAAAATTTATATTGAGAAAATTTATATTGAGTTAAAAGAAAAATTTATATAGTGAAGTTGAAAAAGTTATTTGAAAAAATTAATGAAAAATTTATATTGTGTATTTGAGAAATTTATATGGTGCTAAAAGAAAAACAATGTAAAAAGTGTAAAAAGGAAAATATCCTCTGAAAGAAATTTATATCTTTAATAAAATTGTGTTAAAAATTACCCGAAAGATTAGTTTTTTTTGGTTTGGAAAATTGATGAGAAAGGGTGAGATCACAAGCGAAACACCCAACCAGGTAAGAGTTTTGAACACCAAATTTTAGTGTAGGTAAAAACAGGAACCTGGGTGAAGCAGATAGGTCATAGGACCTATTACAATTGTCACAACCGGTAGTTCAACTCATTACACACCACCATAATAAATTGAAGACAAATTCATCAGCGCGCACACAAAGCGCACCTGTTTAGAACCTGGTTATTGAAAAAGAGGGCTTTGCGAATTTCAAATGATTCTGACTTTCAGATGATTTCAAATGAAATTATCAGTAAGCGCATTTCTGGCAGCATGTAGTCAGCTTATTCCTCCACAGCCTTCATTTTTGTGTAAACAAATGAACCCATCAGCTCCAATCCTGTACAGACTCCCCAAGCTTCATAAAAGAAACATCCCTATTAGACCTATTGTATCCTATTGCAGTGCTCCTGCATACAAATTATGTCAAAAATTCAACAAGATTTTCGTCGAAGATACCAAGTTTTGTTCTGGTCATTCTGTGAAGAACTCGATAGATCTAATCACTAAGATCAAAAATATTCAAGTTCCAACCAATGCTAAACTAGTATCATTTGACGTAGCGAGCTTGTTTACATCAATTCCTATTAACATTCTTAATGACATAATTTCGTCAATAATCAACTCTTCATTACAATCAGCAGCTCTTAGAAGGACTGGACTGCATTCAATTCTCTCGTAGAAATATTGATAAAAGTTCCACTTTCGTCTGAAAATTTCCAAAAAGAGTTGGATACTATTCTATCAATTGCAAGCAATAATGGGTTTGAACACAAAGTTGTTCACAAAATTCTTCGTAAAAAACAAGGAAATTTGGTCACCAATTTAATTTTCCCTTACCAGAAACCAGATATTAAAAAGTGGCGAAAAATTAACTTTATAGGTAAACTTAGTCAAAAGCTGAGCAACCTGCTCTCTAAATCTACGGATTTAAATTGTGCATTCTATAACAAAAATACACTACAAAATCTCCTTGTAAACAATAAATCCCGGTCATATAAAATTAACAAGTTTGGAGTGTACCAATTGTCATGCGCAGATTGCAACGCGATATATTTGGGACAAACAGGTCGTAGCTTTAAAACTCGCAGTTCTGAACATTTTCATGCATTAAGATAAAAACACACCAGTTCTACGTTTGCCAATCGCCTAATTTCCGAAAATCATAACTCTGATTATAAAAATCATCACAGCACAAAGGTCTTACACATAGAAACCAAAGGTCGAAAACTGGATGCACTCGAATCATTTGAAATTCGTAAAGCCCTCCTCTTCAATAACCAGTGGCCTATTCCACCAAACTTACAATTCTACAATTACATCAAAATTTTCACAAAATTTGTAAAATGCGATAAAAATTGTAAAATTTGGATTTCACCAACTACAATTTTTTTAATGTAACTACAACTATACATTTTTATAGATGTAATGTAAAATGTAGATTTTTTTTATGAAAAATTGATTTATTGGCAAAATTTTTTATTTCATTTATACAAACCAACAAATTGTGTGTTTTAGAGTATTGTGATTTTTGTTTTTTTTTTCTAAGAAATTTTTTGCTTTCAATGTTGGTTTCGGTTTATTTATTATTATTTATTTATTTATCTGATAAGTTTTGGTTTGCGTTTCGGTTTTTATGACTAAAAAGACTAGAATTAATTTCGGTGAAGGTTTTATTTTTAGTCGATTATCATATTATAATTACTTCGGTCTTAAAGACCTAAGTATTACATTCTCGAGCCTACAATGGTAACGACCGTGTAACAAATTTTATTGTTAGTAAATTTTGTTCCAGGCCCCTACATTTTATTAAATTGAAACGACAATGCATATCATTATCTTTTAAAACTCAATAGAAAAAAAAATCTCTATCATTGAATTTATTGTTTAATTAAAATTTTATACTGTTGTCCTTATTATGTAGTCAAACCTGTATACACTAAATAATTATTTTTACGGTAGACCATTGTTATAGAAAATTAAATTATTCATTTGTTGTTAGCGAGTAGTGAAAGTACTCCACTTAAATTAATAATTGAAATTAATACTTATAAAGGTGTTTCTTAATTTGTGAAACGTATTTGTGATAAATTGAACCTTTTTGTAAGATTTTCCTAATCTTAAATAGAATTCGCTTAAGTTTAGTGTATTGTTTAATACCTTCGAAATAAATTCTATACCATACATATTGGGGTAAGCAAATTAAGCCACGGATAAATTGTTCTTTTCGAATTATTTGTAATAATTAGGCCATATTTTTATAGATTATTGGAACTGGTTTCCAAGGCCCGGTACTGTTGAATTTAATATTAAAAGTTGTTGGTGTAGCGATCTGAATTACTGGAATTACGATAAAGATAGATTCTTAATCAATTAAACAAGGAAAATATATTTACAACACAAAACATATATTTGGATATTCAACGGGATTACCCAGTTACTACTATTGTTTGTAGTAC
The DNA here is from genome assembly GCA_963693315.1 of Diogma glabrata. Lineage (NCBI taxonomy): Eukaryota > Metazoa > Arthropoda > Insecta > Diptera > Cylindrotomidae > Diogma > Diogma glabrata. The sequence continues at coordinate 188,837,971 of OY856187.1, read as the reverse complement.
CGCCAAAAAGTGTTTCAATTAATTGTACCGCCAAAAAAGTGGAGTCAAACAATTACTGTCGGTTGCATAAATAATTTCTTAATTGTATTCGGTGTTTGTTCTGTGAACGGTTCTTTAATAGTTATTGTTTATCGATTATAACAGCAAATTTTTCATATCAATTGTTCACATTAGGCTAATTGTATTTATTTTTGTTAATCCAAAGTTTTGTAACAGAAAATTTTTAGATGAGTGGAATACCAGCTAAAAGCGCTTTTAGGAGGTTACCAACTCAGGTAAGCTTTATTATTACTTTACCTTAAATATTCTTACAATGATTTACCTCAAAATATTATTATTTAATTTTAACTTAACATATTATTAATAATGCTTTAGATAATCTTCATTTTATTTAGAATTTAAAAATGTTTGCATCTTTTGAAAATACTGTTACTTTTTGTGAATATATTATAATAGTATAATGAATCAAAACTAAATTTTTTTTTTGAGAGTCATGGGAGATTGAGAATGTAGGTGGTCTTCTTAGCCTCAGAAGAAATTTCAGCTCGGAATATATTGGTGTGATTGACTTTAGATGCTTAGCTTTAGTTTCCGTTTATCGGTGTATTTATGAAGTTTTTCTGTAGTGCAGCATAATCATATCATATGAGTATTTGAACCAAAAATCCACCTCACAACTCCAGTGATGCCTAGCGGGTAAAATAATGCTGCGGTTCAAAAATTTTTTCATTTTTTTTTCTTTGTGCTCATATGATTTCTGTTAACATTGCCGTTATAGTATAACGGTACACGTTACAGTGGCGCCCAAGCAATTAGCTCACACTTTGTTTCAATTTATTTGATATTTTTCTCAATTTTTGATATTTAATTTAATGAAATAATCATATTAATTTAATTAATTGTCTTAAATAGAATTTTGAATTTTGCGTTCATCGTAAGATACATTTTCGTTTACCGCTCACGCTAATATATTCCAATTATTAACATCGTTATTTCCAAAAATATCTTTTGCTATGGTATTTAATAATACTTTGTACCAAGATTTGCTTAGGTTGGTAAGCGAATGCTGATTCGGAACTGATGTTCTTAACTTTCCATTTTCAAATGTTTGATAATGTAGGAAGACTTCAGTTTTGAGTGAAACATTTCTTTAATAATCACTTTTCCATTTTAATGTTTTCTAGATGTGCTTTTATTAAACAAATTCAATTGTGAGTTGAGATTGTGGTAGCTGTTTCTTCCATCGGATGATGTTTGAATATAGAATGCAAAATCTCCAGTCTCAGGACACAATTGACGAGTTAAAGCAGTTCAACTTAAAATGTTTTGAAATAGAGATTTTTAAAATTAAAGACAATTCATATGCATTCGCTTTTGTGTTACTCATGTTCCGTATAAGGAAACTAGATAATTGTATCCTAGTGTAAACTAGTGCTGAGTCTTTAGATTGTGATTATCATATTTGATTTCCGCGTACATGATCATGTTTTTTTTTCTGAGGGAAGAGGACGGACGGTTGATGGCGGATCTTTCATGACTCTCATATCTTATGCACGTTTATTTTGAAAATTGTAATTGGTTGATTCGGTGATAATTTATAGGCTAGGCATTTATTTTGTTTTTGTGTTTCTAAATTATTACATTTATTTATTCTAATCGTTTAGTATATAGTTCCTTCAGTAGTTGTTTAAATCCTACATGTCTAAACGTTTGATGTCTTTATATAATTAATTTAGTTTTTCTATTGACATTCTGATTGTTTGATTTTAAATCCTAATTGTTAGTATTATTTATAAATTTTGCGATAATTGCATAAATATATTCTAATAATCTCGTTTCTGTTGATAATCGTTAAAATACACTAAACTTAAACTTTATTTATTAAACCTGTCGTTTTATTTTACTGATTAAATCTATCAAGGTCGTTTCGGTTGTGTTTGATTTGCAACGTTTTGGTTTTAAAAGAAGTATTCATTCGGAATTTCACAAGAAGAAGTTCTCCTCAAAATTTGCTCCCAAATTCCAAAAGGCTCGAGTTCGTAAACCTATTGGCAATGTCGCATATGAGATGGAAGATCTCCAAGGTAATAGTCTCGGGGTGTATCATGTAAAGGATATTAAAGGTTAACAGACAGGTAGAGCCCGGCTATAGGATTCTCAGGGTGTTGGGTCGTCCCCACGATTCGTAACAAATTTTATTGTTAGTAAATTTTGTTCCAGGCCCCTACATTTTATTAAATTGGAACGACAATGCATATCATTATCTTTTAAAACTCAATAGAAAAAAAAATCTCTATCATTGAATTTATTGTTTAATTAAAATTTTATACTGTTGTCCTTATTATGTAGTCAAACCTGTATACACTAAATAATTATTTTTACGGTAGACCATTGTTATAGAAAATTAAATTATTCATTTGTTGTTAGCGAGTAGTGAAAGTACTCCACTTAAATTAATAATTGAAATTAATACTTATAAAGGTGTTTCTTAATTTGGGAAACGTATTTGTGATAAATTGAACCTTTTTGTAAGATTTTCCTAATCTTAAATAGAATTCGCTTAAGTTTAGTGTATTGTTTAATACCTTCGAAATAAATTCTATACCATACATATTGGGGTAAGCAAATTAAGCCACGGATAAATTGTTCTTTTCGAATTATTTGTAATAATTAGGCCATATTTTTATAGATTATTGGAACTGGTTTCCAAGGCCCGGTACTGTTGAATTTAATATTAAAAGTTGTTGGTGTAGCGATCTGAATTACTGGAATTACGATAAAGATAGATTCTTAATCAATTAAACAAGGAAAATATCAATTTACAACACAAAACATATATTTGGATATTCAACGGGATTACCCAGTTACTACTATTGTTTGTAGTACCGCCAAAAAGTGTTTCAATTAATTGTACCGCCAAAAAAGTGGAGTCAAATAATTACTGTCGGTTGCATAAATAATTTCTTAATTGTATTCGGTGTTTGTTCTGTGAACGGTTCTTTAATAGTTATTGTTTATCGATTATAACAGCAAATTTTTCATATCAATTGTTCACATTAGGCTAATTGTATTTATTTTTGTTAATTCAAAGTTTTGTAACAGAAAATTTTTAGATGAGTGGAATACCAGCTAAAAGCGCTTTTAGGAGGTTACCAACTCAGGTAAGCTTTATTATTACTTTACCTTAAATATTCTTACAATGATTTACCTCAAAATATTATTATTTAATTTTAACTTAACATATTATTAATAATGCTTTAGATAATCTTCATTTTATTTAGAATTTAAAAATGTTTGCATCTTTTGAAAATACTGTTACTTTTTGTGAATATATTATAATAGTATAATGAATCAAAACTAAATTTTTTTTTTTGAGAGTCATGGGAGATTGAGAATGTAGGTGGTCTTCTTAGCCTCAGAAGAAATTTCAGCTCGGAATATATTGGTGTGATTGATTTTAGATGCTTAGCTTTAGTTTCCGTTTATCGGTGTATTTATGAAGTTTTTCTGTAGTGCAGCATAATCATATCATATGAGTATTTGAACCAAAAATCCACCCCACAACTCCCCTGATGCCTAGCGGGTAAAATAATGCTGCGGTTCAAAAATTTTTTCATTTTTTTTTCTTTGTGCTCATATGATTTCTGTTAACATTGCCGTTATAGTATAACGGTACACGTTACAACCGAAAGGACGGTGTGTTCGATAACTGTACCGGAAGTGTGCCCAAAAATCGTCATGTTGTCAAAACAAGGAAATATGCATTTTTTCCTTAAAAAACGTTCATTTTAAGTGATGGAACAATGATCGTGATCGGGATTGGTATGTGGGACCAAAAAATAAATTATTGCATTATAAGTTGGTCACAATAGTAGATTGTATTACTGCGGTCGTGTGGCAAACTAGCTCATGTTTGGAAAACGCATTCGCACTAGTAATACACACTATTTTTTGTAACAAGTGCATAAAATTTATAAATATTTATTTAATTGTTCATTTAATCATCTATTTAACAAAGTTATAAACAAATTTAAGATTTTTAAATAATTAAAGTGCGCCATCTTCGTTGTAATAGTTGTAAATTATACTAGCTCGAAAAAATAAACATAAGAATCCGACTAAATCCTGTCAAAATTGTGAACTTTGAAAACCTAAATGAATTGTTTTTTCTTACAATTCAAATGATGCAATGTGTTTAAGTTGTTTTTACTATATGCTAAGTTATTTAAATTATTATTTTGATATTTTGGTGCTACAAAAATATTATATATAGTGTAAACTATCTGCTAAACTAGTTGAACCTTTATAATCGCTAACGAATTAGTTAAACACAATTGTTATATCTAATAATTTTATAATTTATTTACAACCAAAAACTTTACTTTAATTTATATATTGCTTGTACGACTGCTCAGTTATATCTGATTGATTCTTCTTATTTTATTATGATGCAATTGGAAATCGATATGTTAATAAATTAGTACATTTTCTATTAATTAACTTATACAATACAAACATTAAATAAATAATAAATTAGGACATTTTAATACATAACATTTTCCTCGTTTTTAAATTAGACAATAATTCTATACAACTACTAATATACATGATTTAAATTGCATTTTAAATTAGACAATAATTTTTTTTTTTTTTTTTTAAATTAGACAATGAGTTTATATAACTAATAACAACAATTTAGACAATGAGTTTATATAACTAATAACAACAATTTAGACAATGAGTTTATATAACTAATAACATGCATGACTTTAATTAAGACTTACAACTAACATTATTTATTTACATTTAATTAGCTAATAATCTGGACAGTTAAATGACGCATACCGAAATCGAGTAACAGGCGTTTTCATTCTAAGAGATTTTCTTTGACTGTCGTCTTCTTCCATTTCAGACGTCGAACGCCGACGTTTTCTACAACTTGTTGTTGGTTTAATTTCTCTCGGCAATATTTCCATTGGTGGATGAAATTCATCACTAAGCATTGATTTCCTAATTTGATTCACATGCACATGCCGGACATTATTTGATACGTTAATAAGATAAATATATGAGCTTATTTGTTTTAAGACTCTGCCTGGTATCCACTTCAGATAATCTCGAAAATGATTTCGGTACATTACTTTTTCCCCAATTTTGTATGAAATGTTATGCTCTTTAGTATAATCTGTATTCTTTTTATGTTGTGAGAGATTCTTTGCTGGTACACTTAGTTTATTTCTTCCCTTTATTTAATGATCTTTCATAATTTTCTTCTGCGGTTTTCGGGGTAATAGAATTTATCACAGTTTTAGGCTTAAAATTGAATAATAATTCAGAAGGAGATTTTAAAGTAACTGTTGATGGAGTGTTGTTGTATGCGGAGATGACCTTGTTTAGTTTCATTATTGTTGACAGTTTTTGTGTTTTGACATCCAGTAAATATTTTTTGAGATACATCTTAATGGTCTGTACGCCTCGTTCCGCCAACCCATTGGATTGTGGGTGGTACGGAGGTGACTTCAACAACGTGATTTGGTTTTCTGTACCGAATTCTGAAAAGCTACATGAACTAAAAGGAGGACCGTTATCTGTGCAAAGTTTATCTGGAAGACCGAAGTAAACAAAAATTGATAATAACTCTTTTATTACTGCCGTTGCATCTGACTTCCTCAATAGCTTGACATCAATAAATTTGCTATATGCGTCAACTAAAATCAAAAAGGTTTCACCTTCAAAATAGAAAAGATCTATGTGAACTCTATCAAATGGAAACCTAGCCGAAGCCCATGAAGATGTAACAGTTTCTTTTTTCACATTTTGAGTGGATGAGCAAATTTGACATGTTTTCACCTTCTTTTCAATATCTTTATCCATCAATTTCCACCAAAAAAGACTGCGTCCCAAAATTTTCATTCGAACAATCCCTTCGTGATTGTTGTGGAGCAATTCTAAGACTTGACTTATACGTTCACTGGGAATGACTAATTTTTTAAAATAAAAAAGACAATTATCCTGGGTGCTAAAGTTATTTCGAATTTGTGAATATGTTTTAAGATGCTCGGGGATAGTATTTGGCCATCCATACATTACGTATTCGTACAAAACAGACAGTATTTTATCATTGGATGTACTCTTTGCAATTTCTTCCAAACTGATAGATGTGTTTGGAATTTGATTTACCGTTTGAATGGCTTCTGTGTCAACTTCTTCATTTTCAGCTAGTGGTAGTCGTGAGAGTGCATCAACGTTAGCCATTTGCTTCCCAGGGCGATGCTGAAAATCATACTCGTACATACTTAATATTACCGCCCAACGTTGTAACCGGGAATTTGCTACCTTTGTAGTTCCTTTAAAAGGATGAAATATTTCACGTAACGCTTGAGAGTCAGAACATAATAAGAATTTATGCCCATACAGATACTTATGAAATTTTTTGACTGCAAATATGACTGCAAGTGCTTCCCTATGAATCTGGGAATAATGTTTTTCTGCCGGTGAAAGTGTGCTGGATGCAAAGAGAACAGGTTTTTCTACTCCATCTACAACATGCGAAAGACATGCTCCAACACCATAGGGGCTTGCGTCCGCCGCTACTACCATTGGCTTTGTTGGATCGTAAAGCTCTAGTATGTTATGTTTTAAAATTAATTCTTTGCTATGTTTAAAAGATATATCGTGTTTGTTAGACCATTCAAATTTGGTATCTTTACCTAAAAGTTGGTAAAAGTCCTTTAGTTCCGTGGATAAATGTGGTATAAACTTACCATAGTAGTTTACCAATCCTAAAAAAGATTGCAACTCTACAAGATTTTTTGGTGCAGGGGCATTAACAATTGCCTTTACCTTATCTTGATTAGGTTTAATGCCTGCAGCGGAAATAATGTGACCCAAAAAGTCGACGGATTTTACGAAAAACTTACACTTGACCATATTTATTTTGACATTGTATGAGTTTAACCGACTTAAAACATCTGAAACAATCTCCTTACATTCCCTTAAATCTTTGGCACCAATCATGATATCGTCCAAATAACAAACTGTTTTTTTTATACCTAACAAAATCTGATCCATTATAGATTGGAAAATTGAAGGGGCACTTTTGACACCAAACGGCAATCGAGTGAATTGAAATAGTCCTTTTTGAGTATTTATTGTTAAATACTCTCTAGAATTTACAGAAACTTCTAATTGCTGGTAGGCACCAGACAAATCCAAAACACAAAATATTTCCGATGAGGCTAAATTTGCGAAAATGTCATCAATTCTAGGTAGAGGGTAATGTTCAGTTCGAATAAATGGATTTAATGTTACCTTACAATCTATGCATAGTCTTATATTTCCAGATGGTTTAATAACCGAAACTACTGGGGATGCCCATTTACTAAACTTTGTAGGTACTAGAATACCCTCCTGACATAAACGGTCAATTTCCTCGTTAACTTTTTCACGAAGATGATAGGCTACCTCATACGCTTTATGAAAAACTGGTTTGGCCTCAGTGTTTAATATTATTTGAGCTGAAAAATTTTTTATCGTACCTGGTGAATTTGGTAGAACACATGGATAATTTGCTTTGATCCATTTAGAAACATTTTCGAAGTCAGTTAAAAACTGTTGAGAAACATTGTTTAACGCCAGATTTCTCCATTCGGGAAATAATTTATCTAACCAAGGACGTCCCAGCAAAGGCCTTAACGGTTTATTACTGTTAATCACAATCAATTCCATCAAAAGTTTCTTAGTGTCCGCTCCAATGTGGACATTAACTAAAAGTTTGCCAACTGTGTGAATTCTATCCCCTGAAACAGAAGAAAAATTTGAGTTTGTGGATTCTAATTTAATATTATGAAATTCTTGGTGATACTTATCGAGACTGATTATTGATCGGCATGCTCCTGAATCGACCTCAAACATAATTGGAATGTCTTCAACATAAACTTCAAATAAAAGTGGTTCATCATGTGTAGCTAAGATGTTAACTGAATCGCTATAATCTTCATCAATATTATGCAGATCTAGATGCTGTAAATCTTCCGAAATTCCTTTGACTGTTTGATGCTTTTCTTTGGAAAATGATCGCTGATCTTGAATATGATAATAAGGTGATCTTCTATGTTGATGATGTTGATGTTGTATTTTGTTGCTTCTGTACATGACAGACGTATGTCCAAATCTGCGACAATTAAAACATTCCCATTCTACGGCTGGACACGTTCTCGAATTATGAAAACGTCCACAACGATGACATTGATCATAATTATAAAGACTTCTATCCCATTTAATTGAACTTGGACCGCGACTTCTGCTACGACCTTCCCTTTTACTAGAATTTTGACCACGGCTTCTGCTCCGACTAAGACTAGTATCTCGATATCCACGATATGTTTTGCTCTGCGCTCGAGTATTTCTATACCTGCTTTGTGTTTGGTAATCATCATTCTCATTCACTGCAAAGACTTCTGTGGGTTTTTCTTTTTCAGCCATTTCCCAAGACACAGCTATTTCAATTGCGGTTGTAAACGTTAACTCCTTTTGTTTTAACAAATGAGATCGTAACTCCACTTCTCTCAATCCAAAAACAAATCTATCACGCAACGCTTCATTTAAAAATGATTTAAAATTACAAGTTTGAGCTAACGCTTTCAGTTGTACCGTATAATCAGAAATTGATTGGCCTTGACGTTGATCTTCTTTATGAAATCTAAATCGTTCCGGTATTTCATTTAACTGTGGTGAAAAATGTGTTTGTAATATTTTCACTAATTCGTCATATGATTTTTTTGCAGGTGTTTCTGGTATGACAAGTTTTTTTAATATTGAATAAGTATCCGATCCTAAATTAGTAATTAAATACGACTTTTTTTTATCTAATTTTACATCGTTTAATTCAAAATATTGTTCAATTCTTTCTATATATTCCGGAAAATTATCGCCTAATACGTAATGTTCAATTTGTCCAAGCATTGTATAAACTTTAATTTATTTAATTAAACTGTTTTATTTTGAACGGAACTTTTTTTATTGTTTTTACATACACTACCGTTAAAACGGTTTCAATGTTCACTTTAAATAATCACTATAAAATAGTTGTTTTTATACCTTTTAATCTTCGTCGCCAATGTAAACTATCTGCTAAACTAGTTGAACCTTTATAATCGCTAACGAATTAGTTAAACACAATTGTTATATCTAATAATTTTATAATTTATTTACAACCAAAAACTTTACTTTAATTTATATATTGCTTGTACGACTGCTCAGTTATATCTGATTGATTCTTCTTATTTTATTATGATGCAATTGGAAATCGATATGTTAATAAATTAGTACATTTTCTATTAATTAACTTATACAATACAAACATTAAATAAATAATAAATTAGGACATTTTAATACATAACATATAGATAGATATATGGATAGATTTAACTACAAATCTCACATGCAGGCGGCGTGCTAGCCCGTGCACAAACCACAAAATATGCGGAAAAGTAGTTTTTTCTTCTATTTTATTCTAGTACAAAATTACATATTTTTTATACATGTGTTACAAAAAAATATTGTCAAGTTTGTCAAAAGAATGATTTGCATTTATTTTTGGAAAAAAGTTTTCGCAATTGGAAAATTACATGTGAGATATGAAATGAATTTAGCATGAAATTGTACATGGAAATTTTTGGATTTATTATAATTTTTGGATTTTGAAAAATGTTTTGTATTTTTAATTTTGTTACAATTTTCGGCATATTTTAAGACTTTAAAAAGAAATTGAATTTTTGCATTTTGAATTTTTTAAATTTTCTAGAATTTTAAAAAGTTTCAATTTTTGATTTTATTATAATTTTTGGAAAAAAAAGTTTGTATTTTTGATTTTGTTATAATTTTTGCAAAATTTTTATAATATTTGAAAAAGTTTCGATTTTCGATTTTGTTATAATTTTTGCAATATATGAAGAATTTTGAAATATGTATGTTTAAATTTTTGATTTTATTATTGCTTTTATAATCTTTTGAGAATTTTGAAAGAAATTTAAATTTTAGATTTTGTAATATTTTCTTAAAACACTAAATGAAGAGGTTTTTGAGTAGTTTGCTGATTGTATTATTTTTTCACTAAGTTACGTTAGTTTTGTAATAAAATTCTAAGCAGAGATAAAATACTCGTATTTTTACAAAATGTTTAATATACATCGCTAACAACAATGTCCTCATAAAAGTTTTTAGCCAAAAACTATATTAAAATCCTTAATTCAGACCCAAGTCTTGATATCTCAGAGCTTGAGATTTCAGCCCCTCCATTTTCATGTTATGATAATATTAAAACTTGACTAAAGGACATTAATTTACTTTTTAGGTTTGCCCATATATTATTTTTTGAATATTATTAAAATTAAATTAAAAACAAATTAAATAAATGTGTTGATATTTTGAAATTGGGGATTTGGATTCTAGAAAACGATTTTGGATTTTTTTTACATTTATTAAGTTTGCGAGTTTTTCTTATATTTTAAAAACAAGATTCCAGCCGTAGTTATCTGTAAATATGATATATTTTTAAGGAGCTACATTTAAAAGTAAATGTGAGAAATGAGATTGCAAAGGTTATCTGTTCATCTGTTTATACATATCTACCAACTTTTTACCGCTAATTATCTCGCTAACCAAATTTATTTATTTAAGAAATTAAGTTAAACATAAAGTTAAACTTAAAATTAAACACGAAATTTTTTTAGAGTCTTTAGAGTCAACAGACCCTCGTTCCTTTCATTTGATGATTACCACATATTTTATAATTCATGAGATGCCTATCCTTGACAAGTGCGACAGCTTTTTTAGCTGCCATTTTCCTCGATTAGATCGCTTTTTCCACTCGGCAAACTCCGAAACATATCGATTGCCCGGGATCTTGTACATTTACTACCATAATTTTATTTTTTTATTATTTGGGGGTGAAAATCTGTTTTAGAAAATGAGGATAACTTTGTCCGGAAAAAAATGGTGCGCTATTGTCAAGTCCGACAAGGTTACTCTTGATTTCTAAAACAAATTTCTCCCCTCATTAATAATAAACAAAACGTTGATAGTAAATTTAGAAGACTCCGAGCAATCGCCATATTCAGTAAAAGCGGTTGAATCGAGGAAAATGGCAGATAAAAAGGTTGTCAGACTCGTCACGGACAGACACCTCACGAAGTATAAAATATGTGGTAATCATCAAATGAAAAGGGTGAGGGCCTTTTAATTGTGAGGGGGATTTTAATTGCCTCTTTGCATTTCCACTTCTCAATACAGAACTGGAAATCCACTTAACAAGAATCCACTCTTTTTGGATCTTGTCCCGACAAACCAATCTATTTTCATGGAAGGGATTTGTAATACCTTCTAAGACCTTATCACTAAGTATTTTGTAGCCTCAAAAGCGACGTGCATTGGCTTTAAAATGCTTCGGGGTTCCGATTTTTAAAGTACTTAAGATCAAATTATGGTTAGAACCTCCCAAAAACTTATGCAGAGGAATACTTGTATTTCTTGTAGATCGATAAGTCTTTCGGGTGAAATTATGATACAACTCAAATAATTTAGCTTTGCTACCATTGCCATCAGTGCACTAGTTGTGTATGAGGCATGAGCCATTCTATGTTCTATGCTGGGGCCCTATTCCCGAACACATAAATGTGAATTTTGACAATATTGTGAAGTTTGTATTGCATAACATCAAACGGTAACGATTTTCCGTAAAACGAATTTCACAATATTGTATAAATTCATTTTTGACAATATTGTGAAATTCGTTTCTCGTAAAATCGTTACCATTACCGTTGAATGTGATGAAATACAAAGTTTTCTATATTGTCAAAATTCACATTTATGTGTTCCGGCATAGGGTTCCTGTTTAATGTGAAAGTATAATGCTATATTTAAAGTTTTTCACTTAGGAACAGCAGTGATGTTTGTGATTTTAAAGAATTGTACTGATAAACAAGTGGTTTTCAACCGTCTTAAAAAGGAGGGTTCATTGTTGCTTTTTTTTTATGTATTTGCACCGATTTCTCGAAAATGGCTTATTCGATTTAGATGATTTAAATTCTATTATATTAAGGTATATTCTGAGGTGGTTCCATATTTTTTTTCTTTGATGTGAAAATTACAGTTTTTTCAGGAGATTGAAAAAAAATTATTTTTATATATTTTAACCGATTTTTTCAAAACAGCATATATATATAATTATACACACCCTAAGCACTGCAGATCAAAATTTATAGATTCCCTTAACACTGATTTTAAAAAAGTTATGGATTAGGGTATTGCTAACAGTGTTGAATTCAATACAAACAAAACACAGGTTTGTCATATATTTCTATAGACTTATGACACCTAATCCTTTTTCATTAACGTTTGGTCTCAAAGATCTAATTGTCAATGAGTCTGTCAGACTTCTAGGAGTTAAGATTGTAAATAATATTAAGGGGAATGATCATATTTTTAAACGTTATGATTTTTAGGGCGATGTTGTTAGTTTTTCAACAGTGAACAGCTTCTTCTAATTTTTAAATCTTTTAAATCTTTTATACGTGTCTGCATGGAATACTGTTCTCACATAGGGAGTGGAGCTTACGTGAAAATTCGAAATTGCCTTGATTTCACTGGCAAAAACTGAAGTTTTACTAACTTACTAATGATGAGTCCTATCAATTCCAATGAGCTATAAATGACTTAAATCGGTTTAGTCAATCGTTAGCGATCGACATTCAAAGATACTCATGTTTCGCAAACCCCTAAAACTTTGCCGCCACCCTGTGTCATTCCTGGAGCGAAATTTCATTTTTCGAAAGAAATGGTATTTTTATTTCGTCATTGGTTATCTGTGTATGAAATTTCATCGAAATCGTAGGGGGTCAGTCCGGATGCTAGAACAAATGCTGTTTCAAGTGTGGTCATTAAAAAGAATACTTTAATTAAATAACATAACCGTTTTTTATTTTCTATAATTTAATAATTTAACACAGAAATCATAATTCATTGAAGTCACAACACAAACACAAGATAGATGTATGCATATATAGGATTTCAATTCCAAAATAAACCATTTAAAGTTCAATCCAAACTTTCCCTAAAATAGAACAAACGTTATCCAATTCAAATAAAACATTTTCCAAAGTAAATTAAACATTTTCAATTGCAAATAAAACTTTTATTTAAATCAAATAAAGCTTTTCCCAATTCAAAAAAAACTTTTAAAAAACAAAAAAAAACTTTTCCAAATTCAAAAAAAACATTTAAAAAAAACATTTAAATAAACAATTTAACGGCGAAATTCTACATTAACAACCTGTTTTCGTAATACACCCAATTCTGTTTTTACACGGTAGATACGTTCCATGAAAAGACGTGTAAAAAAAAACCGTGCATAAAAAGACATGCAGTACATAGAAAAAAAGGGGATTGGTTCCATATCCTTTATTTCTGTAAAAAATGGGTAATATAAAATTATTCGTACAAAAAAACTATTAGATAGTCTATATAAAAGCTAAATTAAATTTTTATGTGCATGCAAGCAAAGTTTATTTCATAAAAAAACAAAAACTAAATAAATAAAAATAAAAACAAATTATCACAAGTTCAGGAACAATTGGTACATAATCCACTTCTTAAAGATTAAAATAAATTAAAATCGTTATAAATTCATAAACAAAAAATTAAAAACAATCAAAGTGATGAAAACATAGCTCTGTTCGCTATCATCATCGGATATCACACGCGATCGCTTGCGTACCGCTGGTTTAAAATCGATATCATCATTCGAAATATTGTGTATTTCATTATCATGTTCCAAGTGTAATTTTCTCATTGTGGTATCTTCAACAAAATCAGAATTTTCTTTTCCAGACTGAATAGCACTGGATTTGACAATAAATTCGGTTATTATAGCTGTTGTGATCTAGTTTTGGATAGTTCTTTGTATATAATCTTATAATATATATAATAAGATTACGTTTAAACTGTGTAACCCTTTCGCCAATAGGATCGTTAGTGACGAAATGATTTCCTAATTTATTAGTAAGTTGAAGACCTTCTAGAATTAAAGTTGCAGTTAGTGGAACCGGTTGATCACCATCACTGCTGTCTCAATCAACAGTATCTAAAGCAACCTCTATTATTTCGTCTTCATTTAGAACTTACTCAACTAGGAGTTCTTCAATATCATCAAAAGTTAAGTCATCAAAGTTCTATCAACCGACTGCATGGCCAACGTTATTATAGAGGAGTACTCGTTCATATTTTCAGGCACATAATTTTTGCTTTTGATCCATTCTGGCCAAATTGCTTTCCAACATGCGTTTAGGGTCGTAATTCAGATATTGCTAACTCAAAATGTGTGACGCAATATTTACAGAAAACTTTTTCCAAGCATCAATTACTGTGTTTTATCATTATCTATATTGTTCAAAATATACTGGAAAGTACGCTTGATGTAGTAAGTCTTAAATGTAGCGATGATTCCCTGGTCAAGTGGTTGAATTAGGGATGTCGTATTTGGTGATAGGAACAACACCTGTACATTTTGATGTTTCAACTCTTTATGACCCGGAGCGTTTTCCACAATTAGAAGAACTTTGAATTTTAGACCATTTTTGTTCATATATCTTCTAACTTTCGGGACAAAACATTTATTGAACCATTCAGTGAAAATGGCAGTGGTCTCCCATGCTTTTTTATTCGGCATTAAATAAACTGGTAATTTATTAAAGTCGACGCCTTTCATTGATCGAGGTTTAAGTGCGCGATTAACAAGTAGTGGCTTGAGCATGCGGTTTCCTGAAGCATTGCTACAAAATAAAAATGTGACCCGATCCTTTGCTGCCTTAAAACCACTAGCACTCTTTTGAGATTTGGCTACATATGTGCGGTTTGGCATTTTTTTCCAAAATAGACCATTTTCGTCCGCATTAAGGACCTGATACGGACTGTACCCAGCATCAGCAAATATTTTGGCATGTTTCGGTGGAAATTCATTAGCAGCCTTCTGATCTCCATAACCAATTTCTCATTTGATCTTTATATTATGGAGTCCGTGCCTTTCGAGAAATCCTGTTAACCACCCACACTTGCAGAAAATACATAGCTTTTATCATGATTTGTTTGAGAGGATGTAGATGGTTTAAGTTCCTTTATATTCTTGGAAATTCTCAATGCTTTTTCCTTGATTGTATTTCCATCAACTGGTATCCATTTTTGTACATTGTCCTCTATCCATATTAGCAGTGCTTTTTCCATTTTTTCTTTGTGCATCTATTTTGATCCAGGCTCGTTTAAATTTTGTTCAAAAGCATGCTTTACGAACTCTTGGTGATCGAAATTTAACATCAAATCTTGATTTCCTACAAGATTATCGCACTGTTGCTGATCTCGTTGTTTTTATAAATACCGTCACCAGTAGTGGTCGTATGAAATAGACATCATTCATTCATCATTCCCCAACCATATTCTTTTCCCCGTGCACGTCAATCGGTTTGCAAACAGTGCAAACAGTCAAAATGTTGAAATCACTCACTGTCATAGTGACAAAATGCAGAGGGATTTCTTTGTCCGTACATCGATCGTACACAAAATTTTGAAATAGCGTTCAACAACACCTTCAATACATGGACGAATGTAGGACTTATAAATGTGGAGTATTTTATACGGAGTGAAATGTTTTCACATCTATTTAGGAGGCTATTTGTTCGTCACACATACTAATGGAAATATCATTGGGGACCTCGGTCTTTAATCTGAAAACAATCAATAGCTGTAGTTTGGTGGAATTAGAATTGATTAAATTTTTTTTACCCTAATCGGCGACTTTATCTCGGTCCTCGGCCCTTTTCTCCTACAAGGTCCTCGTTTACAAATATAACAAAGTTTCTCCGGGCGAGATTTTTTGTTCATGCATTTTACCTTTGAAGATAGGGGAACGAATGGCTTGTGCAATGTACTGTATATTATCTGCAAAACTATTTGTCGGATTACTGATAATTTTCAACAGGTCGTTTATATATAGATATAAATTAAAAATAGAGTAGGGAATAAAACTGAGCCTTGGAGTACACCAGTAATAATATTTTTAGACTCAGAAGAAAAACTATCGATACCGAAATGTTTTGATCGGTGAGACAATTTTGAATATGCTTTACGTCTACATGAAGTTGGCATGCCTGATTCGATCAAATGCTTTTCAGATGTTTAATGCGATAACGCACGTTTCACCACCTCAATCAAGCATGCTGTTCCAACGACGGGCTACATAGTTCGATAGATCGGTTGTTTATATTAGTAGGGCTTTTCGTATACAATTTGAAATATTAGGTTTTTGGGGAAATGGCTAGCGTGCAGCCAGTTTCAAAGAAAGGTACGAAAACGGATCCAACAAACTACAAACCCATATCAAACTGGTCGATTGTAGCTAAAATATTTGAGAAAAACATTAATTTTAATAATATGAGGTTCTTTGCTAAGTGGTCAAAAATACTTAATGAAGACAATACGGTTTTCGCCGAAAGAAAGAGCGACGAGAAATTTACTTTCTTTGTCAAACATATCTGGAACGAGTCGCTTGAAAATCATAGTAAGACTTTCAGTGCTGTTTAATTGCTACAGCCAAAACATTCAACAAAGTATATGACTTAGACGAGCAAATTATTTCCTGTTTTTAGAGCTTTATATCTGAGCGTAAAATTCAAGTCAATGTCGACGGTTTTTCATCAGATATCTCTTCAACTAATCGATATCTCTTCTCGTTATTCAAATTTCCACTCCATCCCCAACTCTTTCTCTTATCTATTTTGACTTATTAAATTCAACGATTCATTAAATCCATAGTCTTGCTAATGATGCACGCTTCATGCTTCTCCTGAAATACCTAATATATACTCAGCGTTTAATGACATTAGGTCAAATATGATAGAGTCATTAAACATTGATTTAAAAACAGTAATGGAATCGGGTATTGCCAAAAATGTTAAGTTCAACGCGAGCAAAACTCAAGTTTGCTATTTTTCTAGGTTATCAACATCTAATCCATTTCCATTAATTTCCATTTGATTCTTGAAGAATGTGTTTTTTTAACAGAGTGTGACATCTCTGGAATACCTTACTGGCGTTGTTCTTCCCTGATAATTTTCTTCTTGCAAACTTTGAAACTAGCGTTAAAAAATCTTCAAAGAAAATTGATCAACTGTACATACATACTTCTATAAGGAGTAGTCGTAAGATTTTAATGTCGTAAGATTTTCAATAGCGAACAGCTTCTTTTAATATATAAATCATTTATACGTCCCTGCATGGAGTACTGTTCTCACATATGGGGTGTATCTGATTTTAGTAATTTGAAGTAAATTAAGTTTGTTCAGCGCAGAGCTGTTAAACTAATTAGCAACTCAACTCTTAATTAATGAGTTAGATTCCTTGAAGCACAAAAGCAATGTTGATGATCTGAAAATTTTCTATTAATACATTGTGGTTGAACAAACTTCCACTGAGATAAAATCAATTTTACCTGAACTAGCAACCTATCCCATAACACCAGAGCAAATTTTGTAGCCCATCCTTTTACACTTCATATAAAAAGGTGCAAAACTGTTGCTTTTCAGCGTGATTTTTTCAACAGAGTCTCTCATCTATGGAATGTCTGGCCTGCAGCCAAATTCTGTAACTGTGAAGCGGTGAAGTGATAAAAATTTCTTCGTTTCTTTCCATTAAAAAACTTATCACTTCACCGCTTCACAATTACAGAATTTGGCTGCTGCATGGGTTTTCGCTGATAGCTTTAATCCTCAAAATTTTAAAATTAACGTTCATAAACTTCTTAAGCAAACTTAATTTATTCAAACTTAATCCTAATCCCTAGTTGGACATGGTATATCTTCGGATATTCAGAGATGTTAATTTATAATTTATTATAATTAACACTTAACATGCCTTACTTTGGATATAAAAAAAACATATTTTTCTTCAAAATTCAAACCGTGCTATTTCGAATAAAACCGTGTAAAAACGAATTTAAATTTTTATGCCAGACCGTGTTATATCAAAACCGTCTAAAAAAAGAGCGTGTAAAAACAGAATTGGGTGTATGTTGAATGTAGTGAAAGAATTTTGTTAGTCAACAATAGTTGATTTATATAATAATATATATTGGGGATTCTCTGTCAACTCGGCCACCTACCTCTGTCCAAAAATTGGAGCGACCTAAAAAATTCCAGTTAGGCTCATTTTTTAGCTATAACCTTCTAGTTTAATTTTAGCCGTAGCCTTTTTGGAAAATTAAAAATGGCGGACCAGTATGGCGGCTGCAAGTCAACCACCCACCTCAACTCATGTTTCAACAAAAGTTTTCTCTCTTTTGTAACTATTTCCTCGCCATCTCGTTTGAACTTATATAAAATTGTTTTGGCCGTGTTAATATTCAAATTCGCAATACCAAAAGCTTCTTTAATTGTTTTGCTTTCTTCATATTGTTTGATAAAACTTTCTTTTTGATGAGATAAATATTTGAATAGGGACAACGATTCCCTCCGTTTCCATCCTCGCTGGAGCTGTTCACGTCTACACCACTCATTTTAATATTTTAGTTAATATATTATTACCAACATGTTAACTACATCAGAAAATGGTTTCTATTAAATTATCCGATGGCTTTTACAAGTATGACATCAAAAAAAAACATTCTTTCATGTTGAGGTGGGTGGTTGACTTGCAGCTGCCATACTGGTCCGCCATTTTTAATTTTCCAAAAAGGCTATAGCTAAAGTTAAACTAGAAGGTTATAGCTAAAAAATGAGCCTAACTGGAATTTTATAGGTTGCTCCAATTTTTGGACAGAGGGGGGTGGCCGATCTGACAGAGAATCCCAAATTTATATATATTATTATTTATTATATAAATCAACTATTGTTGATTAACAAAACTCTTTCACTACATTCAATATATTATGAAAACAGGTTATTAATATAGAATTTCGCCGTTAAATTGATTATTTAAATGTTTGTTTTAAATGTTTTTTTTGAATTTGGAAAAGTTTTTTTTTGTTTTTTAAAAGTTTTTTTTTAATTTGGAAAAGTTTTATTTGATTTAAATAAAAGTTTTATTTGCAATTGAAAATGTTTAAATTATTTTGGAAAATGTTTTATTTGAATTGGATAAGGTTTATTCTATTTTAGGGAAAGTTTGGATTGAACTTTAAATGGTTTATTTTGGAATTGAAATCCTATAAATAATTGAATTTGCATTATACATTATATAAACACCTACAAGCGAAAATAGATTAAAATAAAGTAAAAATAAAACGAAACAGAGGTAAAACAAAATTACGAATTAAAATTTACAATTAAAAATTTGTGATTACAATTTTTGTAAAACAGCATTTCACCAAAAATTTTGATCAATTGTAATTACAATTTTATCAATTTAACTAAAATTATGGATTTCGGAAGGAAAAAAATTATAAAAATAAATATAATTAGGAACAAAATAAACTGTGTTTGGAAAATGTTTCTTATTTTTCATAAAATAAAAAAGGGCGAGTGAAATTGAATAAAACTTGCTTCTGTAGTACATGTGAAGAAAAACGTGTTCTAGACCGAGTTGTGAAACTTGACCATTTTTGATTTTCCTGAAACTTGGCATATAAGTAGTATGGACAAAATAAAAAATACCACTTATTTTAGAATTTTTTTAAAGTGCATAGTTTGAGCATAGGGGACACCCCAACATTGCTCAAGCATGGTTATACCGATTTCATCAAACTTTTTTTTGTTTGATAGATGATTAGTTAGTCGTTTGAAAAAAAATTAATTATTTTTTTTGTAATTAATTTTTAAATAAAAATATTAAAAAAAATTTTTTTAAAGATGGCGCTAGGGTCGTGGACAATTGGAATTTAAAAAAATTTTTGTCTGAAAATAGTTTTATCCTTACTCTTAAATATATCAAATTTACAAAGAAGTGCTAATTCATGTTTTCGAGATATTTAATTTTAGAGATGTTTAGTCCGTTTAAAATCCTAATTGTTCTTTATTTTTTTAACAATTTTTATCAACAAAAAATTTTAACCACTGAAGTTCGAATAAATGATAAAAAATTCGAATTTTAGTTCGACCAAAAATCTTTAAAATTAAATATCTCAAGTGCACGAATTAACACCTCTATGTAAATTTGATATATTTTAAAGTAAAGATAGAACTACTTCTAAAAAAAAATTAAAATTTAGTCGAATATAAAATTTTTTGTTAATGGAAGTTGTTCGAAAAAATGATGAAAAATTAGAACTTTAGTCGTACTAAAAATCATTAAAATAGTTAACAATCTCAAGAACAAAAATGAACACCTCTTTGTAAATTTGATATATTTTAGAGTAAGGATAACACTATTTTCAAAAAAAAAATCGGTATAGCCGTTTTTGAGCAATTTAATTTCAAAGTTACATCCGATTGGCAGAATTTTCATCTTTCATGCAACATGCCCCGTATGCTCACTCACACTATGCACTTTAAAAAAATTATAAAATAAGTTGTATTTCTTATTTTGTACATACTACTTATATGCCAAGTTTCAGAAAAATCAAAAATGGTCAAGTTCAAATCTCGACTTTTTCACCTGCGTAGATCTCGTTTTTAGGGTTCCGTTTTTTATACGGAACACTATTGGTGAGAGTAAAACGTGTTTTTCACATTATTTCGATTATCTCTATTAATATACATCCAATGAACTTGAAATTTGGCATGCGTATGAAACTAATCTGTCCACACAAGATGAGGTGTTAAAAAAAAACAAAATGGATTTCGTATGGTTAACAGGGTTACGATGTGAGGCCTTTGAGAAAATTCATTTTTATATCGAGTCAAGTAGGGTATCATATGAAAGGGCTTCACTTCAGTATTTCTAAAAAATATATTTTGGAATTTTACACCCTACTATTTTTTGTGTAAATCTAAATAATAGCGTTTTCTGTATGTTTCCTTTTCTTAATTAGCTCCGAGCCTAAGCAATCGAAAATCTTAAAAAGTATTTTGAATGATAGAAAAATTAGTAAGTTTTTAAAGAAAAATATAGTAAAGTACCACATACTAATAACTATACTTATAAAGGGGGTGGATATGAGAAGGGGTAAAAACATCATTTAAAACCTGGTCAAGTGGGGTGTCATTTAAAAGAGCATCAAAATTAAGAAACATTACAATTTTTTTTAGAATTTTGCGATGCACCGTTTTTGAATTATTCTCAAAAAAGTACAACAAAAAGTTGGTACCCCCCTATACGTTTCTTCGTTGATTGACAGAAAAATTTTTAAAAAATCATGGAGATAGGAAATTTGATAAACCCTTAACGAAAAATATAGTGAAGCCTCAAGTGATTTTATTTCTATGTGTTTAGGGGATGGGAGTGGGGAAGGGTGAAAAAAAAGTTTTTTGACCCGGTCAAGTGGGGTGTCATTTGAAAGAGCACCAAAATTAAGGAACATTATAATTTTTTTTAGAATTTTGCGATGTACCGTTTTTGAATTATTCTCAAAAAAGTGTAACATTGTCAATTCAGATATCAACTTTGATCTTTTATTTGGTTATTTGTTGGAATTTTTTTTTTGAGGATTGTTTTTCAGATTTATTTTTAGATTTAATTGTAATTTTAAATGGCGAAATTATCTATCAGTTTTGCTAATATAAGAGGATTGAACGTCAATCTTAATGCGGTGCACCTTTATCTTGAAAATCTTAAGCCTGATATTCTTTTTTTAACGGAAACGATTATCAGCGCGAGAGCTGTATCGTTGGACAAAACTAAATATGTTTGTCCTAACTATGAGCTTGAATCTTCATTCTACTTTAAGCATGGTGTTTGTGCGTTTATTAGAAATTCTGTACCATATGTGAGAATAAATAATTTTGAATTAAATTCAAAATTTCACAATATGGTTTCTCTTAAGATTGCCTGCTCTAATCAAACTCTGTTTGTCTTTGGATTGTATCGCTCGCCCAACTCACCGGAGAACATAAATTTATTTCATGACCTATCTGAAAAGATAGATAGGTTGACTATATATCCTAACGCTACAATTATAATTCTTGGTGATTTCAATGTTCATAATAAAGAATGGCTTACACACAGCTCTAAAACTGATGAATTAGGTAAAGAAGCTGAACTTTTTGCTCTTTATCATAATTTCACTCAGATAATAGATCAGCCTACCAGGGTTCCTGATATTCCTGGCCAAAGTGGTAACTTGCTCGATTTGTTTTTGATAAATGAACCTTCGTTGGTTCAATTTAAAGTATCAGAGCCTTTGGGTGGATCAGATCATAATTTGATCTCCACACATTTAAATATACAAGTACCTAAACAGTTTAAAGCTAATCCTCGTCTTGTTTGGGATTATAAAGCTGCAAATTGGCAGGGACTTAGAGATTTTTTTAAATGGTTTCCCTGGAAACGCAACTGTCTTTTCAGCCAAGATCCAAACATCGTTGCTTCCAATTTTTCAGAAATAATACACATGGGTATGCGCAGGTTTATTCCAAATAGTTTGATTGTTCCGAAGGTTGATCGATGGTTTTCAAGTAATTGTAAAAAAGCAATTAAAATTAAAAAAAAGGCTTTTAAAAAGTTTATTCAAAACAAATCTGATGAAAACCTCAGATTATACCGAATAGAAAGAAATTTATGTAGAAAATTAATAGATGCAGAGAAACATCTATTTATTAGGAAAAAAGCTAATAAATTTGCTGAGCACCCTACTGGTTCACGAAATTTTTATAAAGCCGTCAAGGCTGTTCAAGGAAATTTTTGTAAGTCTTCTATACCTCCTCTTATTGATAACGATATGCCTGTTATTGACCCTAAAGAAAAAGCTAATTTATTGGGTAACTGTTTCTCGTTAAATTCAACATTAGTAGAACCCAATTTCCTACCTAGACCAATTCCTAGAATTTCTAACAAAATGGGGCGGATAATTTTTCGTAAAAATGTCATTCGGAAAATGCTCTTACAAATCAATACTAATAAGGCATCTGGACCTGATAGTATTCCTCCAATTATCCTTAAAACTTTTGCTAAGGAGTTAGCACCAATCCTAACTAAAATTTTCTATTTGTCATATAAGAAAGGAATTTTTCCTGATATATGGAAAATTGCTAGTGTACAACCAGTTCCAAAGAAAGGTACTAAAACGGATCCAAGAAACTATAGACCTATATCAATTTTGTCGGTTGTTTCTAAAGTATTTGAGAAATATGTTAATTTTAATATTATGAGCTTCTTAGAGTCGTCAAAATTACTTAAAGAAAGACAATACGGATTCCGTAAAGGAAGAGCGACGGGAGATTTACTTTCTTATGTCACGCATATCTGGAACAAGTCGCTTGAAAACCATGGTGAGACTTTTGGCGTTGCTCTTGATATTACCAAAGCATTTGATAAAGTATGGCACAATAATCTTATTTGCAAATTGAGATGCTACGGCTTAGATGAACAACTTATTTCTTGGTTACAAAGCTTTATTTCCGAGCGCAAATTCCGGGTCAATGTTGATGGTGTTTCATCGAATATCTTTTCAACTAATGCTGGTGTTCCTCAAGGTTCCGCTTTATCACCTACTCTTTTTCTTCTCTATATTAATGACTTGCTAGATGCAACAATTAATCCCATCCATAGTTTTGCTGATGATAGCACACTTCATGCGTAACATGAAATGCCAAATTTGTATGCACCATCAAATCTTAATGTCGCTAGATCAGATTTGATAGAGTCATTAAATATTGATTTAAAGACCATCTTAGATTGGGGAGTTGCTAACAGTGTTGAATTCAACACAAGTAAAACTCAAGTTTGTCATTTTTCTAGGTTATCAACACCTAATCCGTTTTTATTAAAGTTTGATTCAAATGATCTTCAAGAGAAAGAATCTATTAAACTTCTAGGAGTTGAGATTGAAAATAATATGAAATGGAATTCTCATATTTTTAACCTAGCTAAGAACGCTGTACAAAAATTAGGATTCTTGGGTCGTTGTCGTAAGGTTTTTAATAGCGAGCAGCTTCTTTTAAGATATAAATCATTTATTCGTCCCTGCATGGAGTATTGCTCTCACATATGGGGTGGAGCCTACATAAGTAGCTTAAAATGTCTTGATTCTATACAACGGAGAGCTGTTAAATTGATCGGCAACTCGACTCTTACTAACGAGCTTGATTCCTTGCAACATAGAAGAGACGTCGCTGATTTGACGGTATTTTACAAGTATATTATGGACGAACGGGCGTCTACGGAGATCGAATCGATTTTGCCTGAACCAGCAAACTTCGCACGTTTCACCAGAGCATCAATAGCAGCCCATCCTTTTACGGTTCAAGTGACAAGGTGTAGAACTGTCGCTTTTCAACGCGATTTTTGTAACAGAGTTTCTCATCTCTGGAATGCCTTACCGGCGTGGGTCTTTCCTGATAATTTTAATCCTCAAAACTTTAAGATCAACGTTAATAAATTCCTGAAAGAAAATTGAATAATACTTTCGAACCCTAGTTCCCTAGTTAGCATGGTATCTTCGGATATTCAGAGACGTTGATCTATATTGGTTAACACTAAACATGCCTAACATTGAATAAAAAAAAAAAAAAAAAAAAAAAAAACAAACAGTTGGTCCCCCCCTATACGTTTCTTCGTTGATTGACAGAAAAATTTGAAAAAAATCATGGAGATAGGAAATTTGATAAACCCTTAACGAAAAATATAGCAAAGCTTCAAGTGATTTTATTTCTATGTGTTTAGGGGATGGGAGTGTGGATGGGTGAAAAAAAGGTTTTTTGACCCGGTCAAGTAGGGTGTCATTTGAGCACTAAAAGAGCATCAAAATTTAGAAACATTACAATTTTGTTTAGAATTTTGCGATGCACCGTTTTTGAATTATTCTCAAAAAAGTGCAACAAAAAGTTGGTCCCCCCCCTATACGTTTTTTCGTTGATTAACAGAAAAATTAGAAAAAAATCATAGAGATAGGAAATTCAATAAACCCTTAACGAAAAATATAGCGAAGCTTCAAGTGATTTTATTTCTGTGTTTAGGGGATGGGAGTAGGGGAAGTGTGAAAAAAAGGTTTTTTGACCCGGTCAAGTGGGGTGTCATTTGAAAGAGCACCAAAATTGAGAACAATTACAATTTATTTTAGAATTTTGCGATGCACCGTTTTTGAATTATAGTCGAAAAAGTGCAACAAAAAGTTGGTCCCACCCTATACGTTTCTTCGTTGATTGACAGAAAAATTTGAAAAAATTCATAGAGATAGGAAATTTGATAAACCCTTAACGAAAAATACAGCGAAGCCTCAAGTGATTTTATTTCTATGTGTTTAGGGGATAGGAGTGGAAAAGGGTGATATGTTTTTTGGCTCGCATGAGTCATTTAAAAAAACACCAAAATTAAGAAAAATCACAATTTTTTTTAGAATTTTGCGATGCACCGTTTTTGAATTATTGTCAAAAAAGTCCTATTGTTAGTGTTAACACCACCCAAACCCTAAATTCCGTCGTTGATTAACAGAATTGAGTCGTTCCTTAGCTACCATAAACAGCTATGGATAACATTTAACCTAAAGTAATATTAGGTAGATTTCATATAAAAATCTACCTATTGCAATGGGCTTCATCTCGGAATTTCGGAAAAATTTTTGTGCCAAACGACTATATATGATAAGCGGAGACAAAAAAACAAAAAAAAAAAAAATTTATATATATATATATATATATATATATATAAACGATATGAGATATAACGAAAACGACCGGCACTCTCACGGTCGCATTTGTTGAGGTAGATCAAAAAAATTTTCTGTACTTGTGTGTTTTAATAATATCTTGGACAAGTTCGTGAATCAGCAAAATCCGACTCGTGGTTAAGAAACTAGAGGCTTTTTTCTGAAAAAAATTGATTTTTTAAAACCGTTATAACGGCCGTTTGGATACTAATATTTCAAAAAATTTAACAAATTTATAATCTTTGGAATCTTTTTTATCAATTTGTTTTAAATCTAGACCTCTGCAGTTAGAGGTTCCTGAGTGAGCGACTCCAACAAAAAAGTTTGCAAAAATAAATTTTTTTTTTAAACAACCGGCACTCTCACGGTCGCATTTATAAGGCCAGATCAAAAAACCTTTTCTAAACATGTGCGTTTTATTAATATCTTGGACAAGTTCGTAAATCAGCCCAATCCAACACATGGTTAAGAAACTAGAAGCTTTATACTAGAAAAAAACTATGTTTTTTAGATCCGTTATAACGGCCGTTTGGATTCTAATATTTTTAAAAACTTCATAAATTTAGAATCTTTGAAACCTTTTTAATCAGTTTCTTTCAAAAAAAAGATCTCTGCGGTTGGAGGTTTCTGAGTGAGCGGCTCCAACAAAAAAGCTTGTAAAACACAAAATGCGTTTGAATCAACCGGCGCTCTCACGGTTGCATTTGTGGAGCCAGACCAAAAAACCTTTCTGAAAAATGTGTGTTTTATTAATATCTTGGACAAGTTCGTAAATCAAAAAAATCTGACACATGGTTAAGGAACTATAGGCTTTATACTAGAAAAAAAGTGGTTTTTTAATCCGTTATAACGGCCGTTTGGATACTAATATTTTTAAAATCTTCATAAATTTAGAATCTGTGAAAATATTTTAATCCATTTCTTATATTTATAAACCTCTGCAGTTAGAGGTTTTTGACTTGTTGGCTTCAACAAAAAAGTTTGCAGCAATCCCCAACTACAATTTCCAAAAACCTTATAACAGTCAATGTCAACCTTATAACAGTCAAAAAAATAAAAGATTTGAATAGAAAAAATTATTTTTTTTTTCTTAGAAATAAACTTTTTTGATATTTTGCAGTAATTGCACGACATATGATATAGAGTAGGTTTGTGTCATAAATTGTCACACACATGTTCTGTGGTAGATTTGATATTTGTTTGTTGCAAAATTGGATAAATATAATTTTGCTTGTAGGTAGCTAATTTTCTTTTTAAAATTTGTTCGATATCTGTTTGAAATTAGTTTGTTTTGTTTAAACTAATCTGATACATAAGATTCTACTGGCACACAAAACTGTCTGATCTCGAAATCTACCTATTTCTAGCGGATATACGTGCCGCTTGGACTTTTTTTTTATATCATTTCGATCAATTTAGATGAGATTGACATTTACTATTGATATTTACGATGAACCATCTATTATTTATGTGTCTATGATCTGGCAATATAAACCCTTTACAATACAACTTTATGTTAATTATTTTGATATTCTTTTCTTTACATTCACGGCACCCTTGACGAGCGAATTTTATTCGCACTTGTCTGACTTTTTTTATCATGTACTGATTGCGAAAAAGACAATAAAGGCGTGAAAAGTAGGGTTTTTCAAACGGGATCCCGGGATCCCGTTTCTCCGGGATCCCGGGGGTAAATTTTCATCCCGTTTTCCCGGGATTTCATCCCGGGTATCCCGCTAATTTTTATTAACATTTTTTTGTACATTTTTCACAGATATTAAAAGTTTACTCACTCGAAAATCGAGTAGTTTTTAATTCTTTTCTCTCTGTAATAATTAATTTCGTTCAAAATTAGGTAAATGTTTTTTTTGACACATATGGTATCATGGTTTTTTTGTATGTTTTTTTTGACACATATAAACACAACAAATTAAAACCAATAAAACTTAAAATAGGTAGATTTTTCTAAGAAATCTACCTAAAACTTGCGCTTCATTTCTCTTAATTTATGTTTAATGGTTCTCTTGGCGGATGGTGTTCAATGGATGGTTCAATGGACGTTTCGTCACGAAAATTCGGATAAAATTGAGTGATGGCGCCATTGACCACCTAGTTTTTTGAAAAATTGTTTAAAAATTAGTATTATGAATTTACTTTTGTTTTGTTTTTATGTATTCTTTTTTATTTAATTTTTGCAGTTTTTTTAATTAAAAATAATTTAAATTTAAAAATCAATAGCGCATTTTTTGTGCTGTTTTCATTTTACACATTTTTCTACCACCCAATTAGAAAAATCTAGCTTTTTAGTGTTTCCTGGGATTTCCCGTGATCCCGGGAATTTAATATTTTTTGTCCCGGCTTTCCGGGATTTGAATTTTTACGGGAAATGAGAAACCCTAGTGAAAAGTATAGTATGGTAAACATCAAAAAAGTCAACGATAGTAAGTTAATTAAAGTTTAATACAATGCAATTAATTACTTGAATAGTAAAAACTATTATCACCAGTTGAAAATAGATATATCAAAAACTTTAGAATTTTAAGGTGATTTTTGTTGCAAACTAATAAATTTGGATATAATATTGTGAGTGCAGCACAGTTAATCCACTATGGCAAGTCTGCAACTCAGAGACTCTTGTATTTGAAAAAAGACGTAGGTAATGAACTTTTTTGAATGTTGATGGTGTCAGTCAAATTATTCAGACTTGTTTGTTTTTCTACCACCTGAATTATTTTGAGATCAAAGCAAATTTGAAATTGCACGAAAAATATTATGTAACTTGAGTTAAATATATTTGTAATTGGTACCTTACATGACTAGGAAAAACTCTCATTCCGCAAGAATAAAATTATGAATACTGGACACATATAGCTATATTTTTCTTTCACATTTTTCATTCTAACATTTCTATAAGTGTGATTTTTTTGGAACATGCATTTCGTTTGGAACTAAGTGATGCCATATTTTTTAAATATTTCAAAAGCTGATGAAAAACGAGATCTACTCAAAATTTAAACTTGACCTATTTTGATCTTTCTGAAATTTGATATATAAGTATTATGGTGCATAGTTTGAGCATAGAGGGCACCCCAACATGCATGAAAAATGTTAATTCTGCCAATCCGATGTAAATTTGAAATTAAATTGCCCAAGAATGGCTGTACCGATGTCATCAAAAATTTTTTTGTTTGATAAGTGATTTGTAAATCGTTTGAAAAAAATTAATTAAGATTTTTTTGTAATTAACTTTAAAACTTAAATTTAAAAAAAAATATTTTAAAGATGGTGCTAGGGTTGAAGATCTATTTGAATTTAATTTATTCTTTTTTAAACAATTCTATCCTTACTTTGAAATATATCAAATTTACAAATAGGCGTTAATTCATGTTCTTGAGAAATTTAATTTTAAAGATTTTTAGTCCGACTAAAATTCTAATTATTCATTATTGTTTCCAACAATTTTTATCAACAAAAAATTTTAACCACTGAAGTTCGAAAGATGAAACGGTTTAAAAAAAAATTAAATTCCAATTTATCTTCGACCATAGCATAAAAGAGTTTTTTTAATGTTTGAATTTTAAAATTAACTACAAAAACAGGTTATTAATTTTTTTTAGACTATTAACAGACAATTAAAACCGGTATACCCGTTCGAAATTTAATTTCAAAGATACATCGGATATTTTATTTTTCATGCATGTTGGGTGCCCTCTATGCTCAAGCTATGCACTTCAAAAAATTGTTAAATTATTCGAATTTTTAATATATTCATTTTACTTATATGCCAAGTTTCAGGAAAATGAAAAAGGTCAAGTTTTCACAATTTGGTCTAGAATACGTTTTTCTTCAGCTGTGCATTGTAAAATTAAAATTTAGATTGGTACTTAAATTCTTTTATTCGCCATCCGACTTGCCTAAAAAATATTTTTTTCTTTTTTGCATTCCTACCCCTCCCCCATATATTTGTTAGATACACCACACACACTAATCTTTGCATTGGAAATATATTAAATTTTCTATCTTTGTAATTTTTTTTTTAAATTTTCGTTCTATTAAATTCGCGAGGAAGGGAAGAAAAATACCGAAAGTTTAAATTTTAAGAAAAACTTTCTAAACAAAAATATTAAAATATATTTTTTAACAATCCTGCAGCCAAATTGTGAAACTGTGACGTGGCGAAGTGTTAAACATTTCTTCATTTCTTTTCAATTGAAAATTTATCACTTTATCACATCACAGTAACAGAATTTGGCCGCAGATCGATAAGAAAAGTAGTTAAAAGATCAAACGTTTGTAGCAAATATTTCTAAACTTAATTCTAAATTATATAAAGACTGGTGGTGCTGGCTCCCAATTTAAATAATTTCTTTTTATGGTTTCGTTTAAAAAAATATAATCTTATTAATTAATTGTTTGTCGTCAAATTTAGCTCCTTTTGACTTGAAATAAATATTTGTGGAAACGGCCGAAGGACGGTTGGCAGACAGTCATACATTTTTTTTGTTGCTTTTTTAGAATCAGAAGGTCCTAAAATGTCGAGAAATTCCAAAAAAAGTGGGGGTAAGAATTTCAGTTTTGGCTCATGAATGTAATACTTAGGTTTTTTCAAAACCGAAGTAATTTTTTCAAAACCGAAGTAAAACAATAAAGGTCATCTAAAACATATATCACTGTGATTCATTTATTTCTAAGTGTTGTGAGCTATAAAATTATACTTTTAAATAATACTTTATATAGGGTATTATATGAAAAAATGATGGTTGAATAGCCAAATTCTGCAACTGTAAAGCGATCAAGATCTCTTGATTTTTAATTGAAAATAAATGAAGAAATTTTTAACACCGCCACTTCACAGTTACAGAATTTGTTTGCTGCATACTGTAGATTTTACAATATCGTATGTGTCTTTTATACTGTGGTTTCATAATCGCCGAAAATGTCAAGTTATTTTTGTTTTGGCGACTGTATTAATAACCCCATCTTTGATAAAATATTTTTCATATTTGATGATTTGATAATTTGATAATAAACTGTACCGAAATTTATTGGACTACAATAACCTTTTTTTCGTTTTAAAATCAAACTAAGGGACTGTACACCATTTTTTGACCGCTTTCCGCATCATCGTAACAAAACCTATCAAGACACAAAAAATGCTTTGCTCCCACCGTAGCAAATTTGCAAACCACCTTTCCTTCTAAATTCGTTATTTATAAACATTCTTTAAAATTATTTGCCTAGCCTAAAACTATTTGCAATCACTAGAACTTTATCAAAACTTAAAATTTAAAATATATGCACTATCAATTAACGTTAAATTTTATATTTTCTAAAATCACAATTATACACACGTCTCTTCGGGTGTAGAATTGTGATTACAATTTAACAATATTGTTAATACATCAATTTTCCGTGAAACCGAAACATTAACAATTAACAAAATTTGTAGTTGTAGCATAGAAAAATAAACTATAAGAAGCATTATTGGTAAACGAAAAACTCGTATATCAAAAAATAGAACAAAAATGTTTAATTTTTACGATGGAAACAAAGGTGAAGAGTCTAGCATTAACCATAAATATATATTGCATTCTTTCTGTCTTATATGATAGAATAAACATGACAAATCAAAATAAAAAAAGAGAAAAATTTATATGTATTTGAAATTTCTTTTGCTTTTTATATTCTATTTTACTAATGAGACAACAAAAATGCGATGGTAAAATACAATTAATAATAAAAAAAAAACTCGCATGTATTAGTGTTTCCTTTGGCATGTTTATTTAAATATGTAAGGTTTTTAGAATTCATTGATAATTTTGGTTTGTTTTTGTAAGTTAAAAATGGTCAAAATAATATTTCAAGTTTTGAAGAATTTGGGTGACGCGTTGTTGTTGTTGGCTACATAGATTGATATTTGATTTATTTTTCATCTTTCAAATGCACTTTAACCATATGTTTAGGTTGTTGACTTTAGTCAATTTTTTTTCGTCAGAAATTGATTTAATTTGTTTTGGTTGTGTAGGATAAAAATATTTTTAAATTTCAAAATCTATGTGCTTATTAAAATTTGTATCAATTTAATGTTTTAAATTTTAATACATGAGTTCTAAAAGAATAGATTATGAAATTTAAAAATATTTTTTCTAATAATTTGTCTTATGATAACGTTAAACAAATTGGGTTTAAAGTAGTTATGCGGTTATGTGTTTTAAAAACTTTTTTACTTTATATGGCTCAAAAATACATTTACCTTAAAATTAATGTTTAATCATATCAAAGCGATACAGTAGATCGTTGTTTGTGATAGTAGCCGTGTTCGATTTGACTGAAGCAACTGAATCAACTGAAGAATTAAATGCAATTGTTGTTGTTTTTTCAGTTGTTTCAGTCAAATCGAACGCACCTATAATTATAACATCTGCAGCCAAATTCTGTGACTGTGAAGTGGTGAAGTGTTAAAAATTTCTTTATTTCGATTTTATCACCAAAGTTTTATCATTTCAACTTTTAAATTTTTTGCGTTTCTATATGCAATTTATGTGCGATGTAAGTGTTAAAAAATCTTATAGTAAGTAGGCGACTCACTAAATATCAAACGTCAATGCATAAAATTTTCATTGATTGATTTATTTAATAGAATTATTATAAAAAATCCTTTATTTATTATTTTCAAAATAAATTTTTTTTTGTGAACAAAATATAATGGTTGAGCGAAATTAATTTTTAATTGAATTAAATAAAAGATTTGTTCAATTAATTCATGCCGTCAGTTATGCAAAGACATATTTATGAGAAATGCTGAAATAAACCTGATGTCAAGTATATTGCTATTTTTTGCAGATAAGACTTATTTTGACTCTAGTGGGTTCATAATTAAGGTTCTAATCTAACAACAGGAATTTGTTCCTCTATTGTTCAAGAAATATAGATTTTGAAAGAATTCTATATCTCATTAGAAGTATGTTATATTACCGTTCTGGATAAAAAGTAATATTTGGTAAATTTCCATCACGACTACGATAGCAGACGTCGATCTTTTTAACAATATTCTGAACACACTTCTGCATAATTGTTGAGATAGAGACAGATGACGTCTTCAATGGTAGTGGGCTCTTGCATTATTTGTAATTGACAGTTTCATTTTTAAAAAACATGAAGTTCAAGAAAACAATACATAAACCTACGACAAACATGAGCGTTTTGATACATGAAATGTATATCTAGTTGACTATAGTTATTTTATATATACATATAGTTATTATATATATACATATAGATATTTTAATTCCGAACTACGGTCTAAAACACATAAATACCAATCATTTTGAATAACACAATTTAAACATCAATTTAACTATATTTAAATATTTTCGAAGTTAAATTTGAAAAAAAAATTTTTGATGTTATTTTGAAATCTGAAATAAACAAATCACATTGGTGTAATTGTGTTTTTTGGCATAATGGCGTTAGCAACAAAAGAATCCATTTTATTTTATCACTAACCAAAAGTCAGTGTTAACATTTCACTAATTTAGATTTTTTTACGGTGAAGTGATAAAAAATTTATCACTTCACCGCTTCACAGTTACAGAATTTGGCTGCTGATGTTCTAAATAATATGATATAAGTTTATCCTTTGAGCTGCTTGTTTTAGGTAGATTTCATATAAAATCTTCCTATTGCAATGGGAATTCTTGGAGTTCCGGATAAAATTTTAACAAAATGAATTTATTAGGCGTCGTATTGTTCGAGGAGAAACATATTTTTAATGCCGGGTGAAAAACACGTGAAATCAGCAAGGTCTGGAAATGAGGTTTTAATTTTGTATAATTAGGTATTGGAATTCGTTGACATCAATAAAAAAAGTTTTCTGCGTTTTTAGTTTTTTTTTAACCCTGTCTAAGATACAGGGTGTTGAAAAATCAAGAAATTGCTCGACCCTGGTGTATTGAAATGGCTCTACAGTCAAAACTACTGGACTGATTTTAATGTTATATAACTCAAAATGTATGTATTAAACAGAGCTAATCAAAATAATAATTCACATTATATGAACTTGAACACTTTCTTTTAGAAACATAACGGTAAAAAATTCAAATTCGATTTTCTAGAAATGCGTATTTTTAAAATTTTTTATTTTTTAATATGTAAAAGGTACATATGTTACTAACATTGTATAAAAAATTCAGGAGGGGAAAATTTTTTGTTTTTCTTTATTAATTTTATTGCAACACGCCTTAAAATGTTTCATCATAAAAAAAGTGGAGTTAAAAAATGAACAGTGTTTTTTGGATTTACATATATGTTTTTATAATAAATTTTTAATTTTAACTCAAAATAAATATTTTACACATTTTTTATCATTTATTTAATTTTACATTCCTAAATTCCGTAGAGTTAGAATAACGTCTAGCTAAGATTGATCCATCATTTGTTGGAATGTATGAGTGATATCCTCGTGTTCCAGGAATTGTTTTTAAATTGGCGTATCTATCAGCTAGTCGATTTCATTTCGCAAACAAAGAAATCTCTCTGCATTCTGTCACTATATGACAGTTGTGAGTGAGGGATCTCAACAGTTTGACTGTTTGCAGGCATAATGGATTTGATTTCATCTGAACTCTACTGATGAAGATATTTATAAAAAACAACGAGATCAGACCAATCAGTTCATAACCAAACTTCTCTTCTATCCGTCTGTAATGAAAGACGATAAAAATGATCAATAATTTATTATCTATATTATTTATATCTCTATATTATGTATTTATTATAAAATATATTATGAACGTATTATATTATATTATATTATTTAATATAATCAAGCAATCATTGACTTCGTTCGGACCATATTATCGATAATATTATAACACTATGTTAGATAATTTTATTTAGCGTATGGATACATTTGTACAGTAATAAAAAAACAAAGTTAACAGTCAATGAAACTCAAATTTCAACGTCGAGATTTTTCAGCCATTCGAGTGCATTCGGTGTTGCGTCGATAAAATCTGTTATTGGTCCTTGATATTGTAATTGCTTATTTTTGTGCTCCACAATCACAAGACGGTGACGTTACTACTCCCCATTTGTAAAAAGAATCAGCACATCTTCCATTTAATGTTCGGATTCTGTTCAATTTCACCCAAAAATTACGTGGAATGTCAAATCCATTCAATTCGATTTTGGGGTCTGGTATGTCCAGTAATAATGAATTATTAGACTTGAAAGATGTCCATCCATTTTCCATGATTCTTTTTTGTCAAAATTACTTGCTTTGAGTTTTTCAAAGAAAAATGCAGGTGGGTTACGAGATTTCAATCGATGAAAATTTGGTGTAACGAGATCTTTATATGCTGGAAGTAGTTGATTGTCCATTATTTTACCATATTCTTTTAATAAGGCCTGAGATCGTCGCAAATGCGGAGGTTCAATATTTGATAAAACTGGAAGCCATTCTATTGGTGTCGGGTTGATTTCTCCGGTGATAATACGCATTGTTGTTCTTAGTTGTACATCGATTTTGGTTGCGTGTGTACTTTTCAGCCAAACAGGCGCACAATATTAAGCTGAGGAGAAAACTAGAGCCATAGCAGATGTTCTCAATACATTCGCAGAAGCTCACCATGTTGATCCCGCAAGTTTTTGTATGATATTATTTCTTGTCTTTAATTTGGCCTCAAGCTTCAAGCAATTTTATTTGTGTGTAAGTGATCTGTCCAATGTGTGACCCAAATATTTCGGATTATAGTTATGTGTAACTTGTGTTCCGTTAAAATTGACCCAACAAACTTCAGTTTTATCCATGCTTGGACATAATCTCCATTTCTTGAAAAAATTTCCCAGTATTATTAGATCTTCCTCCAAAATGTTTTCAGTAATTGAAAATTGATTGATTGAGTTGAAATAAGTTGAGTTTAAAGTAATTGAAAATTGATTCTTGGTTGAGTTATTGGTAAATCGATCACGTAAATGTTGAAAAATAATGGAGCCAATACTGATCCTTGTGGAGACCATTACTCAATTTCCTGAAAGAACTCTTCTCATTGTTTCGATAGACTTGGAAAAGGCGATTTGTGAGCATATTGTTGATTACTTGAGCAATTTTAAGGCATGGAATAATATTGAGCAGCTTATATATTAAGCCTTTTCGCCAAACGGTGTCATAAGCCGCTGTTAGGTCTATGAAAACAACAGACGTTTTTATTTTTTTTTGGAACCCAAGTTCGATATAGTTGGTTAGTGGCAATACTTGATCTGTGCAATTGCGTCCACGTGTGGTAATATTGCAGTTTCCATTATGTAAAAGAGAGCAAGCCATTTTCTGGTATTTTTTCCGCAATTTTTAAGGAATTATGGATAGACATTATCGAAGCCAGCTGCTTTGTCCGATTATGAAGCTGCAATCTCTTTGATGGTGAAAGGGCGACAATATTCGGAAGATCTTGGTGTGTTTCGTTTCAAGTTTTTAAGATTTAAGAGAACGGTTTTTGAAAGTTCTTTATGTGGTTCAACTCTTGACATGTTTACTATCCTGTTCGCTATTAAATTTGGATGTATGTTTGTTTTATCAGCAAATTTCTTTTTTCCAGCACCCAATTTTCGTATTTGACTCCATGCTTTTCTACTAGAATGTGTAAAATCCATATTTTCCATAGCAGACTTTCTTGTCGATTAGCATCTAAGGATCTTAATAGATCATCAGCTATTTCTGGGTCTCCACTTTCTTCGAATTCATTGAAAAGCCTTTCACTTTCCTCATTCCATCTTGAAATATATTCCATACGATAGCCTCGCGGTATGAATTTTTTTGCAGCTGTTAGAGTAGCGCCAAGGAAACGTTCGTAGTTCTTTGCAACTGGTGGAATAAATCGTACAGAAGCATCTAAGTCTTTTGAAAAATGCCATGAAGCCTTTAAAAAATTCCATCTAGGTTTCGGTATTGAATGTATCATCGGGATTTGTACTCCAGCCTCTACTATTACTGGTCGATGCTGAGAATGTGGGAAACCCAATAATACTTGTCTTAAAGCATGTATTGGTTGACCTTTAGAATTAGATGAAACGAAACATAGGTCTGGGTTGTAATCTCGGCGCCGTCGGCCGGATTGAAAAATACCAAGGTCTTTCGCGTCGAATATGAGATGCAAGTTTTGCTGTTCAGACCAATTTACAAGTGTGATACCGTTGATGTCATCATTCTGATATTTCCATAGTGTGTGATGGCTGTTAAAGTCACCAATATAGATGCTCGGTTTATCATATGAAGGGAGAACATTAGTCGGCCAGGCTGTGTTTGGTGGTTTATATATATTCATAATATTTGTTCCGCCAACCTCAATTGTTATAATAGAAACATCGTCTGTTGAAGAGGTTTCCACTAGTTTTACATTTTCAGACCACATTTTACATACGTTGCAGTTGCATACGATTTATGAAATGTTGCTCCGATAATTTCATATCCAGGAATTTCACCTCTGGTAACTAAAATTTCGTCTGATGCAATGTGTGTTTCTTAAATGACTGCAATATCTATTTTGTAATCTTTTAGTTGATTCGATAAATGTTCGCATTTCGATTTGCTAGATCCTTCAATATTCAATTGATAGATTCTTGTTATCGGTTCGATTTTTCTTGTATTTTGGTTTGAAATTTGATTTTGATTTTGGTGTGTCATTTCAAACTTGTTTTTCCCTCTGTAATAGCCAGGAGATCAAATAAATGATAGTTTGGCTTCCGATATGATTATGACTATTTTTGATTGTGTACCTTTTAGGCAGTCTATCCTTACAACATTATTTAAATTTAAAATAACAATTTTATGAAAATATTATTTTTATCAAAAATGTTTTGCATCCGATGTCAATGGTTGCTTGATTATATTAAATAATATAATATAATACGTTCATAATATATTTTATAATAAATATATAATATAGATATAGATAATATAGATAATAAATTATTGATCATTTTTATTTAGTGAACCATGAAATATCTATACGACAATATATTCCATGCATCGTTCCGTGCTGTAAAAATAAATCGCAACATACAAGTATGCGGTTTTATCGTCTTCCATTACAGACGAATAAAAGAGAAGTTTGGTTATCAGCTATTGGATTACAGCCGGCTGATTTACAGGTAAAAAATAATTTTATTTGTGCAAAGCATTTCGAACCGGCATATATCGGTAATAGTCGGTTAACAAGAAATGCTGTACCTACCCTTTTTATGTAACATGTAAGCGATTTGAAAGTCTGTAGCAGCTACTCATTTCCAAGTATAAGAGAGACTAATTTTCAAGTTCCTATGCAATCATCTGATGTTGGCACACAATGTGTCAAAACTGATGATGAGATAGAGTTTTTAAATTTAATTAGTACAATAAACTGTTCGCATTGCGAATTTGATAAAAGTCTTGTCAGTGACTGTCAAAATTGTACAAAAAAGTCGAAACAACTCATATCATATAAAAAGGAACTTGAAAATGTCAAAAGAAAATTAAAGTTATCGAGACTTTTGCACAATAAGTGTAAACGGAATTTTAAGTTTTTGAAACTTAAATACCGAAAAAAATGTAGTGCCACTGTTGACAATGTTATTGACAATCTCAATGTGAATGAAAACTCTAAAAATGTTTGTAAGCTTCTGCTCAAGCAAAATTATTCATACAACAAGCATGATAAAAATTTTGCACAATGCTTGTATTATAAATCAGCTGCAACTTACAAGTATTTAAGAGATAGTTTACATTTGAAATTGCCGTCAATTTCATCAATTTACAAGTGGTCTCCCATTAAGTTTATCCCACCGGGTATTAACGAAGTGTTAATGGAGCAACACAACTCTTTTTTTGTAAATTTACCACCAAA
Source organism: Diogma glabrata (assembly GCA_963693315.1). NCBI lineage: Eukaryota > Metazoa > Arthropoda > Insecta > Diptera > Cylindrotomidae > Diogma > Diogma glabrata. Next base: position 188,799,313 of record OY856187.1, on the reverse strand, counting down.
CGACAAAATTTGTGTTTTAAGTTTTGACGAAATTTCAATAAAGCAAGACTTAACACACAATATTTTAATAGATAGGCTGGAAGGATTTTGTGAAGATGGAACCGAAAGAAAAAGTGAGCTAGCCAGTTCAGCTCAAGTTTTATGGTACGATCATTACTTTCGAACTGGAAATATGTCCTTAATTATGTTGTTGTCAACAAATCCTTTACATCCTCAAAATTAAGTGAATTAATTATGAAAAATATTCAGATGTGTGAAGAGAAAATGAGGTTAAATGTAGTTATGATGACTTGTGACCAAGGATCACTAAACATTCAAGCGTACAAAAATCTTGGGATTACGCTTGAAAAGCCATATTTTGAGTTTAATGGTAAGCAAATTTTTGCGCAATTTGATCCACCTCATCTAATAAAGTCTGTTCGGAATGCATTATTAAAATACCCGCTTTCTCATAGGGAACACGGCATAGCTGATATAAATGTTATAAATAAAGTGTTTGAGCATGACACCAACAAAAATTGCAAACTATTGCCTAAACTTTCTAAAAAGCATATAATGCCCAACAACTTCGAGAAAATGAATGTTTCTTTAGCAGCTCAACTGTTAAGTAATACAGTAAGCTGTGCTATTAAGACCATGGATCAAACATGTCCAGAAATTTTAGAAGAACATTTTGATAATGCAAAATCAACAGCAAATTTTATTGAACGGTTCAATAATATATTTGATTGCTTAAACTCGCGAAATTTTTCATCCAGAGCACCCTACGGAGCACCACTTAGAAGAGACAATGCCATCAATGATTATTTAAAAGATAGTTTGATTTATTTGAAAGATTTGAAAATTCTTTCTGAAAATGCAAACTATATTAAATTTATCAAAAACTTACAAATAACGATTAATGCGCAGCTAATGTTAATAGAACATCTAGCCACCACTTATAAGGTGGATTATATATTAACTGGTAAAACCAACCAGGACGCCCTTGAAAACTTTTTTTCAAAGTTGCGGGGTAAAGGTGGCTTTAACTACATGCCTACTTGCAATGAAATCAGAGTTCATTATGCGAACATAATTGTTACAAAACTCATTTTCCAAAGCGAGTACACTAATTGTAAGGCCGATGATGGAAATATGATTGATCTAGAGTGGAATACCTTTAAGGATATATATAAAGAAAGTTTATTGTACGGTGAACCAGAACATGAGGAAATGCCTGAAGGGTGCGAAATAATTTATCAAGCAGATAATGACATTATGAAAACCAATGCTATAACTTATTATGCTGGCTATTGTGCCTTCAAGAAAATACGTTGCAATAAATGTCAGAATAAATTATTAAAAGTTCAAGAGATAACAGCACCAAATGAATCTTTTATAATCGAGAAAACATTTAAAAAGTCTACTCACTATGGATCCTTGCGAGCACCTTCGTTGGAATATTCTAAAATAGCCTGCTTTATACTGACAGTTTTTGAGCAATCATACAAAAGAAAATGCCATTTACCAAACATTTGCACGAATATAACTGAGAAATGCATTGCTATTATAGAAAGGGATTTTCCAAGTTTTATTCCTCCAAAAGAAGATGAGTGCTACGAACACTTAAAATCTTTATTTAAATTTTTTATTTTGGTATTAACCAGAAAAAATTCAAAGTGGTGCGTATTACGAGGAGAATTTAAGGGCTCGAAAAATAAAAATAAATTTGCATCCACCCAAGCGTAAATACGTATTTATAAAATTTTTTATTTTTTCATATGTGAAAGGTACAATATGTTACTAACATTTTATAAAAAATTCAGGAGGATACACCCTGTATCTTAGACAGGGTTAAAAAAAAAACTAAAAACGCAGAAAACTTTTTTTTATTGATGTCAACGAATTCCAATACCTAATTATACAAAATTAAAACCTCATTTCCAGACCTTACTGATTTCGCGTGTTTTTCACCCGGCATTAAAAATATGTTTCTCCTCGAACAATACGACGCCTAATAAATTCATTTTGTTAAAATTTTATCCGGAACTCCAAGAATTCCCATTGCAATAGGAAGATTCTATATAAAATCTACCTAAAACAAGCAGCTCAAAGGATAAACTTATATCATATTATTTAGAACATCAGCAGCCAAATTCTGTAACTGTGAAGCGGTGAAGTGATAAATTTTTTATCACTTCACCGTAAAAAAATCTAAATTAGTGAAATGTTAAAACTGAAAAGTTAACACTGACTTTTGGTTAGTGATAAAATAAAATGGATTCTTTTGTTGATAACGCCATTATGTCAAAAAACACAATTACACCAATATGATTTGTTTATTTCAGATTTCAAAATAACATCAAAAATTTTTTTTTCAAATTTAACTTCGAAAAATATGGAGGGGCTGAAATCTCACAGCTCTGAGATATCAAGACTTCGGTCTGGGTTAAGGATTTTGATATAGTTTTCGGCAAAAAACTTTTATGAGGACATGGTTTTTAGCTTTGGGCAGAGATGTACATCAAACATAACTCTTTGTTAAAGTACAAGTATTTTTTATCTCTGTTTAAAAATTTATTACAAAACTAACACGAAACATCAAAACGTTGCCGGAAAATTATAATCAAAATTCCAAAAATATTGTTAAATTAAATAAAATCAAACTTTTTCGAAATTCCAAAAATATTCCAAATATTAGAATAAAATCATATATTTATATATATTCTAAATTCCAATAATATTTCAAAAATTCTTAAAAATTCAAACTTTTTCCAAAATTCTAAAAATATTGCAAAAATTATTACAAAATCAAAAATTGAAAATTTTTTCAAAATTCCAAAAATTAAAATAATAACAAAAATTAAAAATTTTTCAAAATTCTAAAAATATTCCAAAAATTTTTACAAAATCAAAAATTAAAACTTTTGCCGAAATTCTTAAAATATTGCAAAAATTATTACAAAATCAAAAATACAAACATTTTCAAAATTCCAAAAATATTTCAAAAACTATAACAAATTCAAAAACTTCCATGTCCAATTTCATTTTCAATTACATTTACGTCATAAAAACAGCTACGTTTTTTTCCCAAAAAATTGGCTAAAAAAATAAATGAAATCATTTTTTGACACACTTGACATTATTTTTTGACAAACTTATAATGCCATAATTCTCTATAATAATAATAAAATATCATGTCATACGAACTACTAATTTTATTTTTTTGTAAAAAAATTGGGTAAAATATAATTAAAAACCTTTCTTTTGACACACTTGACAACATTTTTTGACAAACTTATAATGCCATAATTCTCAATAATAATAATAAAATTTCATTTCAAACAAACACTTTTATTTTTGTTGCAAAATATTAGGTAAAAAACTAAATAAAAATCTTTTGACACACTTGACAACATTTTTTTGACAAACTTATAATGCCATAATTTTCAATAATAATAATTAAATTTCATTTCAAACAAACAATTTTATTTTTTCCAAAAAATTGGGTGAAAAAATAAATAAAAATCTTTCTTTTGACACACTTGACAACACTTTTTTGACAAACTTATAATGCCATAATTCTCAATAAAACTTCTTTTCAAACAAACAATTAATTTTATTTTTTTTCCAAAAAATTAGGTAAAAAAATAACTAAAAATCTTTCTTTTGACACACTTGACAACTTTTTTTTGACAAACTTATAATGCAATAATCTAGTTTTTGATCTCACATACCAATCCCGACCATCAAGATTTCTCCAAATTTAATGTTCCTACTCGTAATCAGTTAAAATGAACGTTTTTTATGCCAAAAATATGAAAATTTGCTATTTTTGACACACATAATGATTTTTTTGACACACTTCCGGTACAGTTATCGAACACAGCGTCCTTTCGGACCTGTCCCTTGTAAATACCTATTTTTAGAAAAAAAAGTTTTTTAATTCCTCCAGCGGTTTTCCCTGCAGCGTAGGTAATGACGGCAGGCAGACAGACATACATTTTTTTTTTTTTGCTTTTTTAGAATCAGGAGGTCCTAAAACGTCGAGAAATGTCAAAAAAAAGTGGGGGTAAGAATTTCACTTTGAGCTCATGAATGTAATACTTAGGTCTTTCAGACCGAAGTAATATTTAAATATAGTTAAATTGATGTTTAAATTGTGTTATTCAAAATGATTGGTATTTATGTGTTTTAGACCGTAGTTCGGAATTGAAATATCTATATGTATATACGTATATACAGTCAACTAGATATACATTTCATGTATCAAAACGCTTATGTTTGTCGTAGGTTCATGTATTGTTTTCTTGAACTTCATGTTTTTTTTAAATGAAACTGTCAATTACAAATAATGCAAGAGCCCAATACCATTGAAGACGTCATCTGTCTCTATCTCAACAATTATGCAGAAGTGTGATCAGAATATTGTTAAAAAGATCGACGTCTGCTATGGTAGTCGTGATGGAAATTTACCAAATATTACTTTTTATCCAGAACGGTAATATAACATACTTCTAATGAGATATTATAGAATTCTTTCAAAATCTATATTTCTTGAACAATAGAGGAACAAATTCCTGTTGTTAGATTAGAACCTTAATTATGAACCCACTAGAGTCAAAATAAGTCTTATCTGCAAAAAATAGCAATATACTTGGCATCTCGTTTATTTCAGCATTTCTCATAAATATGTCTTTGCATAACTGACGGCATGAATTAATTGAACAAATCTTTTATTTAATCCAATTAAAAATTAATTTCGCTCAACCATTATATTTTGTTCACAAAAAAAAATTTATTTTGAAAATAATAAATAAAGGATTTTTTATAATAATTCTATTAAATAAATCAATCAATGAAAATTTCATGCAATGACGTTTGATATTTAGTGAGTCGCCTACTTACTTTAAGATTTTTTAACACTAACATCGCACATAAATTGCATATAGAAACGCAAAAAATTTAAAAGTTAAAATGATAAAAATTTGGTGATAAAATCGAAATAAAGGAATTTTTAACACTTCACCACTTCACAGTCACAGAATTTGGCTGCAAATGTTATAATTATAGGTGCGTTCGATTTGACTGAAACAACTGAAAAAACAACAACAATTGCATTTAATTCTTCAGTTGATTCAGTTGCTTCAGTCAAATCGAACACGGCTACTATCACAAACAACGATCTACTGTATCGCTTTGATATGATTAAACATTAATTTTAAGGTAAATGTATTTTTGAGCCATATAAAGTAAAAAAGTTTTTAAAACACATAACCGCATAACTACTTTAAACCCAATTTGTTTAACGTTATCATAAGACAAATTATTAGAAAAAATATTTTTAAATTTCATAATCTATTCTTTTAGAACTCATGTATTAAAATTTAAAACATTAAATTGATACAAATTTTAAAATTTTAAATTTTTAGATTTTGAAATTTAAAAATATTTTTATCCTACACAACCAAATCAAATTAAATCAATTTCTGACGAAAAAAAATTGACTAAAGTCAACAACCTAAACATATGGTTAAAGTGCATTTGAAAGATGAAAAATAAATCAAATATCAATCTATGTAGCCAACAACAACAACGCGTCACCCAAATTCTTCAAAACTTGAAATATTATTTTGACCATTTTTAACTTACAAAAACAAACCAAAATTATCAATGAATTCTAAAAACCTTACATATTTAAATAAACATGCCAAAAGAAACACTAATACATGCGAGTTTTTTTTTTATTATTAATTGTATTTTACCATCGCATTTTTGTTGTCTCATTAGTAAAATAGAATATAAAAAGCAAAAGAAATTTCAAATACATATAAATTTTTCTCTTTTTTTATTTTGATTTGTCATGTTTATTCTATCATATAAGACAGAAAGAATGCAATATATATTTATGGTTAATGCTAGACTCTTCACCTTTGTTTCCATCGTAAAAATTAAACATTTTTGTTCTATTTTTTGATATACGAGTTTTTCGTTTACCAATAATGCTTCTTATAGTTTATTTTTCTATGGTTGTAGTTACAACAAAAATTTATAGTTGGTGAAACAGAAATTTGAACAAATTAAGAACAAATCAAAATTTGTTGTAAAATAATCCTCTTCGAAACTGGTGAAACATCTTTTTTTTGATAAATTCTTTGCAAAAATCATACACTGAAGTCATTGTAAATGTAGTTTTGGTGAAATAAAAAATAATGTAAATTGTAAGTACATCAATATTTTAGATGTAAGTTGTGAATGTAAATTGTGATTTTGGTGAAATAGGCCACAGGTTCTAAACGAACAAACGGAGATTAGGATAAGCACACATGAGAATACAATTACAAGTAAGTTGGATTCGTTTATGTCAGAAATGCGCAGTTCTTTATTTGATATACATAAGAAACTGAAAGGTTTTAATCAAATTCAAGAATCATTTCAAGAATTAAGTTGCTCATTAAAGACTATTCAAACTTCAAAGTGAAATTAATGATCATAATAATAAAATACAGATGAACACAAACATAACTAATAACATTTGTCTCCACCTTGATGATTTAGAATCGAAAAGTTAATACGCTTGAAAATAAATTAAATTTATTTGAACGAGAAAAAAGAATGTCAAACATTATTATTACAAAACTACCAATTTATAATAATATTCCAGATATTAAAATTATTGAAAAATTATCTAATTATCTTCAAATAAATTTTATTAATCAAATCAACAATATTCAACGTTTGCCTGATTCAATAAATTCTGGTTCACCTTCTTTATTAATTAAATTAAATAATCGCGAAATGAAAAACCAAATTTTAAGCAAAGCATTAAATAAAAACGGACTAAGTCTTTCACTTGCAAAATTGGGATTATCCGAATTGGAGGAGCCATTTTATATCAATGAACATATTGATAAACCAACAAGCAAATTGTTGTATTTTGCCAGAAAAATTCGCAAAATTGATACAGTTTTTGGAAGAGTTAAAATCAAAAACAACAACAAATATATTATTATTGAAAATAAAAATCAATTACTTATAGTGTATTCTTTTCGGCTGTACCGAACAAGTTCCAACACCGAATTATCGAATTTTGTATTCTTTTGAAATGAATTTCAATACAAAATAAATAATTCGGTGTTGGAACTGTACTGAAATTTGTCCGGTACAGCCGAAAAGAATACACTATTAGTATTTGCCCACAACACGTCATTGATAAAATTGCAGAGACCATTAAGAAATTTTGTATGCAGTTCTGTTGCTGTTTCTCTTTTTCTATTTCAAGTAGGAATTTGTATATTTATTGTTCTGAATTTTTCGTGCTAAATTTATATACTAAGTTTTCATATTTTTTAAGATTTTCAACTAATGAATTTATGGTTGCGTTCAATGATTTGTGTTTTATCATGTTATTGTATATAATATTATTATTATTAGTTTGGGTATAGTAGAATTTTTTTGCCAGCGAACACAAAATTTGTTTGTTATGCGCATATTGTTTGCACATGCGCATATTGTTTGCACATTCAGTGTCTCGATTAAAATATTAAAAAAAACTATTGGGGTCCCATTGAAATAGACAAAAAAACGCATAAAAATTAATAAATTACTATTGAAATTCAACCAATTATATTAGAAAACCAAAAACTAGTAAAAAGAACAATGAGAACAATAAAACAATGCAACAAAATTTTGATAATTAAAAATAATTATAATAAAACTAACGACGCCTATGGAAACAAATATCACAACAAACAAATGGTACGAACTAGAAGTAGAAATTTAATAAATATAATTGTTTTGAAAACAAATTTATCCCAAAATAAATAATACATCTCTGTTTTACTTTTTATCTCATCTTTTGTCTCTTGCTGCGTCCTAGCTGTCAAAAATTCGCTGGCAAAAAAATTCTACTATACTTCCTTATGATTGTTCTCATATTGTGTAATTTTTGGTTAACAAAGCAAAACAATTTTAAAATAATATTATTTTTTACGGTTAAATTGATATGGTTACAATGGTGGCTTTCTTTTTTTAAAAATTTTTCTAATGGTTGACGTCATTCATTCATTAAACGCCTCAACGGATATTATCAACAATATTTTGTCTCAATCGCATTATATGCTCAGATTGCACACTTAAACGCTCAATCCATTTGTACAAGCATTGATGAAACGAAATATACAGTCCAAAAAACAGCATTTGATACTATGGGTATCACCGAAAGCTGGTTGAAACCACATACACCTGCTGCATTATATAATATTCCTGGTTATAAGATATAAAGAAACGATCGTTCTAGTCGTGGTGGTATCGCACTTTATCATAAAAAATAGTTTCGCACAAAGATTGTTGGTAAATCATCTGAGGGAAGCAAAATTGAATATCTATATGAGCAATTTCACGAAGATTCAACAACGTTTTGACTTGACCCATTTTAATTTTGATTTTTTTTTGTTTATAGATAGTCTTTCATAAATAAAAATACAAGTTCTCTTAGAATTTTTTTTTTCGATCAGGGGTCTTCACAGGGTGCCCCTCAATTTTTTGTTATTTTGTGATGTGAGTGCATTTTGACGAGCGATTGTAGAAAAACTATTAGAACAAAGTTTTTAAAAATGTACACTGTTAATTTTTTGAAATAATTTTTAACGATGTAACATCAGAAAAAAACGGTGTAATTGAAGAAAAGATGGAGCTACGCCTTTTTTTCTAAATTGAAGCTTATTTTATATCTAACAAACTTGTGTAAGTTTAGTCCTAGCATTATCTTTTGTTTTAAAGATAAAATTAGTTGTGCATATGACTGTCGGGAGTCAGTTTTTTTTGTTCTGAAGGAAAATTATAAAAATGGTGTTATAAACTAAGAGATTTTTATTTATGTTAAATATCAAATATTTTATTATTAGATGAACTTTTTTAACTATTATAAAAATTATATATGTAGTACAATAAATAAAATATATACAATTTATGTAATGAAATTGAAAACATTTATGAAATGATTATTTATCACTTTTAGTAATCACTTATCACTCTTATAAAAAATAATTTGACAGTCTCGACTGCAAACAAAAAAGCCGTATAAATAACTAAATCTAGTTACGAACTTTTGACTGGAGAAGTATTATGTTCGAATTATGTTTTTATGGAATCAGTAAGTAAAAGATTGTATTTTAACATTAAATTACAAATATTTTATTATTGAATAAACTTTATTAAGAATTAATATTAGAAATTATTTACTTATTTTACATTCAAAAGTTTCTTCTGAGTTGGAAAACATTTTTGCAATTATTGTCTTAGTATTTAATGGTACAAAAGAATGAAATTTTTGAGTTCCACTTATAGTAATCGCATTTTTATATCGATTTTGTAATTTTTCTTTTGTTAATTGATATTCATTTTTTTCGGCGTATCCAAAATTCATGGTAGATTCCCATTTTAAAGCCCATACGAAAAGTTTTTATGGCGTATCAATAATATGATTGCTCCCCATACTATAACGGTGTGCAGCACGCTTCAGTGTACCACCAATCCCATCGCAAGGTCCATTTCCATGGCTGGTAGCATGAAAATGGCATTCTGCATCAGCCTTAAAGTCTTTTTTATGGTGGTTTATTTTTGTATTGAGAAGGTGCACCGTCGGTGTTATAAATTATTTTCCTAATATTAGAATTTATATGCGTTCTGATGAATTCAATAAGTTTTGTAATGAAAAGATGGACTGTAGTACTGTTGTGATATCCGAAATGAGTATAAAACTTCGGTGCTGTATATATTCACTTGCGGCACTCTTAAAATAAATAACAAATGGATGAATAGTAGCTTGTGAATTATTATAATGATAACCTTGAAACAAATCCTGAATTATGAAGGCGTAGTTTTCAGGAAAATCTCCTTGAACGAAGCACTCTCCTGGTTCTAATTTTTTTCTCTTTCCTCAATGAATGTTGATTGCTGTTTTGCTATAAAGTTGTGTGGTATCAAAATGTGTAAACGGTAAACAAACTTTTTCATAAATTCTTCTACAGTTTCTATTAAAGTATCCAAATTGCATCGATCAGTGGTATTCCATTGTTGATATTTGACTTGCAAGATTCCTTTAACGTCAAAATCATTTAGTAATCTTTCTTCCAATTGTTGAAGTTTTTTTGAACATTCATTGCACTTCAAAGTATGACAATCTTCTGTTAATTCACCACATGAAACAAACTCAATTAATGTTTTATAATTCTGGAAAGCAGCATCAGTAATCCAAGACATCTTAGAGTGTTGAATCATTAGTTTTATATTTTGATGTATGGTACACACGCACCCATTATGAACTCCTTGGGATAATTTTATACATTCATGTGGTCGAAGGGACGTGAATTTAGTAAATCCTGTTTTCACATCAGGAAACTTATTTTTAAACTCCACATAAGCTTCATTTAATGTACATAGCAATAAGCGCTTTTGTGGATTTATGCTGAAATTGCTCATATTTTCTTTATTGTACATATATAATTTTTATAATATTTTAAATAGTTTATTTAATAATAAAATATTTGATATTTAACATAAAAAAAAACTCTTAGTTTATAACGCCATTTTTATAATTTTCCTTCAGAACAAAAAAAAACTGATTCCCGACAGTCATATGCACAACGAATTTTATCTTTAAAACAAAAAATAACACTAGTGCTAAACTTGCACAAGTTGTTAGATATAAAATAAGCTTCAATTTAGTTAAAAAAAAAAACAAAAAAGGTGTAGCTCCATCTTTTCTTCAATTACACCGTTTTTTCTTATGTTACACTATTAAAAATTATTTTAAAAAATTAACAGTGTACATTTTTAAAAACTATGTTTTAATACCTATTCAACGACATATCATTTATGAAAATCGATCCAGTAGTTTCCCCACAATCGCTCGTCAAAATGCACTCACATCACAAAATAACAAAAAATTGAGGGGCACCCTGTGAAGACCCTGGTCGAAAAAAAAATTCTAAGAGAACTTGTATTTTTATTGTGAAAGACTATCTATATAAACAAAAAAAAATCAAAATTAAAAGGGGTCAAGTCAAAATTTCCCAAAAATTTGCTGAACTTGCGTGAAATTGCTCATATTGTAATAAACTTCGTCCAGAATGGGTTAATTTAATTTAATCATAAATAACCAATACGTCCCGCCTAAATGTTTTCTACATTCTATGGCAAAGATGAATTAAAAGTTAATTCCCTTTAACAAATACATTTTGCATAAATTAAATTTGAGTTCGCTAATACAAATGCAAGTATGAATGAAAATAGGTGTGGCCTATTCAAGATGTACGGACTACGTAATATTGATTTCTAATGGATTATAGAAGTTTCGATTTATTTATTTTTCGATATAAATAAGCGAACAAAATATCAGATAGTCAGTTTTAATTTTGCAATTAAAAGTGTTTATAAATATTCGCAAGTATAAGGAATAATCGGTGGTACTTGAGTCTGGGTACTAATAGTGAAAGAATTTGAACTTAGTGGAATAGTAAATACAGATTTTACGATTCCGAATATTATTGATTCAAATTGTGGAACAGCGGTGAAATTTATTGTACACAAATTGGAGACCCTGGAATTCATTGTAATTAAAGTCGGAAGTTGCTGTAACTGGTTGATAAATAAAGTTTGAGAGTTTGTTAACTAAAGATCTGTCTTTTTACTGTCGTGTTTGCTCAATAATCTAAAAGAACCAACGAAGAGTCGTTACAATATGTTGAATTTAAATTATGTTCAAAAACTTTTGTTGTTTGTATATTTTATATTCCTGAGATACCTAATTCTTCTGATTTGTTGGTGCTTGAAAATCATTTTGCTAATATTTTGACAAAAGATGAAAACATTATTATTATGGGTGATTTTAACGTTAATATGTTATCTAGTTGTACTGCTTTATCTTTCTTCTTTAAACTGTATTTTTAATAACTATTCATTGTCTTTTATTAACAAGCAAGCAACTCGATTAGCTAAATCTTTACTGGATATGTTTATTATAAGAACTGATATAATAAGTGAATTTTGAATGTTGGTCAGGTAAGTTTTGTTTATGAATCTTTTATCTTATGAACTATTGCTGTCGTAAACCTAAAACAGTACCTAAATAACGAACAATTTATGATCTTTTGAATATTAATGTGCATGAACTTTTATATGATGCTCAATTATGAAACTGGGATGATATATATAATTTAACTGATTGTGACCAAATGATTTCTTATTTTATAATAATATAGGGTATTTATTTGATCGTCATGTTCTGAAAAAGAAAATATTGATAAAAGATCCTACAACTCCATGATTTTCACAAACTATTATTGATGAAATTACCAAACGTAATAGAGCATACGATGTATGGAAGAAATCAAAAAATGATGTCAAACGAAATATCTTTAAGTGCATACGCAATAGAGTTAGAAAAATGGTATTCGAAGCCAAATTTAATTACTTTTCTAATCTGCTTGATCCTAGTTTACCATCTGAAAAAATTTGGAAAAATATTCATAAATTAGGTCTTACAGATAAACGATTTGATACACCTGAATTTAATGTTGATGATTTAAACACTGTATTCACAACTCATAAATCTATTGAATCGGCGATATTATGTCAAGTTAATGCCAATGATGGCGATACTGATTATGGGTTTAGCTTTGTGCCTGTTGGTGATCTTAAAGTTCTATATTATTTTAATTAACTAAATTCAGAATCTATAGGCATTGACAAAATTCCTTTAATATTTCTAAAAAAATGAATCCATTATTTTACCGCTTTTAACGAATATTATTAATTATTCTATAATGTTTTCCAAATTTCCAAAGGCTTGAAAGACAGTTATTATTACGCCTATTCCTTAAACAAATAATAATGATTCAGTTAATGATTTTCGTCCTATCAGTATTTTTGTATCAATAATTTTTTGAAAAAATATTAGCCGAGCAAATTCAAAATTATTTAAAATCAACAAATAAACTCCATCCACTTCAATCTGGATTTAGATCAAAGCATAGCACAATTACGGCACTCATCAAAATAACTAGTGATATATATGGGGATCTTGATCATTCATTATTAGTTGTTCTGCTCTTTCTTACTTGACTTTACCAAAGCATTTGATAATATTGGTCATGATAGTCTTGTTAGTAAACTGAAATACTGCTACAAATTGTCTGCTCTTAATTTAATTTATTCATATTTAACATCACGATATAATATTACTAAGACTGGCGAGTTGTATTCTTCTCCGTTACCAACAACAACAGGTGTTTCTCAAGGATCTATCTTAGGACCTTTGTTTTTCTCAATGTTTATTAATGACCTTGCCTTTTGCATCAATTCTTGTCATTTTCATATGTTTGCCGATGACCTCCAACTTTACTATGCTTTTGATAAAACTAAAGTATTAGAAGCTTCAAACTGTATTAATTTAGATCTTCTTTCTGTTGCAAAGTGGGCCATAACTAATGGTTTACTATTAAATGCAGCAGAAACTCAGGCTATTGTACTATCCAGACCACAGATGGATATTGTTAAACCGGTTTTATATTTGAATGACATTGAAATTATTTTCTCTGATAAAGTAAAAAATCTAGGCGGTATCTTTGATAAACATCTATGTTGGTCTGATCATATATATCTAAAATTTGTAGTAACATATACAGTTCATTATATAAGCTTAAGAAATTCAAGATGTTTACCCCTCGACACACGAGGTACATGTTAGTCAAATCCTTGTTAATTCCCATATTTACATATGGTGATTTATTGTTTTATAATATATGTTTTAATTTTATAATATATGTTATAATATGTGTTTTAATTCCTGCATTCGATATATATATATATATATATATATATATATATATATATATATATATATATATATATATATATATATATATATATATATATATATATATATATATATACATATATATATATATATATATATATATATATATATATATATATATATATATATATATATATATATATATATATATATATATATATATATATATATATATATATATATATATATATATATATATATATATATATATATATATATATATATATATATATATATATATATATATATATATATATATATATATATATATATGTATATATATATATATATATATATATATATATATATATATATATATATATATATATATATATATATATACATATATGATTTACAATTAACTGATCATGTTACACCCTATAGAAATTCTAATGTAATATGTTTTATGCAGAAGTTAATTTACTCATCTTGTCCAAATTATTTATTTTCTAAATTAACTTTTGGTAAATCTAAACGGACTATTAATCTAATTGTTCCTAAGTGTCAATATAGGGTATGTTCTGATAATATTCTAGTTGATGGTACTTTGTTATGGAATGAATTGCCATACGAATTTAAAAAAACCATGTAGCCATAATCAATTTAAAAAACTTTTAAGAACACATTTGGAAATCACCCAACCCAAACTTTTATAAAATGAAATTTTATGATAGAACTTATAAATTTAAATTTATAAAAACATAATTATCACTTTAATTAATTTAGTATATTATATTTTAATTTTTATATACCTAATCAAATTTATTTAATGTTAATAATTTTTTTTTTTAAATAAAAATTACATACCTAGAAAGGGTTCTACAGTTGTTTGTAGCTTCTGAGAGGAGTACCCTACTTGTAATTTATTATATATAATTAAATAAATAAATAAATAAATAAATATTAAATTCTCTCCATTAACGAATCCAGATTTGTTTTATAAAAAGCCGCCACCAATAGATCACGTAACACTGATGATTAGTGATCCCTTATCTTCTCAAAATAATTAAATATAATATTATGTTCAATATTTTATTTTTGTTTTTATTTGATTTAATTAACTTATTATTTTGATATATTTTGTTAGTCATAAAATAAGTTTGTTTGTAATTTCTTTTCACACTTCAGGTCAGTCTTTTTGCAATAGAATTAAAATTAATAAAAAATTTTAGTATAAGAAATCGAATTTTACCATAGAAAATTTAATATAATAAAAGTTTAACCTTCTCTATTATCTACAATTAATTCAATGAATTATTTGTGATATTACATCACTCCGATGGAAATTATCCCATCATGAATAATAAGACTGAATCTAACAAAATATGGTGTGCAGTTTATGAAATATTTTTGCTATCCACAAAATTGTTGATCGATCTAGTTTCGAACCGATAAGAAATTTTCATTACACTTTAAAAAAGTATATCATTCTCATCAGGGCTAGCCGACTAGATACACTACCAAAAAATTTTTTCGCTATATAAACCAAAATTGGCCTACTACTCTAGCGAAGTATAAAAAAACAAAAAACTTTCATAAACATATGTTTATTAGATTCAGGTTTAGTCAATTTATTTCTCTAGTTGATCACCATTGTTGTTATACTCTAACCAAGTTAGAATTGGATAACAAACTTTTATCGGTGAGAAGAAGATGACCATCTTCAGTTGTGTCTATCGACACATTATCTACAATTAATTCAATGAATTATTTGTGATATTACATCACTCCGATGGAATTTATCCCATCATGAATAATAAATAATAAGACTAAATCTAACAAAATATAATTACTAAATTCTCTATTATATTTAGTATTTTGTAAGCTCCCGACGATGACATAATAAGTTTATTATATAAAATAATATAATAAATAAAATTCTCAAAATTTGAAACAACAACAAGTGTTTTATTATTCTATGTATTAAAATGTTTCAACAAGTACCTACAATAACATCTATACAACATACAGAAATATGTAACTATGATTGAAAAACTCAATATAAGTAGAAAAATAATGATGAAATTTCAACTTAGAAATGCTGATCCAGCCTGGACTGCGAAAACCTATCTCATCCCTAGTAGTAAATGCTGGATCTGAGGCGGATCAAAATAATATTTGATTTGTCAATTAAGATATGCTCTATTTGTCCTGATCTGAGCCCTGTTTCATTTGAATAAATTTCATTTAGTTAAACTTCACTAGAGTATTATCCATTTAGATATATATATTTTCATTTATACTTTAGTTATCGCTTTTTTGCGTTTTGTTATGATGACATACATATGTATAGGTAAGTATAAAGTTAGAATATTTTATAAACGAATTTATTGAACATTTTTAAATTAACGTATTTACAAAAAATGTACATTTTGTCATTTACTTACTAATAAATGCCATTTTTGAACTGGTCCGGTTCTATTAAGGCTGCCTGGTCCAGTTTGGATAGTTTGAGGCGTTACATTACTGATCAGCAGCCAAATTCTGTAATTGTGAAGCGGTGAAGTGATAAGTTTTTTAATGAAAAGAAACGAAGAAATTTTTATCACTTCACCGCTTCACAGTTACAGAATTTGGCTGCAGGACCTTCAGATTTGATCACTAATTTTTTATCATTTTACCATTTTTGCGATTCTTACCATTTTTGCGAACCGTCCACAGTATATAAAATTAAATGTTTATTTTAACTTTTAACACAATTTAAACGTAAAACGTTTACAAATTTTAATATATATAAATATTTAAAATAATAAATTTGCATAAAAAATCTGCATTAAATTTAGAAATGCAATTTTAAAAAGAGTCAGACAAGTGCGAATAAAATTCGCTCGTCAAGGGTTCCGTGAATGTAAAAGAACACAATATCAAAAACTATTGACAAAAAGTTGTGTTGTAATGTCCTTATATTTCCAGTCCATAGACACATAACAAAATAATTAATGTTTAATCGTAAATGTCAATAGTAAATTACAATCAAATCCACATTGATCAAAAATAACTCAAAAAATGTTACTTTAGGTTAAATCTCATCCATAGATGTTTATGGTAACTCAAGAAAGATTCACCAGCTTGTAAATGAATTAAATTTGATTATTTTTTCGGTCAATCAAGTGTTGAAATTTAGGGGGGGTAAAGAGGCTACATAGTAAAAATATTTTTTTTCAATAACACAAAAACTGTGCACCGCTAAGTTCTAAAAAAATTGTAATGTTTCTTAAATTAAGTGCTCATAGGGGGGGGGGGGGGGGGGGTACGGTCTGGATTTTTCACTTTTTTGTCCATAACTCAAAAACTGTGCACCGCAAAATTCTAAAAAAAATTGCAACAAACTTTAAATTAAGTGTTCTTTCAAATGACACCCCACTCGCTTGCGTCAAAATAATTTTTTTTTACCCTCTTTACCCCGGTCCCCTAAACACACAGAAATATAATTATTTGAGACCTCGCTATAATTTTCATACAAAATTTACTAAATTTTCTAGCTCTGTGAATTTTTTCAAATTTTTCTGTCAATCAGTGTCGAAACGTAGGGGGGGGGGGACGGTCTGAATTTTGCACTTTTTTGTCCATAACTCAAAAACTGTGCACCGCAAAATTCTAAAAAAAATTGCAACAAATTCAAAATTAAGTGATCTTTCAAATGACACCCCACTCGCTTGGGTCAAAATAATTTTTTTTTTACCTTTTCACACCGGTCCCCTAAACACACTGAAATATAATCATTTGAGACCCTCGCTATAATTTTCATACAAAATTTACCAAATTTCCTAACTCTGTGAATTTTTATAAATTTTTCTGTCAATCAGTGTCGAAACGTAGGGGGGGGGGGGGGGAACGGACTGAAAGTTGCACTTTTTTGAAAATAACTCAAAAACTGTTCATCGCAAAATTCTAAAAAAAATTGCTATGTTTTTTAAATAAAGTCCTCTTTCAAATGACACCCCACTTGACCTCATTTTAAATAGTGATTTTACCCCTCCTCATATCCACCCCCTTAATAAATCTAAGTATGAGAATATGACACTTTTTTATATTTTTTATTAAAAACGTACTAATTTTTCTATCATTCCAAATACATTTGAAAATTTTTGATCAGTTAGGTTCGGAGCTAATTGAGGTAAGAAAACACGAAAAAAACGTCATTATTCCAAATTATACAAAAAATGGTGAGGTGTAAAATTCCAAAATAAATTTTTAAGGAATACTGAAATGAAGCCCTTTCATATGATACCCTACTTGAATCTATAAAAAAATATATTTTCTCAAAGGTCTCACATCGTTTTATTTGTATCCGTCATTTCATGTGAGCAGATTAGTTTTATACGCACCTCAAATTTCAAGTCCATAGCATTTATAGTTTACTATATAATGTGAAAAACTCGTTTTACTCTCATAAATAGTGTTCCGTATAAAAAACGGAACCCTAATTTATGCAGAAATCATGGAAAAAATTCACCTGTTGTATGGTGGACCCAACTCTTTGTCCCATGTACCCCAAAAACTAATAAAATCTTTCTCATATTTAGGACTAGAAGTTATTGAAGATTCAAACCAAAAGGCATTCGAGAGACCCTCGCTATTTTGTCCAACATTGGAATTGGAAAGCAGATCTTCCATTTTCAAGTGAACCCAGCTCTAATACCAAAGTTTCATCAAGATCGCATACATTTTTCCCTTAAAATATCCAAGTATTTTATGTTTATTTTTAATGGAGTGACTTTTTTATTTCCTAAAATTGTGTTAATAGTAATTTTAATCTGAAATTGATTCCTTCTTAGATTTTAATCTTTTAACTTAATTTTATGAAAGTTTAATGAACACAAAAACGGTAGATTTAAATTAATTCATAAAAAGAGACTTAAGTCAAAAACACATATGTATTTGTAGCTTAGTAGTTAATCCGAAAATATGGATATCCCGACTCTTATTTATTTCACATTTTACAACATTTGAGATAATTGGATCGGTCATTAACTTTAGCGACGGTTTTCTAAAAAAAAATGCAGCGGCGTTATCAAACAACCAAAATAATACTTTACAAAAAATAACGGTAAAAATAAATCTTTCCATTTAACATTCCATCTAAGTTAGTTACCCTCAAATTGGAATAATAACTATTAACTAATAATTGGAATAATAAGTTTTGCTTAAAAAAGAACGAAGCAAATAAATACGGAAAAACCCAAATATATTATGTCAAGAAAAAATATTTGATGTGCGGCCTTGCATGAACGGAGAGAGGTACATTTTTTAAATATTTGGGATCAATGCTTAATTCAGACAACAGCATACTTGCAGACATAAAAGCTAAATTCGCAGCAGATAATCGAACATTTTGCTCAATTAAACCTCTCCTTGGTTCACTGTAAGTATCAACTAACAAAAAGTCAAGTTATATGAGACTTTGATTAGACCGATGGTGACACATGGATCACAAACGAAGTCCCTTTCACAAAATGACGAATCAGATTTACCTATATACTGTATTTGAGCTTAAAATCCTACGCTACATTTTTGGTTTACTTATGACAGAAGATGTAGAGTATAGAACCCGATATAACTTTGAAATCAGAGACCTACCTGATGGCTATTGCATAATAGGTTGTATCTTAATAGGATTGCTTGATATGGGCATGTTTTACGCGCCAGTCTGTGATCTGGAATGATTGAACAAAAAATGTACGATAGTACAAGACCATAGGGAGTGGGTAATGCAACGTACAACACTACTACAATGTGATACGGACGTAATGAACGAAATTAAAAAAAACAGTCGTCATGCTAATTATACCGCTGTTCCGAAAGCCCGTGGTGAACATTCGAAGCTTGTAAGCTCGGCAACGCTCCTAAGTCCAACATGAAACATAGACGCCACAAACAAAAAAATAATAATAATATACATTAAAAATATTTAATTAATAATATAGTAACAAAATTTTATTTTGTAAATAGATCAATAAAGTAATACATATTTTTAAAATTACTATCCGAAATTGTTCAGATGATGACACTACAGTTATAATTCAATTAGTTCCTTTATTTTGTTAAAGAAACTTGAGGGCCTAAAAAATGTGACTTTTTTCTATTCTATTCTCAAGTGTTTTAAGGGCAAAATTGAACAAATGTAAAACTACAACAAAAACAAACTGAAATAGTTTTGCCTGCTCTGAGGTCAAAACATAAATCGAGAATAAACATTTTAGAAAGGCTGATTTTATACGCTTCAAGAATTTTTTATAAATTGTTTAACTGAAAAAGCAACCCGAAAAACATTCTGTGCATGGTGTACGAGTCTAGACACATTTCGTGCACTTTTTTATTTTAATAATTTTTAAATTCTTTTCTAAATATTCTAGTGCATATTTTAAATTTAGTTGAAGATTAAAAGTATTTGAGTGCTAACGTCATACATATTTGTTTAATTTAACATTTTTAAATCATGTAAACATGTATGTATACAAAATGTGCATAGAACTTTCAGGCATAAATACAAAAATATTTTATGTATGACTTTTATTACTACTTGTGTATGACTTTTATTACTACTACTTTTATTACTACACTGAAAAAAACATGTTCTATTTCCAACCGAAATGCAGTTGTCTCAACCTCACCGCGAGGGCAGATATGACGAATCGAAGTTCGAAATTGATTCAACAACTGTACAGTTACAGAACGATATAGTTGAGGCAACCGCACGTAATGTTTATGTGAAAATTAAATATAGTTCAATCATTTCAAATACTTTAAATTTGAAATGCAAAATTTATGATATAATGCCAAAGCAAATTTTTTCCATGAAAATAATTATTCAACTATTGTTAATTTTTTAACGATACAAGTTAAATAAAAAAATCAGGAACCAAAAAGTTTAAATATTTGGCTTACAGAAAAAAAAAATATTAATTTTCTTAATATTATAAAAAAAAATTTAAATATTAGAAACGGATATAACTTTAGATAAAAATAAATTTAAATAAAATAAAATTAATTAAAATTAAAATTCATCACTTTATGATTATGAAAGTCATATTATCTCATAAATTGATAAATGAAAGCAGTCAGTTCAGAAAATATTAAACTATTTTTTCACTCATGCGGCAAACGTTTGTGTGCACATGTGGCTAACGTTTGTGTGCACATATGTGCTAAGGCATTTTACGACATGTGAAAAGTATGGTACACATCATGTGCATGGCATGTATTATGCACAATTTTGTGCACGAAGATTTTGTAACATGTACAATTAATTCACATTTCACGCGATTTTTTTAAATTTGATCAAGTTTGAATCCGATCAAATTTATATCGGATCATAACAACTTAAAGTAAAATGGATGATCGATCGTAGATAAAGTGAAAAAGACCAACCAACATTCTATTTTTACTTTTATTTAAGAGTTATATCAAAAATATGTTGGAAGTAGTAAATTTATATTCAATTTGTTAAGCTAATGACTTAAGAAGATTAAGCTTTGTATTATATCTTAAATCCAATAGAACTAAGTTTTAACTACACGGATAGAAATTTAGGTATCTTTTGTGCTTAATAGGGTATATTCCATGCTTAAGCTACGCTAATTTTCAATCGTAAATATCTTACTTCGTCTTACTATAAAAGAATGACACAAAAAGTTCTTTAAAATCCTAACGAGCATTAGATATATTAACGAGCGACAGCTGTATATAATAAATTAATTACAGAAAAATTAAAATCAATTTACAAGTAGTGCCCACTGCCCACAAACACCTAGGTAGTTATCTGAAATTTAATTGTCTCAAAAACACGATGTTATCAGCGGATTGCATCAAACTTATCACATTAAAATATTTATGCTTCACAATGATATTAAGTTGTTTTAATGTCTGGGATACGTGATATATAAACACATGCATAAAAACCGGGGCGTTATGAGAGGGCATTATGAATTCATAACGCCCGTTATTAAGACGCTAAAACACTAAATAAAATTATTTTTACAGTAGTTTTGTCTATAAAATGTAAATAATTCTTATTCAATTTAAGCTAGTAAAAGATTTTTTACATTTGTTTAAAAATGTTTGGCAACATTTTAGTTATTTTATGTTTTACTGATTTATTATAAGTCGTTTAGACCTTAGTTACCGAAATAATAATGACATTCTTAATTCCCAAGGGAATTATAAGAGGGAGTTATGGATTCATAATAGACCTAGTTTTCATTATAAATTTTTGTAATGTTTATTTATAAACAACATTATTTACATAAAGCCATAGCAACGAATAACAATACCCCAGCAATACAATTTGAAATGAAAAACAACTAACTTGATCAATTAAAACGAAAAATCATGCTATCAAAATACTTGATAAAAATAAATGTTTTAGTTTAATAAATGCTTTAGGTAGTAAAACATAAAATTATTTATGTATCACGTGAATTATTAGATGTCAATTACCTTGTGAAACTTACTAACCCTCGGGCCGGAGGCCCTCGGGTAGTAAACGTTTCCCTCGGTAATTAACATCCTTATAATTCCCTTGATACCTAAATAACTAAAATGTTCATATACTTTTCCAAAACTATCAAATTATTTTAAACGTCATACAATGTTTTTCATACGCTACAAAATTTAGGAGAATTTGTTTACATAGCAACGGACAAACAACAAATATTTATTTTAAACTTCAAAATAATTATTTTCTTGGCATACTAGGATACATTTGTATTTTTCTGCATATCAATATAGACTAACAAATTAAATTATTTCTTAGTTTTAAGCTTATTAAGTGAAGCATAAAATCTTGTATGCCCCACTGGCGTTACTGGGTATTACGCCCATCAAGCGACATCCATCCCTCGGGCTAGATTACGTCGCTTTCCGGGCGCAATAACCTACATAACGCCCTTGGTACATAAAAAGCTATTACGAGACTAGAAGGAAAAAATATTTTCGTAATAACTTATTTATTTTTTACAAATTATTTTATAATATATCACAATGCATATACAAGCATATGTCTATACTCTAGATAGAGTAAACAATATCAAGTCTAAAATCAAATTTATCTAACGCACTATCGTGATTGTACGAACAATTTTTTAAATCACTTTGATCAATAAAAAATTATTACTAACTATATATGTACCTATATTTGAGCTATTGTCATTATTAAAAGTCTATCAAAACGTACAACTACTGAACAATTCTGTTTAGTAATTATTTCATTAAAATATTAAAATGTTATTTTTTAATTTAAACCAATTCAAAAATACAAGAGTTAAGCAACATGCAGCAGGTATTTTGGGTAAGTTACCAAAAAGCCAGGATAATTAGATAAAAATCTTTAACTTAATTTATTGAGTTTTAAGTGAGTGATTTATTGAAGATTAATATATTTATGGATTTTCAATGCAATTAAAATTTGTTTAATCTTTAAAAAATAATAATATAGAGTGTGATGTCGGAAAACCTAAGAGTTTTATAAAAAAACGATAAAAAGGATTTAGGATTACTAAACGTGCTAAATCAATTTATTCAACTATTTTATTTGACTAAATCAACATTTTGTTGCTAAATAATTGTGAAGAAATTCATACGTTAAAAAATACCTGAGAGCTTGATTACATTAATTTAACTTTGGTAAATTTGGTAATTTTGTAAAATTAAATTTAGATTCAGCAGTTTATTCCATTTTTGCATCTAATTGAAACCCAGGGTTAGACTAAGCTAAAAGACACAATAGGTTACCGTTTTTCTTTTTTCAAAGTACGAAACCTTAAATGTCGATCAGTTGTATTTAATGCAGTGATTCATGTAGAAGAAAGTTGTTTAGACAAATGAACTTTTACGGGTTAAACACGGACATCTATGGCGGCAAATATTTGCAAAATTCATTGGGGAAACAAAATTTATATTTTGGTCAACAACCCACAATTTCACCGATGGTTTGTTGTTTTAGAGTTTTTTTTGGTTTATAAAAATTTAAATATAAAATAGTTATTTATGTACCAAGGACGTTAAGGATGCTATTGCACTCGGAAAGCCGCGTATTGATATGAGAAAAATGCAGTCCTAGTATGCCATGAAAATAAAAAGTTTGAAGTTTGAAATAGCTATTTTTTGTTTGTACGGTGCTTGCTGTGCATATATATTCTTTTTATATGGTAGCGTATGACAAAAACTAGTATGATGTTTAAAACATAATAATTTGCAATAGTTTTAGAAAACCATATGAACATTATAAAGCAGAAATGTTGCAAAAAATTTCGAAAAGCTGTAAAATCTTTTACTAGCTAAAATTATATCGCATATGCTAGACTTTGTAAGGTTATCCGTTATATGATAACGGTAATCTTAGCAGATCATATGAGCCTAATACATTGAACCGCAGCATTATTTGACCCGCTAGACAACAGGGGAGAATTGGGGTGGATTTTGATCAATGGCTCACATGATATAATGTATGCTGCACTGTAAAAGACAACTAAACCGATAAATAAAATTGTAAACTTGCCACACATCACATCACACCAATACACTGCGAATCTACATGTTTTAAAGGAGGAAAACAGGCCACCGACACTTCAATCACTCATGACTCAATAAAAGATTTATTTTAAGAACATAATGGTTACTATATATTCACAAAAGAAAACCCAAAAGTATGATTTAGGCTATTAAATTGTCTCAACATGCTTCAACTAATAAACGAATTCTCAAAATTATGTATATTATCTAGGAAATTAGTTATTTGCTTATAAATAAATAATAATTAACATTACACTAAGCTTACCTGAGTTAGCGTTGACATCTAAAAGCTTTTAGCTGCCACCCTACTCATCTAGAAAAATAACGTTAGTTTAAAATTTATGATTAATTCTACTTTTCTTTAAACACAAAACAAATTAATAAGAAAAATTAATCGATTGACACTTAGCCTAATTAATACAACAGCAATTTTAACAAGAACAGTACAAAAATGAAGTTCGATAGACCTTGATGAAATAAATCTCGTTTGGTAGGATGCTATTATGATTTCATTCGAAAACTAATTTTTTGTTTCTTCGATCAACCGATTGTTGAACCCGGGCATAATCAAATCAACTTTATCGATATGCAGCAAACGCATCAAAACTATTCTTCCACTATAATTCTTTAGTTTCTTTCGTATCTCCTGATTCGTTATTTACCCCGACAACTTATAATAGGCTTGGATGATACCTGACCTTGCAACCAATTCTAATGATACATAGAAATATAAGGTGGTTACATACCGTTCAAAAAAACTAATGTAATAAATGCTTACTTGGCTTACCGTAATTACCGATAGATTCTATCTCAACATAACAAATACACTGAGCAAAACTATTAACTATTTGACTATAGAGAAACTTGGCAAATCTTTTCAATTAAGTTAAACTTAGTGAAAATTAAAAAATATTATTAGGAATACAATTCCTATATATTGGTTGTATTTTGAATCTTAATTTATTGGAAATTCACTTAGTTAATAAACACCTTTCACCATTAAGTTATAACATGAAAATGAATTATAATATTTATGTTAGATGATATAAGGTTCTACCGTATTAACTTGAATTATATTTTATTGCCCTATTCAGGTTTGCATTTTATTTAATAATAACACTAGTTTACAAATTTTGAACTTTTTTTGTCTCCCTGAATAAAACCCAACTTTTCTTATGGATTTAAACCTTCTGAACACGAATATCATATTCATTTTTTTTTGGTTAGCTCTTGTTTTTGAGATATTCACGAAAAACCAATTTTTTCGGTGATTAAAAATGTTGTTTCGGTTTTTGGATTTCATATTTTACAAACCAAACAAATTAAATATAGTAATAAAACAAATGCATAGCAAGTATGCCAACAAACATTTTGAGTTATATTTTGTAAAAATCCGTTAAGGATTCTGGAAGTTACAGTCGAAAAAAGTTGAAAAAATACGAAAAATTCACGTTTTTTTTAATTTTTCCATTTTCAACACCATAAATTTTGAACAAATGAAGACACTAATTTTTTTTAATTTCTTGGAGCCTATAGTAGCTTTAATTTTCTTTTTTTTAAGTTAAAAGATACGACTATTGGTGCAGTTTTCATCAAGTTATTCAGGTTTTCCCAAAGAAAGTCAAAACTCAAAATTTGGAAAAAAATTTAACTATAAGAATAATTTAAACTCTGCAACATAATTGATTTATATATAGGTTGTTTTCGTATTAGATCTAACTCCTCCTACTTCGGGATTATTTTAGTTGGAAAATATCAGTTAGTTGATTATGAAATGTCTTTTTTTGACAAAAGTTGTATTTTATTTGTATATGATTTTTCTCGAAATTGAGATTTTTTTTGGGAAATTTTTTGACATGATCTAGCTCCTGCCACCTCGGACTTATTTTAGGAGTTGGAAAATATCAGTTAGTTGATTATGAAATGTCTTTTTTTTACAAAAGTTGTATTTTATTTTTATATAATTTTTCTCGAAATTGAGATTTTTTTTGTGAAGTTTTTTAACATGATCTAGCTCCTCACACCTCGAACTTATTTTAGGAGTTGACAAATATCAGTTAGTTGATTATGAAATGTGTTTTTTGGACAAAAGATGTATTTAATTTTTATATGGTTTTTCTCAAAATTGAGATTTTTTTGTGAAGTTTTTTGACATGATCTAGCTCCTCCCACCTCGGATTTATTTTAGGAGTTGGAAAATATCAGTTTGTAATGAAGATAGACAGTTCTTATAAATGGGGTGATTCTTTTAGCAGTATGTATTATGTTACTTCCACAAATAAAACAAAATGAATTTGGGCTATTTTTACACTTGAAACTTCTTGACGACGCTATTTAAATAAACTTGACCTTACACTTTACTAACAATTTATGTTGTTTTGCTTATAGCTGCCTATCACTATTGATTTATTGATTCTTAAAAACAATACACTATTTAAAATTTATATTTGTAATATTTTTTCGTTTTTAATTAATATTTTCACTTGAATGTTTGGAATTAAATTTATCCTCAGAGAGATTATATTTGCAACTAATCATACGACAACTATCTACTTAAAAAGAAATTAAACTAATTAAACAAAAGTTGGCAAAACCGAAAAACTATTAAAAAGGAGAAGTAATTGCTTTCTTAAATTAAACTTAAAATGATCATAAACGTAAAGAGTAACACAAGGTGGGCGGTGATAGAAAAAAATTTACATTATCAAAAAACAGAAAAGAAACAAACCTTACAGGTATTAATAGACATAAATAGGGGCTTAACTTTATGGTGCTTGAACTTACTTAAATAGTTCTGATGTTATGATGTTTTGCCTCTCCTCACAATTCATTATCTTTTGTTTATATTTTTCTATATACGTCTCATATCGATCCAATTCCCAACTTCGAAAACAAAAATGGAAATTATACTTTACTATTTTAAAATAATTCTTTTCTGTTGTTTGAGAACGACTGAACATTTAAAATTATTATTTATGGCACAATAAATTAAGTAAAAAACTATTTTGTCCAAATTTTGAGTTTTTACTTTTTTTGGGAAAACTTGAATAACTTGGTGCAAACTGCACCAATATTCGTATCTTTTAACTTATAAAAAAGAAAATTGAAGCTA
This sequence comes from Diogma glabrata, assembly GCA_963693315.1. Classification (NCBI taxonomy): domain Eukaryota; kingdom Metazoa; phylum Arthropoda; class Insecta; order Diptera; family Cylindrotomidae; genus Diogma; species Diogma glabrata. The sequence goes on along the minus strand of OY856187.1, from coordinate 188,771,831 downwards.
CTATAAGCTCCAAAAAATTAAAAAAAATTAGTGTCTTTATTTGTTCAAAATTTATGGTGTTGAAAATGGAAAAATTAAAAAAAAACGTGAATTTTTCGTATTTTTCCAACTTTTTTCGACTGTAACTTCCAGAATCCTTAACGGATTTTTACAAAGTATAACTCAAAATGTTTGTTGGCATATTTACTCTGCATTTGTTTTATTAATATGCTTAATTTGTTTGTTTTGTAAAATATGAGACCCAAAAACCGAAACAACATTTTTGATCACCAAAAAATTTGGTTTTTCGTGAATATCTCAAAAACAAGAGCTAACCAAAAAAAATGAATATGATATTCGTGTTCAGGAGGTCCAAATCTATAAGAAAAGTTGGGTTTTATTTCGGGAGATTTTTCTTGTAAACTAGTGTAATTAGGCCGGACTTAAATGTTACTTGCAATAACGATTGTAAAAAAAACCAAGTTACTTCAAATGTAGTTTACGTGAAAGTTATGAGAGAATTATGATAGCTAATTATGTTGAGGAAAGGTGTCCAGATAATTCGTTGGACAACAATAAAAGAAGAACTGATTCAAGTTCACAATGGGGAAAAGTGGAACCGATTTTAAGGATATTTAACATTGGTTACAACTTTATAATAACTTATGTGAAAGTGAAGCATAAATACAATTTTAAATGATTATTTTATTGACCGTACATGAAACTAAAGTTAGTTGGTTAAACTTATATTATATGTAGGCCCAGTGTAACGATATTTATTATATTTATGTTTAATTAAAACACGAGGCTTTTATAACAAGTACATATATCTTTATTGTGTCCGCCATTGATATATACATTGATATATACTGACGTGCAGTACGAGGTTACAAGATTTTTATTTATTTATTTATTTATTTATCGTGTTAGCACAGACTTAATCATAATTGATTTTCAAAGCGTCTGGTCTAAATACATTAATCAAAATCACACCAATAAAAATTGAAAAAAATAAAAACATTTATAAATGACTTACATTAAAATAAAAATAACAAACTAAAAATGAAAAGAAAAAACAGAATTTCAAATAGTAACAAAATAAGAATATATCCTTTTTTAAATATGCATACCTAAAATTTAAAAAAAAAATTAACTAAATATATACTAAATATACTAAAATATACCAAATATACTAAATAAATAATATACTAAAAATATATATAAACATATGTATACCAAGTCCGGCTCCGAGCGCCCTCCAGGCCAACACAACATCCAAGACCGACCCCTCTGCCAACAAAACATCAGCACTCCAACACGCAGAGACCTCATCCAAACACTCCCCACACCACAGCCACACAAACGAGCACAGCTCATCCACGCAAATAGTTTACTAACACATATATAGAAATTAAAGGCTGTTAATTACAAAAACAAAACTCTCTTTTTTAAAACTACGAATGGTACTAAGCTCGCGAATATTCGCAGGTAACACGTTCCAAACCCGCGAGATGCCAAAAACAAACAACGACCCACTATATTGTTTCCAAACATTAAAGGGAACTAGGAGATGCCGCGTACGGTCTGATTGAGAGAATGCTATTTTATCATATAAGTAACTAGGTGTTTTCAATTTTAAAAGTTTAAAAATGAAGATCGCAATACGGAAATAAAAATATTGGTTTAGACTACAGCCAAGAATCGAGTTGGAATATTCAGATACATGATCATATTTTCTCACAGAGTATATGTATCTAACACACGAGTTGAATGTGTGGCGAACTAGCTTTAAAAATATGATAAAGTGTTGGTTGCGACTAGCCTTAATAATTTTTGATGATTTTGTTGTAAACGCCTAGCCAAAGAGTTGACAGTTCGTTTTGAAGTAACACGTTTGATATTACAAAAATTCTAAATAAATTCCATTTATGTACTCCACCAAAAGTTCTGTAAATACTCTTTTCTTAGTTCTCCTATATAAATTAGTTGTTGTGTTGTTACAAAACTTAAGAATTAATGTAAATTACATAAATATGGTGATGTACTGTGAAATTTACTTAAAAATAAAAGTTAACCAAACAAAAATAAGCAAGCATTTTTAAGATGTATAATCATATCTTCAATTGGTGAATACTAAATATTATTGCGCTAAGTATTTTAAACATGAATCAGCTACTGCAAGGAAAATACATTGTACAACCTCAAACAAACAGATAAATAAATATATCAACATTTTATTTCACAAAAGTTTCCATTTTTAAAGAATACTATCACAGCAGCATTTATACAAGATAATCAGCAGCTAACTAATACATAACTGTACTGCTCGGTATTGCGCTGCTCTAAACTATAGCACATTTCAGCTATATTTGGTGACCCAGCGACTCAACGCAAATTTTTGGATTGAGAGTCAACTTAAGTACAATTTTATTAATATTTTTTTATAGAATTTGATTTACTAATAATTAATTATAAATTGATATTTCCTTTTGTTAATTGAACTTTAAATTTTAAACTTTTTTGTATTTTAAAAATGTACATATTTAGAGAACTTTTGGTTTATTTTGGGGTTTTTCTAGTCGTAACTTCATTTGTAATCGCACCACAACACTACGTTACAGTTATGTTCGCTGCAACATCTTTCTCCCTAGTTGCCGTCATGACTAGGTTTTTCCGCCACTCATTCGTGTTTCCAGCAGTTTTAGCAGGTCCACCAGAACCTGAGGAAACTGTTGCTTCTTCCGGACCTAACACATTCACTTATACTGAAGACCAGCTTGAGGCACTGGTTGCCAAGCGGATCGATGCCGCTTTGGCACGATTGAACCATGGAGGTCCTACTTCCAATCCTCCATCTCCTCCAACTTCCGCTCCGTCTTCCTTACCATCTCCAGCTACTTTTTCGGCAACTATGCCACAAAGTGACCAAGTAGCTATCGAAATTTCTCCTTTCTGGTCTGAAACACCAGACCTTTGGTTCATTATCCTAGAAGGTCAGTTCTTGTTGGGAAACATCAAGTACCAACACACTAAGTATGGTCATCTACTTAGTACGATCACGCCCACACTGACAAAATTAGTCAGTGATATCTTGATAAAGCCTAACCAAGATTTTCCTTATGATAGGCTCAAAGAGGCTCTTTTAGCCCGCCTATCCAGCAGCACTTCAGACCGCATACGCAAGGTATTATGCGGTATGAACCTTGGGGATAAAAAGCCCTCCCAGCTCTTACGGGATATGACTGCTGTATCCCGAAATACCTTCCAAGAGGAAACTCTTAAAGTTATTTGGATGGAAAAACTTCCACCTACTGTTCGTGCTACTATCTCGGTACTCAAAACCGGTTTACAAGAAACAGCCGAGATAGCAGACAATGTTCTCACCTCCCTAAGGGGATCTCAGCTCCATGCGGTATCTAATATCTTCCCCTTCTCCTTCCTCTTCCTCAAGTGAAGTCATGTCACATGTGAGGAAAAATTCAAAAAATTGGAGGCACAAAACGTGCAACTCCTCAATGCCATTCAAAGGCAAGATGTCTCCCAACCTCCTCACCAATATTGGAGTAGATCTAAGGATCGAAACGATAATCGCAACGAAAATTTGAATGGCTCTCCAACACGACCACGGTCCAAGTTGCGAATTTAAATGTATGATGGTATCTGCTACTACCATCATACTTTCCAGGGAGATGCAAACAAATGCGATCCAGAGTGCAAACAGTTCTCCAAGCACTCCAATTCCTATGCCTCTATTTCTTCTTCAGAAAAACGAAAAGACTCTTCATATGTGACGGCGTGTGATGACAGTCACTCTCAACTCCGCCTTCTGGTCCTTGACATTTCTTCGCGTAAGAACTTCCTAATTGATACAGGTGCCGAGTTATCAGTTATTCCCGCTACTGTGGAGGAAAAACTTCACAGAAAATCAGACTTCTTCCTTTACGCCGCTAACGCAACTAAGGTTAGCACGTATGGTACACGATCTCTCAACCTAAACATTGGTCTCAGACGAGCATTCTGTCAGACCTTTGTTGTCGCCGATGTTACCATACCTATTCTCGGAGCTGATTTTCTTAATAAATATGGCCTTTTATTGGACATCAAAAATCGACGTCTTGTCGATCCACTAACCTCCTTATTCACTTTGGCTAAAGTCTCCACTTCTCTTGCACCTTCTCTTACGCTGATCAACGACTCTGATCAACGACTCGAAACTATCGATATTCTCAAAAATTTCAAGGACTTAACGTCCAAAAATGATCTTGCCAAACCTGTGAAACATAACGTTACTCAAGTTATCGAAACACATGGTCCTCCCATTTCATGTAGATATCGTCGACTTGCTCCTGACAAACTGGTAATCGCAAAAACGGAATTTGACATTATGTTATCCCAAGGAATTTGTCGACCTTCCAACAGTCCTTGGGCTTCTCCTCTCCATCTCGTTAAAAAGAAGAACGGCGAGTGGAGAACTTGTGGTGACTACCGTGCTCTACCTAATGTCTCTACTCCTGATAAATATCCGATTCCGCATATTCAGGATTTTTCGCATCAACTACATGGATGCAAAATTTTCTCCACTATCGATCTCGTCCGCGCATATCATCAAATTCCTATTGATGAGCGCGATATTGCAACAACTGCAATTTCCACTCCGTTCGGACTTTTCGGATTCGTTTGAATGACTTTCGGATTGCGAAACGCTGCGCAATCCTTTCAGCGGTTTATGCACTCCCTTTTCCGAGTCTTTAAATTTGTTTTCATCTACATAGATAGACCTCCTTATTGCTTCTGAAACCTTTGAGAAACAGCTCAAACATTTAAGAACTGTTTTCGAGCGTCTTTCCGACGCTGGTCTCATTATCAACGTTGATAAATGCAACTTTGCTAAAACCAACGTTGACTTTCTTGGACATTCCATTGATTCAACAGGAATCAAACCAACTGCAGAACGTGTCGATGCTATTACGCGTTATGAACGTCCCGAAACAGTAATGCAACTCCGCCGTTTCCTTGGAATGATAAATTTCTGCCGCCGATTCATTCCTCACGCTGGTGGCAATCAAGATGGTCCGAAGACGCCATTCAAGCCTTCGACTTATGCAAGCAGCAACTCAGTGAGACTACAACGCTTTCTCACCCCTCACACTCTGCTCAACTTGCCGTAATGGTCGACGCTTCCGACAAGGCACTTGCCGCGGTGGTTCAACAAAAAATTGACGATTGTTGGACACCTCGTAGTTTCTTCTCTGTGCGACTCAATGAAACGCAACAGAAATACAGCGCTTATGATCGTGAACTCCTTACAGCTTACTCTGCAATTAAACATTTTCGATATCTCCTTGAAGGTAGAATCTGTAACGATCGCAATAATCGCAAAACAATAATAAAACCAAATTCCTCTTTGTTTTCAATTCAATAGAAATGTATTTCATTAGTTTCCGTTCATTTTTACATTAACAATAATTTTAAAATTTTCTAATACTTTACTGCTAGTTAAATTTCGAATATACTATAAAAAGCAAACGAACGTACTCAATTTTATTTCCAATTCTAACAAACAGATGTTGTTGCTAATCTTTGTTGAATTTTGGAGTATTGCACGATTTGTTTTTTTCTGATATGAAGATGTAAAAACAAACAAAAATCACATTTTTTTTGATTTGTTTCATTATTTTTCGATGTTAAAAATTGTATATAAAAAGTATTCATTCCGGTTTTAGTTTTTAAAAAGATGACAGCTAGTCAAAGTTTGTTCATGCAATCATGTTTAGAAAAAAATAAGTTCATTGATAATTATATCAAAAACAAATTTTTGTAATGTTATATTTAAACACAAAAATGTTTTATGAAAGTTTGAATAGTGTGTTTTTAATTATAAGTGTCTGGAATTAAAAATAAAATAATAAATTGATACATATCAAAGATTACGTTTGATTTATTCTAAATGTGAGGATCAAATGTATATATTACACACAAATGAACATTTTAATATATTTACAAATAATTTAATGAGAAAAGGTAAACAAGCTATAAAACTATTTAAGGAAGGTAAAGAAAAGATGTTTGATGAAAATTCTCAATATCGAAGGAATTTAACAAAATTAAGTCTGGTTTTTTTGCACATATGTTAAGTGAATTAAAAGCTATATTTCCAAATGGATTTTTTGCTGGTGAATGGAAAGAAAACAACGAAGGCAATCTGGAAAGGATAGAAGGCATCACATCGATTACATAGAAGATAAGTTTATTTGTTTTTATATATATATATTATTAATTAATTCCGAAGTTTAACTATTGAAATGTCAGATTAGGAATAAATATTTTAAGAGATTCCTAAATTCAGATTTGTCTGAGGGTGATCGTTACAATCCGTAGGTTAGTTATATTTTTATTTTTTCTTGAAGTAGTAAAATTGTTGTGTATAAAAGTTCAAGCCACCTACAGTGGCACGCGCAATAACTGGCAGCCGAAACAAAGACCTGGGGCTTTGTAAGGGTTTTTTTTATATTTGAATTATATGAGTAAATAATTAATGATTTTGTATATTTTTGGCGCAGTTTTAGGCGTTGGTTGTCAAACCGGTTTGGTTTGGCAAAGATATTCATATAATATTATTATAAATTTTTGTAATTTTTGGGTAAAACCAGTATTGGTTTTTTTGTTGACTTATTTTTTGGATTATGAAATTAATTGTATGTTTTTTTTGATTATGGTTAGATTTAGTAAATGTTTAGCTAGCTTTTTTTCAATGCACTCATACGCGATCCCCATATTCGTCATTGGTTTAATGTGAGTTACAATTTCGAGGTATTGATTTGTGTATTATTCACACTATGGAGTGGATGTCAATAGAACATGTCTCATTACAGTTCTATAAACTTTTGAACTTATACGGAAATGTTGAAATATTTTTATTTTGGCTAATATAATGTTCATTTTTGGCCAAAACGACTTCTATTGCAATACGCCTTATTAGATTTTATGATTTGTACATGAATTATTTTGTGTATCTCATATATATATACAAAATAATTTATGTCAAACCTGAAAATCTAGGTAGGTTTCCTATTGCAACACAATTCGTTTGGCGAAAGAATTTTTTGTGGTTAAGTCATGTTTTTATGAGTTTTAGGATGTTATTAACGTAATAAAAGTTAACATTGACCAAACAGTTTTTCAACAATTTTGTATAAGTTTAAATCTTTCGTCACTACTTTCAAAGTATTATTGGTCTGTGTTTATAGAAGTATAATTGAAAATAATTAATTCCCATTAACTTTATAGAGTGAGCCGGATCCAAATCAATATCTCCACATTTGTCATCATATTGATCCGCTGACGTACGTATACATATCTCGTATGAGTCCATTTTAGTTACCACCATTTTTAAAATTATTTTTTATTGCGATTAATTTAAAAAATAAGATAAATATAGAAATAATTATTTTTAGCTAACATTTATTTTTGTTTTGAATACAATAAATAAAGCGATGAAAATTTGACCTGAACAAATATATTAGAATTGATAACTTAAAAATTAGTAAGCTTAGTTTTAAATTTAAAATAATCGTAATTTTTTTTATAATATAAATTACCAATTTATTATCTAGTCTGAAGATTAAATTTAATTAATTTCATGTAAAACTTTATTAACACATATTATATATTTCATGTTTCGATTTAGCATTTTTAAATAAGAAATTATTTAGATTATGGATAAGTTATGTATTATTTACTTTATGTTAATGTATAAATTCTCCTTTCCAGCGGTAGGCCTAAAAAGCCATCCATGGGGCTTATCCCTTTAACATTGATGTCGTTCTTAGATCGCCTATGGCCATCGGGGTTATGCGATCGAAGAACATTGGTTTCTTCTCTTCATTCGGCGAGGAAGTCCTCAGGGACGAGGAGTGGTGTTGCTGTGTTTGTACTTAGGTGCAAACCAGTAGTACCATTCTTTGCTCAGAGGCTTCTTCGGTGTAATGAAGAGAAGAACCAATTGTACTTTGCTTTCAGGATCAGAGGCTTCACCTCATACAAATTCAAAAACTTTCCATTTTTCCACTTAGCTTTTACAATAGAACAATTTTTCATAGAGTTTAGGTTTTGAAGTCTGGTGCTCGGGAGCGTTCTACAACTTTCGCATTAGGTTTAGTTGTAATTTATTTTTAGGTTAAACAAGCACAACTGGGTCAGTAGAAATGGACCTAGTGTCTAATCGTGACAGTTGTGATTGTTTTTATTAGGTTGGGGAGAATCTGTTCTGTAGAATCTGGTCGTTAGGGGCTTTTCCAGTAGGTTCTCACATGCATGGTTGGAGTGGGCTCGCGAACGCGATATTTCAAATTTGAACAAAATGGATATTGTAACCATACTTACTTTTTAAATTGTCTCCAGACGAATCTTGATTTTGGGAATCTCTTATGATATTAAATAAAAAAATAAAATAAATCAAACAAATTTTTCAAGAATTAAATAAATAAAATTTTTTATTAAATAAATTAAATTTTCGTTAATTAAAATAATTTTAGGTAAATAAATAATTTTTTCGTAATTTAAATAGTTTTAGGTAACTAAATAAATAATTTTTTTAATTACACAATACATCAAGATATAAATAAATATTTTTTATTTTTTTAAAAAAATAAATCAATATTTCAAAGTTAGGACGGTGCATCCAATAAATAAACATTCTTCTAAATATTTTTATTTTTCAATTTTCTTTTAAAAATAAATAAATATTCTTAGGGGTGCTATCGTCAATAACTAATTTTAGGTATATATATATATTTCAGTATATCTGAAATTAAATAAATAAATTATATTTTTACACATACAATATTTTAGGAATTTTTGTGAAAGATGAAGTAAAGATTAGCGGCGACAGCGGTTTTTTTGTTCTTTTACAAAGTTTGTTTTTACAAAAAATCTTGTATGTTTTCGAATTGGGCGTTCGTTGTTTTTTTTTTCGTTTTTGTGCTTTCATCCTTTTTACATTTCCGTCGTACTAACTCCATTTTTTTTTTGTTGAGAATTGGTTTTACTATTGTTGGTGATTGCGAGTCATGATTTTGCGGGTTTTACCATCGAAATCTCTAGCGTCTGTTTCCTATATACCAAGCCTAAGTTTTTCAATATATTTTTTTTATAAAATTAAATTTAGTGTTAGAATTATTAGTTGTCATAAATTAAACATCTATTCTTAATCATTAGTTATTATAGTTATAAATTTAATTCTCGGTTTTTAGAATTTAAATAGGTGTTATATTTAATATTACTTAGTTATTATAATTTTTTTTATTAGTTATTAGAATTTCTATTATTAGTTTAAGTTTAATAGTGCTTTGGTGGTTTCTGTCATGGAGGGGATGGCGACGTTTTTGTGATTTCAAGAGTAGAAATCTTGATTTTTACCTTGAATTCATGGTGTAACGATCGCAATAATCGCAAAACAATAATAAAACCAAATTCCTCTTTGTTTTCAATTCAATAGAAATGTATTTCATTAGTTTCCGTTCATTTTTACATTAACAATAATTTTAAAATTTTCTAATACTTTACTGCTAGTTAAATTTCGAATATACTATAAAAAGCAAACGAACGTACTCAATTTTATTTCCAATTCTAACAAACAGATGTTGTTGCTAATCTTTGTTGAATTTTGGAGTATTGCACGATTTGTTTTTTTCTGATATGAAGATGTAAAAACAAACAAAAATCACATTTTTTTTGATTTGTTTCATTATTTTTCGATGTTAAAAATTGTATATAAAAAGTATTCATTCCGGTTTTAGTTTTTAAAAAGATGACAGCTAGTCAAAGTTTGTTCATGCAATCATGTTTAGAAAAAAATAAGTTCATTGATAATTATATCAAAAACAAATTTTTGTAATGTTATATTTAAACACAAAAATGTTTTATGAAAGTTTGAATAGTGTGTTTTTAATTATAAGTGTCTGGAATTAAAAATAAAATAATAAATTGATACATATCAAAGATTACGTTTGATTTATTCTAAATGTGAGGATCAAATGTATATATTACACACAAATGAACATTTTAATATATTTACAAATAATTTAATGAGAAAAGGTAAACAAGCTATAAAACTATTTAAGGAAGGTAAAGAAAAGATGTTTGATGAAAATTCTCAATATCGAAGGAATTTAACAAAATTAAGTCTGGTTTTTTTGCACATATGTTAAGTGAATTAAAAGCTATATTTCCAAATGGATTTTTTGCTGGTGAATGGAAAGAAAACAACGAAGGCAATCTGGAAAGGATAGAAGGCATCACATCGATTACATAGAAGATAAGTTTATTTGTTTTTATATATATATATTATTAATTAATTCCGAAGTTTAACTATTGAAATGTCAGATTAGGAATAAATATTTTAAGAGATTCCTAAATTCAGATTTGTCTGAGGGTGATCGTTACAATCCGTAGGTTAGTTATATTTTTATTTTTTCTTGAAGTAGTAAAATTGTTGTGTATAAAAGTTCAAGCCACCTACAGTGGCACGCGCAATAAATCTTCACTCTCTTTACCGATCATAAGCCACTCGTCGACCACTATTT